>PYHX02000413.1:36615935-37183435 GCA_004302925.2 Cochliomyia hominivorax
AAACCAGAAGAGTTGGAGCCAAAAGGACAAAAATCTGTTATCACTTTCGTTTTTACAAAAAATCGATTTTTTATATAAAAAAAACTAAAATTGCGATTTAAAGCTAAACCAGAAGAGTTAGAGCCAAAAGGACAAAAATCTGTTTACACTTTCATTTTTCAATAAAATTGATTTTTTATATGAAAAACTAAAAATAGCGATTTAAAGCTAAACTAGAAGAGATAAGAGCCAAAAGGACAAAAATCTGTTATCACTTTCATTTTTCAATAAAATCGAATTTTTATATGAAAAACTAAAATTGCGATTTAAAGCTAAACAGAAGAGTTTGGAGCCAAAAGGACAAAAATCTGTTATCACTTTCGTTTTTACAAAAAATCGATTTTTTTATATAAAAAACTAAAATTGCGATTTAAAGCTAACCAGAAGAGTTAGAGCCAAAGGACACAAATCTGTTATCACTTTCATTTACTACTAAAATGATTTTTTATATGAAAAACTAAAAATTGCGATTTAAAGCTAAACTAGAAGAGATAGAGCCAAAAGGACAAAAATCTGTTATCACTTTAATTTTCAATAAAAATCGATTTTTTATATGAAAAACTAAAATGCGATTTAAAGCTAAACTAGAAGAGATAGAGCCAAAAGGACAAAAATCTGTTATCACTTTCATTTTTCAATAAAAAACGATTTTTATATGAAGAAGCTAAAATTGCGATTTAAAGCTAAACTAGAAGAGATAGAGCCAAAAAGGACAAAAATCTGTTATCACTTTCATTTTTTGCTAAAAATAGATTTTTATATGAAAAACTAAAATTGCGATTTAAAGCTAAACTAGAAGAGATAGAGCCAAAAGGACAAAAATCTGTTATCACTTTAATTTTTCAATAAAGATCGATTTTTATGAAAAACTAAAATTGCGATTTAAAGCTAAACCAGAAGTGTTAGAGCCAAAAGGACAAAAATCTGTTATCACTTTTATTTTTCAATAAAAATCGATTTTTTGTATGAAAACTAAAATTGCGATTTAAAGCTAAACCAGAAGAGTTAGAGCCAAAAGGACAAAAAATCTGTTATCACTTTTATTTTTCAATAAAAATCGATTTTTTATATGAAAAACTAAAATTGCGATTTAAAGCTAAACCAGAAGAGTTAGAGCCAAAAGGACAAAAAAATCTGTATCACTTTTATTTTTCAATAAAAAGCGATTTTTATATTTGAAAAACTAAAATTGCGATTTAAAGCTGAACCAGAAGAGTTAGAGCAAAAGGACAAAAATCTGTTATGACTTTTATTTTTCAATAAAATTCGATTTTTATATGAAAAACTAAAATTGCGATTTAAAGCTAAACCAGAAGAGTTAGAGCCAAAAGGACACAAAACTGTTATCACTTTCATTTTTACTAAAAATTGATTTTTATATGAAAAACTAAAATTGCGATTTAAAGCTAAACCAGAAGAGTTAGAGCCAAAAGGACAAAAATCTGTTATCACTTTCGTTTTATACTAAAAATCGATTTTTTTATATGAAAAAACTAAAATTGCGATTTAAAGCTAAACCAGAAGAGTTAGAGCCAAAAAGGACAAAAAATCTGTTATCACTTTCGTTTATAGTAAATCGATTTTTTTATATAAAAAACTAAAATTGCGATTAAAGCTAAACCAGAAGAGTTAGAGCCAAAAGGACAAAAATCTGTTATCATACTTTCGTTTATAAAAAAATCGATTTTTTTATATAAAAAACTAAAATTGCGATTTAAAGCTAAAACAGAAGAGTTAGAGCCAAAAGGACAAAAATCTGTTATCACTTTTATTTTCTCAATAAAAATCGATTTTTTATATAAAAAACTAAAATTGCGATTTAAAGCTAAACCAGAAGAGTTAGAGCCAAAAGGACAAAAATCTGTTATCACTTTCGTTTTATAGTAAAAATCGATTTTTTTATATAAAAAACTAAAAATTGCGATTTAAAGCTAAACCAGAAGAGTTAGACCAAAAGGACAAAAATCTGTTATCACTTTTATTTTCAAAAAAATTCGATTTTTTATATGAAAAACTAAAAATTGCGATTTAAGCTAAACCAGAAGAGTTAGAGCCAAAAGGACAAAAATCTGTTATCACTTTCGTTTTATACTAAAAATCGATTTTTCATATAAAAAACTAAAATTGCGATTTAAAGCTAAACCAGAAGAGTTAGAGCCAAAAGGACAAAAATCTGTTATCACTTTCGTTTTATACTAAAAATCGATTTTTCATATAAAAAACTAAAATTGCGATTTAAAGCTAAACCAGAAGAGTTAGAGCCAAAAGGACCAAAAATCTGTTATCACTTTTATTTTTCAATAAAATTCGATTTTTTATATGAAAAACTAAAATTGCGATTATAAAGCTAAACCAGAAGAGTTAGAGCCAAAAGGACAAAAATCTGTTATCACTTTCGTTTTATACTAAAATCGATTTTTTTATATAAAAAACTAAAATTGCGATTTAAAGCTAAACCAGAAGAGTTTAGAGCCAAAAGGACAAAAATCTGTTATCACTTTCGTTTTATACTAAAAATCGATTTTTTCATATAAAAAACTAAAATTGCGATTTAAAGCTAAACCAGAAGAGTTAGGAGCCAAAAGGACAAAAAATCTGTTATCACTTTCGTTTTATTTACTAAAAATCGATTTTTTCATATAAAAAACTAAAATTGCGATTTAAAAGCTAAACCAGAAGAGTTAGAGCCAATAGGACAAAAATCTGTTATCACTTTCGTTTTATACTAAAAATCGATTTTTTCATATAAAAAACTAAAATTGCGATTTAAAGCTAAACCAGAAGAGTTAAAGCCAAAAGGACAAAAATCTGTTATCACTTTCGTTTTATACTAAAAATCGATTTTTTCATATAAAAACTAAAATTGCGATTTAAAGCTAAACGAGAAGAGTTAGAGCCAAAAGGACAAAAATCTGTTATCACTTTCGTTTTATACTAAAAATCGATTTTTTCATATAAAAACTAAAATTGCGATTAAAAGCTAAACCAGAAGAGTTAAAGCCAAAAGGACAAAAATCTGTTATCACTTTATTTTTCAATAAAAATCGATTTTTTTTTTTGAAAAATTAAAATTGCGATTTAAAGCTAAACAGAAGAGTTAAAGCCAAAAGGACAAAAATCTGTTATCACTTTCGTTTTATACTAAAAATCGATTTTTCATATAAAAAACTAAAATTGCGATTTAAAGCTTAAACCAGAAGAGTTAGAGCCAAAGGACAAAAATCTGTTATCACTTTCGTTTTATACTAAAAATCGATTTTTTATATGAAAAACTAAAATTGCGATTTAAAGCTAAACCAGAAGAGTTAGAGCCAAAAGGACAAAAATCTGTTATCACTTTTATTTTTCAATAAAAATCGATTTTTTTTTTTTGAAAAATTAAAATTGCGATTTAAAGCTAAACCAGAAAGAGTTAGAGCCAAAAGGACAAAAATCTGTTATCACTTTCGTTTTATACTAAAAATCGATTTTTTCATATAAAAAACTAAAATTGCGATTTAAAGCTAAACCAGAAGAGTTAGATCCAAAAGGACAAAAATCTGTTATCACTTTCGTTTTATACTAAAAATCGATTTTTTTATATAAAAAAACTAAAATTGCGATTTAAAGCTAAACCAGAAGAGTTAGAGCCAAAAGGACAAAAATCTGTTATCACTTTCGTTTTATACTAAAAATCGATTTTTTTTATATAAAAAACTAAAATTGCGATTTAAAGCTAAACCAGAAGAGTTAGAGCCAAAAGAACAAAAATCTGTTATCACTTTTATTTTTCATAAAAATCGATTTTTATACGAAAAAACTAAAATTGCGATTTAAAGCTAAACCAGAAGAGTTAGAGCCAAAAGGACAAAATCTGTTATCACTTTTATTTTTCAATAAAAATCGATTTTTTTTATATAAAAAACTAAAATTGCGATTTTAAAGTTTAACCAGAAGATTTAGAGCCAAAAGGACAAAAATCTGTTATCACTTTAATTTTTTCAATAAAAATCGATTTTTATATGAAAAACTAAAATTGCGATATAAAGCTAAACCAGTAAGAGTTAGAGCCAAAAGGACAAAAATCTGTTATCAGTTTTATTTTTCAATAAAAATCGATTTTTTATATGAAAAACTAAAGTTGCGATTTAAATCTAAACCAGAAGAGTTAGAGCCTAAAGGACAAAAATCTGTTATCACTTTCGTTTTATAATAAAAATCGATTTTTTTATATAAAAAACTAAAAATTTGCTAAACTAGAAGAGATAGAGCCAAAAGGACAAAAAATCTGTTATCACTTTCATTTGTTACTAAAATCGATTTTTTTATGTGAAAAACTAAAGTTGCGACTTAAAGCTAAACTAAAAGAGCTGAAGTGAAAATCTGTTATCACTTATATTTTCTTTTGAAGATTGGTTTTTATATAAAGACTGAGAGCTTGATTTAATGGCCGAAAGCCTCTTGCTAAATAACGTTTATTTTTATATTCAAATAGGAGTCTGTGATCGCATTTATTTTCAATGAAATGTCTTTATTTTAATGAAAGTTTAATTACATTTGTTATTCTTTAATAAAATATTAAAAAACGCATCTGTGTTTTTCTTTATTTTAAATTAAAAGATCCTTAATTTATATTAAAATTGCAACATTAAGCCACTTAAGTTAACAACCATTTAGCATTTAAATTAATTGGTAATAACACTCATCCTCTGGAGTTCTTTTTTGTCATTTGCGCTTATGTAACCATTTAAAGGTTTCCTATTCCAATTTTCCATAACACAATTAGAATACTTCACTCCTGTTTTCAGTGCCTTGAAGCAAAACGCAAAAAAAGAACGGAATTCAATTTCTATTTGAAAACATAACACAAGAACGGAGAAAAGAATGAAATCAGAATCAATTGATATTGTTCAAGTCACATAAATACAATTATTGGTTTACATTCGGAAGGAGCTATTAAGGTGTGGTAATGGTGATAGTGTGGGAGGAAGGTTTCATTGTTAATGCGCTTCAATGAATTTATTGTTTATAATTTCTGCCGCATTTTATGTTGAGCGGTAAACAAACGTTACAGTTAGAGTCGGCAGACATTTAAACGCCTTTTCTACTTTTATCCTGTTAACAGGAAAACTAAACGTTTGTTTGTGTAAAGAATGTGGAAAGATTACGAGAACAGGAGGAGAAGGAGGAGGGGAATATGATATTTGTTTTGTATTTATTTTAGCATAAATGAAAAAATATACAATTACATTTACATTGAGAGCTTTTCAAGACGACAAAGATTTTTAATTTTAAAATTTCAAGAACATGAAAAACCTTAACAAATTTGTTGTATTTTCTCTCTTTAAAGTATATTTGAGGAATTCGCGTACTTTTTGTTGTCACTATTTTCATTATATTCTCATTTAAATGAATGTTGTTTATTGTAATATACCCTTCACCAACATAAGTTGATTTAAGAGTACCGTTTAATTCAGGATCATTTTCTGAGTCGCTTTAAGCGATTTCCATCCACTGTGCTGGCTGGTTATGTAAATCTTGTGAAAAAAATCAGGCTGCAGTTTTAATAATATCTTAATGATACAAATGATCGTCCCGGTACGGGGATTTATGGTCACATAAATCCTAAATAAAAGTGATTTTAGTGAAATTTGTCACAAATCAGTTTTATGATATTCTTTAATAATGTACCAAATTTTACGAGAATAAGTCTATTATTTAGGATATTATGCGTTCGTGCAGGTGTTTATAACATGGTGTTACATCCACCTTTCATTATACCGTTCGACTCAGAATCACTTTCTGAGGCGTTTAACGATGTCCGTCTGTCCGTCATGTGAAACGTTTTGAACAGTCTGCAGGTTACAGTTTTTCGGATATCGCAATGAAATTTGTTCTATATTATTATGTTGGCCTAAAGACGGTTCCTGTTGAAACTAACCATTTTCGGTCCAATATTTCAGGTACCTTCCATACAAATGTTTCTCCCGAAATGGGGCTTTGGGGAAATAAATGTCGTAATAAAGCGATTTAAATGAAATTTTGACACAAATAAGTCTTATTATATTCTAAAATATGTGGAGTCGGTCCACAATTTCTAATAGGTCCCATAAACCATCTTCGAAATATAACTTTAAAGGACATAAATCTCACATATACGTTGGTATTGAGTAATAGCAAGCCAAATTCAGATAAATATAAGTAAAATGAGATGTGCAAAATTATACGAGGGTCTATTCATAATTTTTTTAATTGTTTTTAAAACTGATAAATTTAACAAAGATGTTAGTGTCACAATAATATACTGCACACTTAAAAATTAATCAGACAATCAAATTATACGAGGGTAGTTCATTAATTTTTCATAACTATAATTTTTAAGTAATAAAGTGGTGTTCGGTATAAGGTAGTCGGGCTTGAACGACTATACATTCTTACTTGTTATATCCTCCACTACCACAAGTGGTGAAGGGGGTATATTAACTTTATCATACCGTATGTAATGCTAAGATGAGATAATAATGTACATATATTCTTGCATCACATCAAAACCTTAGTCGATTTTGCTATGTCCGTCCGTCTGGCTGTCTATTGTTGGCACGCTCATAATAATTTACAGAGCTCAACGAAAATTGGCCCGAGTATTCATTATAGTTCTAAAAAGTTTTCTATTAAAAACCAGCAAAACCAGTTCAGTATATTAAGAGATATAAACCGATATCTGAGACAACCTCTTAATTAAAGCGGAAAACTTTCGTTAAATTATCAATTATTTATCGACAAGTTCATTAAGAAAAAAGTTACTGACAAAAATATAACTGATTAAGGTTTTTTTTGAAATACATTCATATATTGCACGTGTTTGTCAGTGTATATGTGAGTTTGTTTGTGCGTATAATGTACGTGTACGAAACATAAATGGAGGGTATTGAAGATTCGGCATGGTCGAATAAGGCATTCTCACTTGTTTATCTTAAATTGGATCTAGTTCCTTAAATATCACTGCAAATATAAAAATGGCAATAATTGAAGATATAAGAAAGATTTGTAGATTACGACTTGGTAGAACAGTTGATAAATTTGAATTCGACTTAATCAAAGTTAAGAATATTTAGGTGTTTATTTTGTTGATTGATTAGAGTTGAATGGACTGTATTCTGAGATAACACTTAGATTATATTGATTAAGTGATAAATTCCAATAATCTTTGATCACTTTAAAATTTATTCAAATGATATTAAAAGTTCTCTGGGTTCTAAAATCAATTTTAATTTATTTAACATCTTTTGAAATGTGCAGTAAACTAGAACCAGTGAAAGATTTTATATTCTATGAAATATCGCTTTATTAGGAGATGATGAAAAAATATATAAAATTGACTCAAATTCCTTATTAAATTTGAATCTTGTCAAAATAACTATAATTTGTGACAACTTTTAATTTTCATTTTATAACAAAACAAATGTCATAATCTTTAATTCATCTGTCAATAAATACAGTTTGTCTAATTTATTCCTTAAATTACATGGCAACTCTATTTGCCTTAATTTCTCTAGAAAACATAATTTAAATAATTAACTACAAAACGCCCACACATTTGATACATTTAAATATGGAAAGAAAAGCATCCACAAAACAAATCTTCAGTAAAAGAAGAAAATTCACTTTATCTTTGAGAGTAGATAGAATTTCCTAACAATAACGTTATTATAGGTAATTTATCATTTGTAAAGAATAATTTTCTATGAAATGCCACAAACATTGTTGACCTTAACAGAGCAGAGACCTCTCATTCTCATATCCATTATTATCCTCATTATCATGTTCATCATAAACCACCAACCAGCAGAATCAGCAGCAGCAACAACAACAACAACAAGAACTGAGGCATCCATTAACATCAAACCAAGAGAAGTTTATGTTTTCGAGGAATAAAAACCACACTCTTCTTCTTCGTCTATTACTATTTACAGCATTAAAGCTGTTTAAGCCAAAACAAAGGAAGGAAGGAAGAAAGAAAAGGAAGCAAAAAAAGATTTTTTAGTTAATATTAGTTATGCATAATAGAGTCACATACACACACACACAGACACAAACAAATTTATAATATTCATAATACTTGTGAATTATCATGCCTTTTACCTTTGTAATGACACAATTGAAATTATTTTTAAGGTTATGTTGTCATGTAACAATAATAATAACGATAACAACAAAATGCCTTAAATAATAAATAGAACAACAAGTCTTTACTTATTATCTGTAGTTATTTTTAGTGAAATTTCTTACATTATCCCTTTTTTCATGCTAAGTGACATGAAAATGATGTTAATACCAGTAAATTTCTTATTTGAACTTAATCAAGATTTTTATTTAGATTGACATCAACGTAAAAAACCATAAGTACATAATAAGGGAAAGTGGTGAAGGAAAAAGTGTGAAAATCAAATGTTTTCAGGAAATCTAAAATATTAGAATTGCAGCCTTTTTAAAAGAAATTTGTAAAACAAATTGGGAGCTTCTATTTGACAAGAATATAAAATCGAAAAAAGACAATAATGTGCGATTACCTTTTATTTTCACCCAAAAATTGATTTGCAATATGGAAAAAGAACAATAATCCCCGATTACCAGCATTTTCACCCAAAAAATTATTTCTTATATGGAAATGTTAAATTGGCTATAATATCTTAAATAATGCTTCAAATCGAAGAAGGACTATAATTCTAGACCACCACAAGTGGCGATGAGGGTATAAAGAGAAAAATTTATGGGCTTAAATTCTCAAAATTTTGATAGGCCCCAAAGTCAATGTGTCGCAATTTTGAAGATAATTTTCTGAAATAAATCACATATTTATATACTTTAATTTAAAATTTAAGCCTAAAGAAGTAGATTGCGCTGGGTCTATTATTTAATCTAGCTCCCATATAAGGGCTCTTGCGGAATATGGCTTTAGTCTTATAAAACACTTAATAATAGACCAATTCCGTTGTAATTGTGGACAATAATTTTTCTAACTGTTAAATATATGCTATTAATTTTATCGGTCCATATTTTTTCATAACTCTCATATAAGGCCCTTTCCCGGAAAACGATCTTAAGCCTATAAAATTCTTTTATAAGAAGCAATTTAATTGAAAACCGTTATATTAATATTTTTTAAAGTCATAATTTTATTTTAGTAATTTGACCAATATCGGTCCATATATTGCAAAAGCTCCAAAATAATTACCTCTACCGGAATATGGTTTCGAACTTATAAATAAAGACGAATTATAATGAAATTCTGCGCAATCATTCGTATTACTGTTTCAAATACATGTTATTTATTAAAATAATATCGGTCCATATTTTGTGATAGTTCCCATATCAGGTCATGTGTTCATAATTCTTAAAAAAAAATAATATTTTGTAATTTTTTCAATAAAACAGAAAAATTTTTTGAATAAAACAGAAAAAAAACACTTTAAAAGAAGAATTAATATTTAAAGCACTTTATGTGTTTTAATTAAATCCTTTAAATTACTGTTATTTCTTTTGAAAATGTCCCACATGAGTGTTAAAAACTGCTTAAGTGGCTGATTTTTGATCACAATAACGCTTTTTTCATAACATAATTTCATTTTTGAGTGAATATTTTTAATCACTTTAACTGATTAAAATGACTGTAAAAATTTCATGTCTGTCATGTAAATGAATTTTACACTTTCACTTTCTCTCTCTCTTTCACTCTCTTTTATGCCTTCAATTCTTTTTTTTTATTAATTTTGTTCATTATTTCATTAAGTATTTTAACACTTTACAATTTTCATGCGTTTGAACAAAAAAATTATTTAAATAACAGACAAAATACAAAAACAACAACAACATTTTAATTTGATTAAAATGTTAATTAAAATTAACAACAACAACAACGCAAGAAAAAACAAATAAGAATGTATAGTCGGTCAAGCCAAACTATCTAATACCCTACACCACATTGTTGCCTAAAAATTGTAATTACGAAAAATTAATGAACAACCCTCGTATAATTTGATTCTCTGATTTATTCTTAAGTGTCCAGTACATTATTGTAACAGTGACATCTATGTTAAATTTATGGGGGGTTATATGAGAGCTACAAGAAATTATGCACCGACCCTCGTATAATTTTGCACATTGTTTTAGAATATCATAATACTTGTGCCAAATTTCGTTTCGCAAATCACTTAACATTTACGAGCTTTACAAACTCAAAACTTCATTTCGGGAAAAACATTGCATGGGAGTTACCTGAAATATTGGAACCATCCTTAGGCCAAAATAATAATATGTACCAAATTTCATTAAGATATCTCAAAAACTGCAACCTGCAGACGGTTCAAAACGTTTCAATTGACAGCCAGTCGGACATACAGACGGATGGACGAAAACCGTTAAATCGCCTCAGAAAGTGATTCTGAGTCGAACCGTATAATTATTTAATTAATTTAACAAATTATTCTTTCAAAACTAGTGTATATGTGAGATTTATGCTCTTAAAAGTGATGTTTCGAAAGGAATTTATATGGAACCTATGAGAAATAATCGATCGACCCTCGCACATTTCGATGTATTGTTTTAGAATATCATAATACTTACTTGTGCCAAATTTCGTTTAAATCGCTTTATATTTATATAAAACCCCATTTCGTGAGCAACATTTTGGACCGAATATAGTCAATTTCATTAGGTTTCGTTCTCAGGCCAAAATAATAATATTTATCAAGATATCTCACAAAGTTTAATATGTTGATTTATTCACAACTTTTACATGGACAGACAGATGGAAATCGTTAAATTGACTCAGAAAGTGATTCTGAGTCGAACAGTTTTCTTAAAAGTGAATGTAACGCCATTTTTTCTGTGTGTTACAACCATTAACACAAACACATAGTACCCTTAACGCCGACGGTGGTGTAGAGTACAAAAAAAAAAAAAAAAAACAAAGTTCTTTTAAGAGTTATGTGAGATATTTAAGGTGATAATGACAGTCTTAAAGATGATTTTAAGGGAAGTAAAAATATGAAATTAAATTTTTTAAAGTGCAGATAAGAGACTTAAAATTGGACTAAAATTTAATGAAGAATATTAAAAATAATTTCTTGAATTTAATAAAAAAATTGTTTTGTTGAGTAATAAAACTTTTCAAACTTAATTAAAATAAAAAATTTTTAATTGATAATTTTCTTTGTAAGTGAAAGTATTAAATTTAATTGACTCCAGTGAATCCATAAAGTATATTATAGAAATAATTTTTAGAAGTGATTTATATACGATTTTCTATTCAGCTGTTTTCTACATGAGTTACAGATTAAATCTGAATCGTATTATTATAATGCAATACGGGATACAACATAGAATGCTGAATTCGACCGTGATCAATTCAGTATAAGTGTAGAATATAATAAAAGTTCCGTTTAAGGGAGATACCATCCCCCATGCCCCATACCAAAATTACGAGGCAAATTATTGCTCCATCACTGCGTCAAATGTCAATTAATTTCCAGTAACAGTTTTAGAAATTCTGAAAATTTTGTGTGCTAAATTTCGATTAAATCGATCTGTATTATAAGCACTAATCCGTGAAATGGCCCTATATGGATCTTATACAGATAATTGGTCTATATTTAAGAGTATTAGGCTTAAGCTTGATCCCGTAATGGACGCTTTATTGGTTCTATAACCAAGTATGTAACGATATTCATGAAATTAATTACGTCCATCAAAGACAGTTGGAAAATAATTCTACTGAATTTTAATAAAATCATACATATAAGATGTGACAACTAATTCAAATAACTCCATAACTCTACTTTATCTTTTATCGTTAATCCGATTGATTGAGACCACCTCCTACTCCAATGAACCTGTTATCCTCCAAATCAATTTAAAAATGCTTAATTTTATAAAGATAAGACATTCAAAGATTCTAATTTATAAAATCGTTTTGGTAACATTCGCCTCAATCAATTTCCTACGACATTTTTTTAATATAAATTAAGTGAAATATTTTATTTTTAATCTCTTTTAAATATTTCTCTTTAATTTTGAGCATTTTCCAGTTAAACAACTCATTTCATCTTCTTTTTATGAAATAAAATGAAATAAACTTATCAGAAAAACAAGTGAGAATACAAAGAAGGTTGTGTCGAATGTTGAATACGCTGCACCACAAATGCGTGTGAAGTAAATGCGTTATGTTACGCACATACGCACTCATAAATATAATATATAAAGGTTTTTCTCAATACAGAAACACTTAATGAGTCTCAGGTCAAATTGTATTTTTTGTTTGGACTTAGAGGTGGCCTAAGATATCGGTCTATGTCTTCTAATATACTGAACAGACTTTGCTAGTTTTAAATGGAAAACATTTCAGGACGATAACAAATACACACTCCAAATTTCATTTAGCTCTATCAATTATAGTGGATGTGAGCGTGACAACAACAGACGAACAGATGGAAATAGCTAAATCGACTCAGATTTTTATTAAAAGAGAATTTTAACCAAATATGGCCAGATAATGATAGATGCTCTAAAGCATCTCTAAAGATATATCGATGCATCGCATTGCTGCTTTCCAACAGAAGGTTGATATCTACTTTCTGACATCTTTGCCAAAATTGATCCAGAATTGTAATTAAAACTTATTTAAATTTCATAAAAATTTATTTATTTAAATTTTTAAATTCTTTTGCCGGTTTTATTTAAACTCTTCTGAATAAGCAAAATCTGCAAGCGGTATACAATATATGAACGATTTTCTAAAAGATAACACGGAACAGTTAATGAATCGTAAAATAAAATATAATTTGGCTAAAACTTTTTTCAACTGAACCGATTTTGCTGATAGACAGACAGACAGACAGACAGACAGACAGACAAACGTACAGATAGACAGACATACAGGCAGACGGACATAGCTAAATCGACACAAATTTTGATTTGATACAATGTATACATCATGGGCTCTGATATGATTCCTTCTTAGTGTAACACACCGAATGACAAAGTTTATATTCCCTCTTCACTACTTGTAATGGTGTAGGGTACAATAAATAAGAATAAACATCTTTAGTAATTGAGTTTAAATCTCATATTTATTATGTAAAACACAATAAAATGAAAATATAAAAATATAAAAAAATTCTTATATAAATTAAATGTTAAAAATAAATTTAAAACTGAAATCACAAATTTCATACATTTTTCCAAGAAAAACAATAACAAAGAAACAAAAGTAAAATGAGAAAATATTCATATGAAGGAAATAATGATGTTTCATTGTATGGATGAATGAATAAATGAATAAACTGAATGAATGAACTGAATGAACTCATACATACTAAATAATAATCTCTCATTATTATTTCAGTATCTTCTCTTGTAAATATCTGTATCAAAGTTTTTAATTATCACCTTTGGCATGAATTTTTTAATGGAAAAAAGAAATACATTTTTCAGAGAGTTACGGACAAAGAGTCAGAGAGAAGAGAAAAAAATACATAAATATTACAGACGCACTTTTAATAATACAAATTTCTTTTTAAAGAGGAAATAAACAAAATATTTGGATTTTTAAAAATAGTAGGGAGGTTTCTTTTTAATAATAACAAGTAAGAATGTATGGTCGGTTAAGCCCAACTACATAATACCCTACATCACATTGTTGATTAAAAATGATAGTTGCGAAAAATGTACGAACTACCCTCGTATAATTTGATTTTCTGATTTATTTTTAAGTGTGCAGTACATTATTGTAACAGTGACATCTATGTTAGATCTATGAGTTTTAAAATTTTTCTGGGACATTATATGGGAGCTAGAAAAAATTATGCACCGACCTTCGTATAATTTTGCACATCGATTTTTGCTTATATTTACTTTAATTTGACCTGTTATTAATACAAATCTAATGTATTTGGAAGGGAATTTATATGGGACCTATGAAAAATAATGGACCGACCTAGCAAATTTTGACAAATTGTTTAAGAATATCATAAGACTCTTTTGTGCTTAATTTCGATTATACATATAAAACATCATTATGATCGCATTCGGGATGCAACTTTTGTATAGGAGATACCTGAAATATTGGACCGAATATTGTCAATTTCAATAGACCAAAATAATAAATTTTACAAAATTTCATCGATATATCTCAAAAACAGCGACCTGTAGACTGCTCACAACGTTTGTGTGAAAAATCAGCCGGACAGACAGAAGGACGGACATCGTTAAATCGTCTCAGAAAGTGATTCTGAATTAAACAATGTACTTAAAGGTGGGTGTAATGTCATTTTTTCTGCCTGTTATAAACATCTGCACAAACGCATAATACTTCAAACACATACAGTGGAACTTAAAGAACTTAAAGTTGAACCTAGAATTTGCTTGAATTTGAATTAGAACTGAATTAGAACTTGACCTGAATGAAAACTTGAATTAGAACCTGAACTTGAACTTGAACTAGAACATGAACCCTAATTCGAACTAAAATCTGTTCTGAACTAGAACTTGATCTGAACATAAACCTGAGCGAGGATTTGCACTAGAAATTGAACCATAACCTGAACTTGAACCTGAGCTAGAACATGATCTGAAAGTTAAACTAGAACCTGAACTATAACCTGAACTAGAACTAAATCTAAACACAAACTAATTTACAACTTGTAGGGTTTATATTTAAAATAGATAATGAACATGTTCATTGTACTCAGGCATACACACACATAGAATTATTTCAAATGTAATCATTTTATAAACACCTTCTCACTAACATTCGCACATACATTTATTTAAATAAACATAAACAGTTACAATGCGAGAGTAACTGAGAGTTGTGAACAACAGTTTCCGGAATTTTATAACTGAATGAACACATTAATAGAATACACTAACACATGTATACGAATACGCACGTAACTGAAAATATTAAATTCATGTGTATTTAAAATGATTTCTAATACGAATGTGTGTGTGTGTTTATATACTAATATTTATGTGTGTATTTTGAAATTCATTGCAGAAATTGTTAATTTCTAAAAATTTTCTACTTAAAATACCCTACGTTGGGTATTTTGAGAAACTGTTGATTTCTATATGGGAAATCTTGTAAATCTTTCACTAAAATGGAAATAATTTTGATTGAAAATTTTTAAATCACATAAATCTAAACATAAAAACTTTCAATCAAATATTTTTTAAAAATAAATCAAAATTTCAAATATTAAAAATAATAAAATTCGTACATTTTTTTAAAAGTATTTTTTGCTTTTTTTCTTTTCTCTGTTTACATAATTTGAGTTCATTCATGCAAAAGATTAAAAAGCCTTTTTTATTTCATAAATAATTAAATGTGAAAATGAAAAATATTAAGATTAAAAATGTTTTTCTTTTTCTATTTTTTTTAAGATTTTAAATATGTTTGTTTTATTACTGCAACTAATAAAAGCAATTTGATTGAGATAAAGTAGAAAAGTACAATTTATTTAAAACGTTTTCATATTTCATACATCCTTTACTGTTCACATTGTAATAAGTTTTTATTAAGAGTCCTTGAATAAATAACAAATAAGAATTTTATATTCGGCTAAGCCGAATCTTCAACACCCTTCACCACAAATGCATGTAAAGTGAATACGTTATATTTCGCACATACACTCATAATAACACTTAATGAATTAAAAATAAGTTATATTATTTGCTATAACGAAATTTTATTCTTTTTTGCCGATTTATAATTGACAATTTTAGGAAATTTTTTTTTTGCTTGAACTTAGAGGTGGCCTAAGATATCGGTCTATGTCTCCTAATATATTGAACAGATTTTGCTGGTTTTAAATGGAAATCATTTCAGGACTATAACAAATACTCACTCCAAATTTCATTTAGTTCTATCAATTATAGTGGATGTAAGCGTGACAACAACAGACGAACAGATGGAAATAGCTAAATCGACTCAGATTTTTATTAAAAGAGAATTTTGACCGAATATGACCAGATAATGATGGATGCTCTAAAGCATCTCTAAAGATATATCGATGCATCGTATTGCTGCTTTCCAACAGAAGGTTGATATCTACTTTCTGACATCATTGCCAAAATTGATCCAGAATTGTAATTGAAAAATTTAATTAAATTTTATAAAAATTTTTAAATTTTATAAAAATTTTTAAATTTTATAAAAATTTATTTAATTAAATTTTTAAAATATTTTGCCGGTTTTTTAAACTCTTCTGAATAAGCAAAATCGACAAGCGGTATACAATATATGAAAGATTTTCTAAAAGATAACATGGAACAGTAATGAATCCTAAAATAAAATATAATTTGGCTATAACTTTTTTTCAACTGAACCGATTTCTGGAATGGCAATGAAGTATATATTTATTCATTCTTATTTGTCGATTTATAATTGACAATTTTATGAAAGCTCTTTCCTTGAACATAGATGTTGCCTCAAATATCGGTCTATAACTTTTAATTTACTGAAACGATTTTGTTGGTTTTAAGCAGTAAAGATCTGAGGACTACAAGAAATAATTATACAAAATTTTATTGAGCTCCGTCAATTATTGTGAATATGAGAGTGCCAGAAACAAACGGACGGTCATCGACCCAGATTTTGATTTGATGCAATAATTTATGGGGTAAGAGGTGTGAGTCGTAAGGGTTTTTTGTAGTAAATAGCACATATTTGTAGATATATATAAGTGTAATATTTTTATACCCTTTACCTTACTACACGCAAAGAAAAAATACATTTGCGGTAACCATAAACGAGAATAACTATTGCTATTAGATATTGTTATCATAACTAAAACTTTGTTTATTCAAATGTTGATTTTTCATTGGTAAAAATAGTTATTGTTATCACCACTTAATTGTATTGACAGTTATAGTTGTTGTTATTGCCATAAAAATATTGTTATCGTCACTAAAAAATATTGTTGTAGCCACTGATATTATTGTTATTTTAGTAAAAAATATCGTTAGTTCAATAAAAAATTTGTCTTTATTGAATCAAAATATTTTCTTATGAAATATTTTAATACATTTCTAATTTTATATTTACTTTTCTAAAATATATGAATGTTATTTGAAATCTTTCCATCACATAATTTTATTTTGCCTAATTTTTTTCTATTTATAAATAATGAGAATATTATTATTTTTAAAATGTTTTATTTTCCATGTTAACACAAATTGTAAAAAAAAATATTTTTTCATAATCAGTTGTCAGTAAACTGAAAATAATATTATGTTCTAATAACAAGAGTTTTTTATAACGGACTGTATAATAAAAGATTCCAAACATATTGCGACCACAATATTTTTAATAATAATAAAAAAATAATAATAAGAATTTGATTAGAACAATGAAATTGTTATCAAAATAAAATAAATTCAACAATAAACATGTTGGTGATAACAATAAATGTTTACCGCGAATATATTAGTGTTTGTGATGAACATATTGCAAAATAACGTTTCTCTGCGTGTAGATCAGAAAGGGTATATATAAGATTGTCATTCCGTTTACACATTTTTTGACTTAGACCCACAAAAGTAGATATAATCTGGTTCATAAATATCGCATATATTTGGCAAAAACTGAAGGCACAGTAATGGCTGTCATTTTCTCCTTATTCTGAAAATGATGATTTTATGAAAGCCTATTTATATTATATTAAGGACTTTAGAGATTCATACCCGGTTCCCTAAATACGCTAAGAACTTAAGTTTTTCCAAAACAATTGTAAAATACCTCAATAATGTTGACAGGAAATTTCATTAAAAATTATTCATTAGTTCCAAAATTACTGAATCATTTCGTAAAAAAAGCCTTTTTAGGAACTTAATTCACCATCCAATATTTTCAACTCAACGAGCCATAAAATAATTTTCCATGTAATAAAATAAAAACAATTAAAAAAAATTTTCCCCCCGAAAAAGTAACATCAAAATCATATGAAAGTGAAAAAAAGACAATAATTAACATTCAGTTTCACATTTCACTGACAAAAAGCAAAAAAATAAAAATAAACATAAAATCCATCCACATGAATATGAATTTTAAAAGGATCAACACACATTAAATCCTTTTTTAATATCCGGTAATGTTGTTAATTTAATATTTGACAACTCTTCCCCCCTCCACGACCTCTTTCACTCTGTGTGGTCATATTTATGATGTGTAAAGTCGTAATCATTCATCCAGATAAACGTGTAACTGGAATTGTTTTCTGAAATATTTTGTCTTTATGACTTTATTTCTCTGTGTTTTTAAATCAGTAAAAAAGGGAATATTTTGTGACAAATTTGCTATATGAATGTATATGTATTTGTGTGTGTTAATGTGTATATGTTTCCAAAATATAAATAACAAACATGTAGATGAATATAATTTCATTATTAACCAGGTTTGTATTTGTATAATGACATATCTCTCATAAAACTTTAAATACACTTTGGGAATATTTTAGTAGAAAATGACTTTATGACTCATATTTCGCCCCATAAAGCGTAATAAAGAGAAAATTTAACATTTCTCAAGAATGTTAACATGTATACATGTATACATGTATACATACATACATACATACATACATACATACATACATACATACATACATACATACATACATACATACATACATACATGCATACATACATACATATCAAAAGAATACGTATACATATGTACATATGTTTATATACTTTAGACTCCCGTAAAGGAGAGTCTTAAGTAGATGAGGACAAATTTTGTTTAACAAAATTTCGATAATATTAAATCTAATATTTTGAAAACGACACTAATTTAACTGAATAAATTGAAAGAAAAACATATATTTTGATTTTTGATAAAGTTAGTGTAGTTTATGTCATAGTAGCTTTTACCCGGTGCGTTTTGCTGCACAAAGATTTAGACTATTTTTTAACTCTCTCTATAACCTTCTTCGAAATTCTTTACAAATCAGTTTTCGATTTTGAAAAATTCAATTTAATATAAATCAGTTACGGTTTTTTAATAATAACCGGTTTTTAGCCAAATATTAAAACTCCTAGAAAAAATTAAAATAAAATTTTAATTACAAAAAAGTCATTTAAACGGTTAAATAATTTTTGGTAATAATTTTCTTCATTTCTTTTAAAATTACATTTTAACATATAAAACATACATAAGAAGGTATACTAACTTTGTCATTACGTGTATAATTCCAATAACAAATATATATCCTTGCATTATAACATAATCTGAATCGATTTAGACCTGTCCATCTGTCTATTGAAATCATTCTCAGGGCAACAGCTGTAATCCAAATTAAATAAAATTTGTTCAAATTATTTGTTATTGTCATTTAACCAGCAAATCAGTCTAGTCAAATATGTTAGACCGATATTTGAGACAATCTCTTATTCAAGACCAAAACTTTTGTCAACATTGTTGTTCATACATAATCGGATGAGTAGAAAAAAGTTATTGTTAATGAAAAACGCACACAGGAATTTACGCCTTATAATATAAACATATTTTGATGCTCGGACGCATGTTTGGGTCTACCTTTACATTGTTGGAGCTACATATATGCAAGTGGTGGAGGTATTTTAGACTCGGCATAGCCGAACCATTATTCGTTTTTCTTTGGTTTTATACATCTTAACATTGAAAATGTTATTTAATTCAGTTAACTCAGTGTTTAAGAAAAGGCGTACTAACCGACGTAACTAAAATAACCAGTTTAAACCGGCTATTAAAAACCGGTCCGATCATCCTCAAAAATACTATTTACATTCTATGGAGGCATATTTCTCCCCAATCCTATCCATACTTCATTTTTATCAATAAAACTGTTCTTTGGGAAAATAATTTAATTTAAATATGTCTCAAGATATTCTATAAAAAATAGGCTTTATCTGCGGGCTATCCACTCCGATCTTATCCACTCTTAATTTTTTTTTAGTAAAACAGCTCCTTGAGAAAGTGTTTTTTTTAACCTTTGTTACTTTCAGATATATTGGTATCATTCTGTGAAAATTTCATCAAAATCGGTTCAGTAGTTTAGCTGTCTATTAGTCCAAACAAACCAACAATATTAGACATGATAAATTTTTAACAGATGGCTTTCTACTGGATTTAACAATCTGTTAAATTTATGGACCTATTTTACGGCTTGTATATGGAATTTAGAAGACGAGTGGATACGGATTTCTCCGAGTCTCTAATTTAAAGACTTCTGTTAGAGTTTTGGGAACGAGAGAGAAAAGTGGACTTGTACACTCCTCTTCTATAACTGTTCTACTATTCATCTTAAATACCTTAAGTGTCTTACAGAGTTATCTTCAACACTTTAAAAGCTGTCACTTATCAAACATAACAGAGTTCCCACGACAATTGAATCTCCGTTTCGAAACGACCATAGTCTATTCGACCAAAGATGTTCAACTTAGTGACAGCTGTAACTAGAAATTTTGATATACCCCAATTTAGAACTGGCAAAATCGGTTAAATAGAAAAAAGTATATCTTTAAAACTGTTACATGGATAAAGCAGAAATGACAAAATTCATAGACAACGTAATTTTGGGATAGGGCACAGTGGTATGCTATTAAAAGCGGAATTTTCAATGTGTTCCCATAATAATATCTAAATCGATTGATATAATGACAGCAAAGAAGTTTATGATTAAACATTTGAAGGATCTAGCTCCCATATAACACTCACTTTCGTAAAGCTTTAAGTTTTTATGACATTTAACCTTGAGACGCTGCCACACGTGATGTATGAAAACATATTATATTTGTGAACCGTTATGCTTCCAAGCTTCTGCAAATATTCAAGCTGAAAACAATGTCACGCGAATGGAGCCGTATGGGCTAAAGACCTCATTATAAATTGCGTAAATTTTGATGAAATTCCAAAAAAAATTCCGATAGGACTAGGGGAGAGGTACCGCCCATTCAAAGTTAATAATGACTATCTAGTATATACATAACTATAACAGCGAAAGTTCTTAAATATGGTCCCCACAGCTTTCTCTAGGAACTGTTTACTGGACAAGCGTAGGACGGATAAAACCAGGGAAAGGGGTACCGCTAGTACATCGAATAGTTAAAGAACTATAATAGCTAGAGTTCGCAAATTTAGTACCAGCTACTTCCTTAAGGCACTGTATGGAGAGAACGTTTAACGGATAGGACCAGGGGGAAGGGTAACCCCATACAAAGTGAATTTAATTTACTGATAATCTTTTTAAATCGTGTGATAATACAACACTAATATTTGCTTAGGGCCAGCAACGCCCTTAATATTTTTTGTCGGGTCTACTAGTTTAAATATAAAAGAAATTGTGCCACAAATATCATCACATAACCCTCGTTTTCACATGATTTTTGTATTTTTTTCCATTCATTTCCATATCACTCTCTTTAACTTGGGGTAAATAAACAGAACGGAAAACATTTTTGTCAATTAGTAAACTACTCCAGATTAAATCACCGTAAACATCAGCACGTGCCACAAAAAAACTGGCATCATAAAATCCATTTTAAAATAAAATTCATAAAAAAACACACACACACACACTCACTCACTTTAAATTATGTCATTGTATATGTTAAGAGGTAATTTTATGAAATGGCTACAAATTAAAGAGCAGACAAAAGTATTTTTATAACATTAAACATTTGATAATTAACACCTGAAATGACATCTGAGATATAAGCATTTTTATGTCTTCACTACCATCACAAGAAGTGATGAGGGCAATTAAAGTTTTCATTCTTGTGTAAGAAGAGATCATCTAAGACCCCATAAAGTATTTAAATATTCTTGAATCATATCAAAATCTGAGCCGATTTAGCCATTCCTATCTATCTGAACGTGATGAATGGTATTAAAGATACGACATAGCCGAATATAGCATTTCTACTTATTGTAAAATTCATAATTTTACTAAAAATTCTAAAAAAATATTTATTAAACATCCATATTTTACTAAAAATTCTAATCTAAGGAATGAGATCGAAAAATTCCTAACATACATTTTACATTAAAACTTTTAACTCAAGTATTATTTGATCTTTATACCCTACACCACCATAGCTGGTTGGGGTATAATGCGTTTGTGCTTGAATTTGTAACACTCAAAAAAAGAAAATATTGCTACCACCACCTTTAAGTATACCGTTCAAATCAGAATCACTTTCTGTGTCGATTTAACGATGTCCGTCCGTCTATCTGTCTGGCTGGTTGGTTGTCCATATAAACCTTGTGAACAAAATGCAGGTCGCAATTTTTGGAGATACCTCGATGAAACTTGGCATGTATTATTATTTTGTCCCAAGGACAATGCCTATTGTAATTGGTGATGATGAATCCATTATTTCACATATTACAAATGTTTACCCCGAAAGAGGGTTTTAAGGTCATAAAATACCTAAATATAAACCGATTTTAACGAAATTTGGCCCAAATTAATTTAATAATATTCTTAAATGATGTGCCAATTTATACAAGGATCGGTCTGTTATTTTTCATAGGTCCCAAAAAAATTCTCTAAGTAATAACACTTTGAAGGGCTTAAATCTCATTTGTCAAAATAAGCAAAAATCGATGTACGAAATTTTACGATTTTCGGTACATAATTTCATCTAGCTCCCGTATTATCTCCCTAGAAGAAGTCCTTTTAAAGAGTACATAATATACTGCATATACGAGGGTCGATCATTAATTTTTGATAGCAACCATTAATAACCAACAATGCGGTATAGGATATAGCCGACTATAACTTTTACTTGTTTTTTGATCAAGTCAGTTATTATGTTTAACTAGCAAACCGGGCAAACAACGTTTTGCAAAAAAAAGGAAGTTGCAAACATTAGTGTTAGTCTTACGTTTTGTCCAATAAAACAGTATCTTGAAAAAGTTGTTTGGACCAAATTTGAGAATTCTCATTGTTACAGTTCTTTAGATATTCGATAATCAATATTTGCTTTGTATGGGGGGTACCCCTCCCCCTGGTTCTAATGGATTTTTTATAGCCTATGTTACTTACGGGTATATTGATACTTTCGGTATATACCCAACTTGGTCCTACAAAAACTTGATCAAGCATTTAAAGATCTGCCGTCAAACTATTTTCAATGTTATTAAACAGTACCGTAGGAACTTGCCCATTGAAAGTAAACCAGGTAAATGGAATAGTCCACATAATATTTCTAAAGCCAACAAATAGAAAGCATTTTCAAAAGAGCTCTTAACGCATCCGTTCTTGACAGGAAAAAAAGGTCACAGAAATTGAAATCAAGTTTAAAAAAATGTGTATATTCTTGCTTTATAATGGATGATGAATCGTATGTTCTGGCAGATTTTTTGCAACTTCCTGTTGAAGAAAAGTTAAGGACCCAAATGCAGTCAAAATTTCTATTTCTTGGTGCAGCAAGCAGTATGCAGTTGTTACAATGGTCTCTATAAATATCGAAATTTAGATCATGGAATTAGTATATTCAAAAACTGAATATCCAACCGGTTAACCGGTTTTTTGTATTTCAAAAACCGACCATTTCGAATTACACAACATGCCGATTTTTACAGTCGGTTAACTGATTTTTAGTGGTAAAAAGATAAAAATTTTGACATATTCAGAAATTAAAGAAAAATAAAGGAAACGAGGGAAAATTATGGACTTAACTAAAATGATGATATTATATGCTATCGAAAAACACTGAAAAAAAATTTATATTCCACCCATTTAGAGCATTATACAGTGCAAAGTTAATTTTAGTTTAGTTTCAACAAATAGATGGTGGAGCCATTCCACATAAAGACCATTTTATGGTATAAGTTTTTTTATTGGTTTAACTCTTAATTTCTATTTAAAGGGTATGATTTCAATAAATAATAATCAATCAAAAACCGGTTAACTGTTTTTTTAAACATAAACCGTATTCAAAAACGGGTTTTTGAGAACCCAATTTATCGAATAATTAAAAAACCTTTACTCACCAAGAAAACATATTATTTTGTTTTATTTTATTTTATTTTATTTTATTTTATTTTATTTTATTTTATTCATTTTTCACCTCTTTCCACCATATTTCATTTCAACTCATTTCCTTTTTCCATCTCTAATTTCACATATGAACACAAAACCTTTATGGCGGTAAAAATGACAACTCTCTTTGTAAACAAACAGACAAATTTTGGCCAGCAGCCACCCACTTTTCTTTTCATCAAAATTTCTTATGAAATTTTATTTTTCTACAAAAACTTTTATTCTTTTCAAATTCTTCGCACATTTCACTTCATTTTAACACAAATTCTTTTAATTTCATACACTTTTTATCACTTTATTTCCGTTTTTAATTAACGCGCACAACCGCTGATATTTTTAGCCGCCCGACTATCAAAATTGAACTAAATTTGAGATGACAAATTGATAAGTCAATGAAATGACAAGATGGTAGTAATCGATAACTCTTTGAGGTTTCAACAAAATAATAATTTATTATTGCGGTTGTTGTATTTGCTATATTATGGAAACAGCTAATTAGTAAAGACACTTAGGAGGGTTTTGTCATTAAGTTTTAGAGATGTGTTTTCTTACAATACCGAACAACATTTTTGGAGATTTTAATTTAATTTAATGAGAAATCAACTAAAAATGAAAAATTTTACATAAATTTATGAAAATTTCGTTTATTTATAAAATTTAGAATGGAAAAATTTTATTTAAGAAAAAATTTCGATTATCGATGTTCCCGTTGAAAACTACTTTATCAGATTTTGGTTGATGTCTGTGTTAAGCTGATATTATATTGGCAACACTAAGTGTTTAATTAAATACTTGTTATATTCAGCTGCACCGCATCTTAAATACCCTCCATAAGCAATATACAATGATGCATATTCCTTTAAATGGATCACATTTTTCCGCTGATTTTGTTTTTATACCCTCCACCACCTCAACGCTAAGATGAAATCATCTCAGAACCCCCATAATGTATAAATATTCTTGCATCAGTTAGTTACATCTGTCTGTCTATTGGAAACATTCTTACGCCTACAATAACTGTCTGAATTTGTTGCAATTTCCTATTTAAAACCCGTCCCATTATAGACCGATTTCTGAGATAACCTCAAAATTCCAAAGAAAAACTTTTCTAACTTTGTCTTCAAAGCAACTGAATTAAGATCGTATTTAACCATAAGATATGGCTGTGTGTACTTCATGATTGTACAAAAAATTATTAAAATCGGGTTATAAGTTAAATTATGTTAAAATTTGACACAACCCAAAATCAGTTTGTCATATAAAGTTAATTTTATGAAATTTGTCACATATTTTTATTTTGATGAAACCTTAAGAAACAAGATTTTCCAGGAACCATAATTTTTCCAAGCTCCTATGTAAGTCTATGTGTATGGACCATTTTTTTTTTTTAATTTCCCACAATTATTTTTTAACAGTCTTTAATATACTTAACTGAATGTCGATTTATATATTGATACAGTACGAATGTAATTTTAAGGTTATAAAACTCTTAAATAAAGACTCGATAATGTTATGTTCGAAACCGCCTTGAATATATGTTATTACTTTACCCAACATGAGACCATTTTTTAATATAACTCCTATATAAGATCCCATTCCAAAAAACGCTTTTGAGCTTGTAAACAATTACTTTTCTTCTTTTTTAATGATTTAAAAAATATCGGCCCATGATTTGATATAGCTCCAATACAAGACCATTCCTGGAATATGATCATATATGAACCAATTCTTTTGGAAAAAAGAAGAAACATAATTATTAAATTTGTAATAACTGATGCATCTGATGAATATTGGTCCATGTTTTGCTACAACTTCTACTTAAGGTCCTTTCTCGGAAAAGGGTTTTAAGCTTATAACTCTTTAAAATTTGTACAAAATTTATTGAAATTAATATATGTATCAAACTTAAAAATAATTTTTCAAATTTTATGCCATATTCCGGGAAGGGCCTTATATGGGAGCTTAGACAAATAATGGTTCCAGGACAATGTAGTCTTTTAAGTTTTATTATTACATCAATATAAATAAATGTGGAATATTTTAGAAAATTATCTTTAAAATTACGGCCCATTTGAGAAACAGATGGGGTGTATCAAAATTTTGTATATTTGAGCCTTTAAGCTTCTTTCTATTGATACGATTTTCATCATTTTTCGTAAGACAGTGAAGAACATACTGCTGTATATTATGGTTCCATGGATTAGAAATGTTCTTCAGAATTTGTTTGTCGCAGATATCAGCCCATAACTTTTTTGCCAAAGAACCGATACAGTTCATTTAAATGGGAAACTGCTTAGGACAATAACAAACAATGTGTGAAAATTTTATTGAATTTGGATATTTATTGCAGGTGTGAGAATGTTTCCCAAAGACAGATAGACGGACATAGCTAAATCGACTCAGATTTCGATTTGGTGCAGGTTAGTTAAAACTATATGGGGTCTGATATAATTATGCGTTAAACACGGACAAATAATGTTAATATATCCTCTTCACCGCATGAAATATTGGAGGGTATAAAAATCGCTTCTAAAAGAAAAGTCCAAACAAGAATGCTACATTCTGCTATGCTGAATCTTCACTATCCTCTACCACAAATGCTGGTATGTAAATATATTATGTTTCGTACATACACACTCATAATATAAATAATATATGACGTTTTTTGTTAAATACAACACAGGAAGACTTAATGAGTTATAAAATCAGTTACATTTTTGGCTATAACTTATTTGCAACTGAACCGATTTTGAAAATTTTTGAAAGGGTAATAAAGTATAACTTAATAACATGGCAAAATTTTATTCTAATTTATTGATTTATAATTAACAATTTTAAGAAAGTTCTTAGCTTGAATTTAGAGGTTGCCTCAGATATCGGTCTATATCTTTTAATATACTAAACTGATTTTGCTGGTTGTAAATAAGAAATTTTTCAGGACTATAACAAATACTCAGTCCGAATTTCATTAAGCTCTGACAGTTATAGTGGATGTGAATGTGACAACAACAAACAAACATACGGACAGACATCGCTAAATCGTCTCAGATTTTGATTTGATGAAAAAATGATGTATATTGAGTAGTCTGAGATTCTTTTTTCTTAACTTTACACATGGATTAACAAAGTTAATATACTCTTGCCTGTGGTGATGGAGTATATAAATATGGCTTCCAGGTAAAAAGGTTCAAAAAAGAAACCAACTGGTCTGAAACATTTCGAATTATTTTTATTATTTTTTATTAAAATTATAAAGCTTTTCCATAATAAAAGTTATTGTTATAGTTTAACAAATACATATATTATTTTTTTGTATTATAAAATTAATTATTGCAATTAAAATCTTAATGGAAATTAATTAAATTGTTAATAAAAATCTACAAACATTATTCGCTCTTTTGTTTTGTACATAAAAAAAAGTTTTCTTTTCCACAATAAAATACATTTAAAAAAATTATATGTATTAAACATAAAAATTATACTAATACAAATTCCAACTTTAACTTTAACTTTAAATAAAATAAATTTATAAAAATATAAATTAAAAATAAAATTTTAATTAAATTAATGAAAATAGAAAAGAAAGAAAAAAACATTTACATGACGTTTATTAAGTAAACAATGGCAGCCATTAAGAGGGAAACCAAAGAAATGCTTATTGTAGAGGCACCATCGCCACAATAATACGAATCACAATTTGCATTTAATATTGTACTATAACGTTTCTTAACCTCGGACCAATTGCACAAACCCACTTGACACCAATCCAAATCGACAGCATTTTGATTAAGGAAGAAAACAACTTTTTCCTTTTCCACTGGTTCGGCAGCACAGTGATATTTAACAGCTAAGAAATTTGAAGCAAAAGGATCAATATTTGAGGTTTTCCATTTGCGTTGCTCCAATTGATCATAATTATTGGCCATCATGGCAACTTGATCCTTATGAATACCCAAACTGGACATAAGAGTTTGTACACCAGTGGAATGGCCAAAATAAACAACGGCATTGGGAGCTTCTGAACTCTCGAAATGGGAAGCCATATCTTGTACAGCACGACAATTAAGACGGGTATTGGCCTCATAACCATAACCCGATTTATAGAAATATTTCAAATCATCTTCATACTCTAAAACGGAAACTTGTTCGGGTAAAAAGGCCTTAAAATGGTAAAGAAATTTCATTATTTCAAACGATTTTTTTGGCAAAAGAAATTATTTGAATTTACTTACAGCACACCAAACACTAGTGCGATCCACTTGCCAGGCCTGCTCATAGCGACAGATATCATACATTAATTCTATATCAGAGGTTTCCAAAGTATATTGGAATCTTTAAATGTAATTAAAAAAGTAATATAATTTTAATGTCCAATTCATATAACCGTCAAAATTATTCTCTTACCCCAAACGTTTGGATATATCGGACATAGTTTTATTCCAAATATCAGATTGTCTATACTTAAATGATTCTGAATCAGCATCTTTATAATTTTGCGCATTCCAAGATTCACAATAATCATAAGGACGCAAAAGTAGATCTTGTTCTGGTATATCCTCGGCCACCGCTGTATTGCCAAAACCAAATAAACCTTGAGTAAAAGCTTTAAAGCTTTCGGTGGTGCGTTGGGTATCAGTATGACGGAACTAATTTGGAAATAAGAAATAAATTTGGAATTTCAAATAATATTTATTTTATTAAATGAACTTAATAAATTATATTACCAAATAGTGAGAGCGATTATATTCTTTGGTTAAAATATCGGGATAATATTTTTGATAGGTTTTCGCTGTGCCTCTAAGATCATCATAACCCTAAAAAAAATAACGAAAATTGATTGGAAAAATTAAATAAAAAATGTTGTTTTATGAAAATGTTCAAATCAACTTCGATTTAATCTGATTGATGAAATATTTAATAGACCTTTTGACAGCATAACAAATAAACAAATTAGTTATGTAATCAAAACGAAAAATAGCATCAACAATTTATGGTTTTTTAATAAAAATATTAAAAAAAAACTATTTAAAACTGAACTAGAACTGAGCTGAAACTGAAACTGAATTAGAACTGAACTAAAACTAAGCTGAAACTGAACTAGAACTGAGCTGAAACTGAATTAGAATTGAAGAAGAACTGAACTAGAACTGAGCTGAAACTGAATTAGAACTGAACTACAACTGAAGTAGAGCTAAACTAGAACTGAACTGAAACTGAATTAGAACTGAACTACAATTGAAGTAGAGCTGAACTAGAACTGAACTAGAACTGAATTAGAACTAAACTAGAACTAAACTATAATTAAACTAGAACTGAACTAGAACTGAGCTGAAACTGAATTAGAACTAAACTAGAACTTAACTAGAACTGAACTAGAACTGAATTAGAACTAAACTAGAACTGAAGTAGAGCTGAACTAGAACTGAACTAGAACTGAGCTGAAACTGAATTAGAACTAAACTAGAACTGAAGTAGAGCTGAACTAGAACTAAACTATAATTAAACTAGAACTGAGCTGAAACTGAATTAGAACTAAACTAGAACTTAACTAGAACTGAACTAGAGCTGAACTAGAACTGAACTAGAACTGAGCTGAAACTAAATTAGAACTAAACTAGAACTGAAGTAGAGCTGAACTAGAACTAAACTATAATTGAACTACAACTGAACTAGAAATGAATTAGAATTGACCTTGAAAAAATGCTGGACTAGAACTCAACTGGAACTGAATAAAAAACGAACTAGAACTGAACTAGAAATTTTGTTTTATCTAAAAGTTAATTTATTTACTTATTTCACTTAAAATTCAACTCACCTGACTTGTAAGATAATTTTCCATGTCACTTTTTATACTCGAATTCCATCTCCACATTTTCAATGCAATCAAATCCTCCTGACACAGAGCATTAGTATCAGGTGCCGTTTTTAAGACACGATAATTTTTAATTATAGAATCACGTAACTAATTCATAAACAACGATAATTAGCAAAAAATTAATAATTAATAAAATTCCATAAGTAATAAAATATTTAATATCCCCTACTTACCGCTTCCAAATGTGGTGCCTTATCTATGGTACTTTTTGAGGGTAATCTAGTACCATGTCTATGAAATATCCAAATTTTTTGTGGCACACAACCATTTACATAATATTGTTTATCCATATTTGTGCCCTTAATTATTTGATAAGCTGTTTTAGAGGAAAAATGACGTGTCTGTGTACGTTCCGTATCTTTGCCAAAACAATAGTCATCTTGTGCCCCAACCTCTAGCGACAGAAGTGCTAAAAAAGCACTTAAAACGAAAACTTTCATGTCTAATTGAAAATAAAAGAAAAGAAAAGAAAGAGAAAATAAAATAAATGAGATATTTAATGGCGAATAATGTGACAGGATCTATCTAATCAATGGGTGATTTAAACGATTTCCTTTTCAACATCATTTTTATTATAAATAATAAAACATGAAGAGAAAAGAGGTCAAAAATCACATTAAAATTAAATTACAATATTTATGGTTGTAATTTGGGAGAAGTGTGAATATGTTGACCATATGACCACATTTTATCAGGGTAATAAAGGAATGAAATCATTTAAACTAGATGGCAACAGAACAAGGGCAGAAAGAGAACAGAGATAGAATAAAACTATAAGAGAACAAGGATATAACCAGAAAAGAACTAAGGAGAACTAGAAGTGAATAAGAACTGAACTGGAAAAGAACAGGAACAGAACTGGAACAGAACCATAACGGAAGTATAGCGAAATTAAAACAGAAGTGGAACAGAATTAGAGTAAAACAGGAACAGATTTAGAACACAACTAGAACAGAACTAGAACAGAAGTAGAATAGAATCTGAACAGATCTGGAACAGAACTAGAGAAAACTGGAAAGCAACAAGAAGATAACTAGAACTAACCTAGAAATTGAACAAGAACCTGAATTATAATATGAACTAAAATCTGTTTTAGAATCTGAACTAGAATCTGTACTCGACTTTAAACTAGAATTGGAACTGTATTCTGAACAAGTACATGAATCGGAATCTTTAATAAAATCTTAACTAAAATTTGTACAAGAATCTGAATATGAATATGAACTTAAATCTGAAATAAAATCTGAACTAAAATCTAAAGAAGAATCTGAGCTTGAATCTGAACTGGAATCTTAACCAGAGACAGAACTAGAAACTGAACTAGAGTCTGAATTAAAATCAGAACTAGAATGTGAACTAGAATCTGAATTAAAATCAGAACTAGAAGGTAAACTACAATCTGAACAAGAATGTGAACTGGAATCTGAGCTTGAAACTGAACTAGAATCTGAAAAACTTTCTTAAACTTCTCTTCTTCTATTCCAATCAAAAATTCCCTTCTGTTCTCCTTTCGCAATAAATATAACGTAAATGTTGAAATAAAATAAACACACATACACCATCACCAAACAAGAAAAAGGCCATAATATTTAAATGTGATTTAGTCAACACTTTTTTCCCTTTCACATAACACACAAACATACAAACGAAATATGAATATTGCTGCTCCTACTTCATTTGAAAATAACATTTTGATTTATAATTATGAAAGTCCTTCTCATCTAAAACAAAAAAAAATCCTTGGTTTTCCACTTTTGACGATTCGTATTGAAACTTTTTATAATAAAATTTCATCAACTTTGCATGTTTAACGTATTTAAGTCGAATACAAGAATCGAATAAAGTTAGAGACATTTTTAGTGCATTTGGTTGGTTGGTTGGACGAATGGATGAATGGGTGAATGGAATGGTGAATGGTTGAAAATATTTCATCGAAGTTGTTGATGATGATGATGATATTTTTTTCTTTATGAATAAATGGACACTCCTTAATATAATCATTGTTTCCACGTGTCTATTTATAAGAATTTACTTCCTTTTGTGGTTATTAAATCACTTGGGTTAAAATAGTTTAAAGACACGTAGATTCATAAAAACATTTTTTTCATATTAATAAATATTTATATTCTGATTAAAAATCGATTATAAAACTCAAGGTTATTTTCCTTCTTTTCTTTCTTTTTGGGTGAATTTAAAGGATAAAGGAAATAAATGCATTTGAAAGGAGGTTAAAAATTGGTTTGATGCGGATAAAAAGGTAAAAATCCGAGGGTGCAGTAGTTTGATTATAAGGAGATTGATGTGGAACCTATCACTAGTTCAGTTCCAATAAACTTCATTTCAAAATTTGATTTAGTTCTTGTTCTATTTGGTACATAATCTGACATCATACAACCAAACGTGAAAGAAAATCGTCCAGTAGTTTTTGTCGAGACCATTAAATAATGTCATTTTTCAGTCTTATTTAAATATTCATGGAAACCAGTGTTGCCAGATAAAATCTACGAAAAATCTCTTTTTCTTCCTTTTTCTAGTGTGAATCCCTCAATTGTTTCCCTCTTCATTAAAAACGATTTTTTAATAAAAAAAAACAAGTTAGAATGTTATATTCGGCTATAACGAATCTCCAGTACCCTTCACTACAAAATACATTAATACAAATACATTTCGTACAGACGCACTCTCATATGCACGCGCAAATGAATACAATTCAAGTTCTTTACGGGTACGTTTAACGAGTCATAAAATGAGATATATTTTGGTCTATAACTTTTTTCTACTAAACCGATTTTGATAACTTTTGGAATGTTAAAGTACATATAACTTTATATTATGCTAAAATTTTAAACAAATTGGGAGATTTATAACTGACAATTTTACGAAAGATCGTCGCCTGAACTTAGAGGTTGCCTCCGATATCGGCCTATATTTTGAATAATTTTGAATATGTTGAACCGTCTTTGAATTTTAAAATTCTCGGGATAATAATAAGTACTCATGTCAAATTTCATTAAGCTCTGCCAATTATTTCGGACTTGAGCGCGCCAACAACAGACAGAGAGACAGGCAGACGGACAGACAGACATACGGATATAGCTTAATCGACTCAAATTTTTATTTAATGCAAGAATACATAAACATTATGGGGTGTTAGATGATTTCTTCTTAGCGTTACACACAGAATGACAAAGTTAATTATTTGCGGGGGGTAAAGTTTCAAATTTACCAGGTACAAACAAAACAATTAATAATGTTATATTCGCCCATTCGGAATCTTTTATCGGTTTATAAATAATTGTGAGAAAAAGGGGAATACCACTCTCTCGTCTTGTCCGTAAATTTTTTAGTCTACAATTAAGCGTTGTCAAAGCATCGTGAGATTCCCTGCATTGGTTATAGAGATATTAACTGTTTCGCTAGTAAGGAGAATATCACTCCCGTGTCCTATCCAATTTTTTTGTAGTGTATAACATTTTCCACTATGGTCAAGTTGGAATGATAAACTATATATTCCCTCATCAACAATTGCGGTGGAGGGTATAAAAAAATCACTCTATTTGGTGAAAAAATAAAATTCACCCCGTTTTTACCCCTGAATAAAATTTTCGTTAAAAATTCCTTCAAAAAGAAAAAATTATCTCCATCTGACATCACTGCATACCACAAGACATTTAACGCCAGTTGCAAAGTCGGGTGTCAGAAAAGGATTTCACAAATTAATGTTAAATTTTTTTAATAGAAATTTTTGTCATTTTTTATTAAACAATAAAAATAAAATATTTTAACATAAAAAATTTAATAACGACTAAAATAATTCAAGTGTAAAAGACTGAAAAAGACAAAAATTTTCCCCCCAAAACTTATTTGCAAAAAAAAAAAAATATAAAAATCTCAAAAAGTCCTTGACTTAAAAAGCGAAAAAGAAATATAATTTATTCTAAACGATGCCCTGCTAATAAACACTTCCCACACAAATTGTCTTCATTTTTACAAATTTGTCTGAAATAAGTATGATTTTGTCTGTTTAAGTCAATATTATTTTACATTTTTATTTATTTAGTTTTTTTTTTTTGTCTTAAATAAATCATCGCAAATAACATTTTTTTTCTTTTTAATAGATTTTATTGAGTTTTATTTAGAGAAAAAAAATTGTTTATAATTAAAAATTTGTTTAAATTATGTAACAACAAATTAAAATCTCACAATTTGTAGTAAATCTTGATCTCTTTTTTTCTTTAATTTTCATTTGTTTGTGGGAAAATGTCATAAAACTGATTTAAAACAACTTTATTTATGGCAAATTAAAAAGAGATTGACTTTTTTTGCATACAAACAATTTTGTTATTACTGTAATAAAAAAAACAACAAATTTAAAAAGGAAATTATCCATAAAATCTTAACAAATCGAGTCATATTGAAAAAGTTAAATCAATTAACGACTAATAAAACTTAATAAACTACAGCTCGAGTTTAGCTGTAGTTTAGTTCTAGTTCACACTCTAGTTAAAATTCTTGGTCAGATTCTAGTTTAGATTTTAGTTCTGATTCCAGTTCGGATTCTAGTTCAGACCTAAGTTCAGAGCTGTTACAAATTCTAGTTAAAATTATAATTCAGATTATAGTTTAGTTCTTATTCAATTTTAGTTTAGTTCCAGTTCAGTTCAAGTTTAATTCTATTTCAGTTCTAATTCAGTTCAAGTTTAATTATTATTTATTTATTTATTTACAAATATTAAAAAGAGAATTTACAAAAATTACTTAAAAATATAGACCCGCTAAGCCATAGGCTTGACAGCAGGAAGAAAAATATAAAATTCATGCTTAATTTCATTTAAATTTGTATGTATAGTATTATGAAAAATAATAATAATAATAATAATAATAATAATAATAATAATAATAATAATAATATTAATAATACTAATATAAATAATAATAATAAAAGTGATAATAAGTTAATATGTTATTCATTGCGAACTAATGAAAAAGTTTCTTATGAGTTTTTTTCGTTTACACTCGTTTTTGGTATTAATGATAGTAATTGGCAATTTGTTCAGAATAGTTGGTACTTTTACACTCAACGTATTTCTACCATATTCATTGGAAAATCGATCAACTTTGAAACGGCCTTCAGCCTGGCGACGTGTATTATATCCATGATCTATGGCTAGTAAGAACTCTCTACAGTTGAAAAAATCATTGGCTAATGTTGATGCAAATAAACTGTGTATATTCAAAATTTTAAGTTTTGATGCTAATGAAGTTTCATCTCTGTTAAATATTCTGTTGTTTATTATGTTGGTGTTGGTTGAGTTATATATTGTTATGTTGTTGTTGTTTGTTGGGTTGCTGATTGTGTTGTTGATTATTAAATTGTTTGTGTTGTTTGCTGATATGTAATTGCGAGCTGGGTTGTTATTATATGCTGAGTTGTTTATTATATTGCTATCAGTTGTATAGTAGTTTAGTGGGTTATTATTGGTTAAGTTGTCATTAATTGTGTTGCTTATTCTACCGTTTATATTTTCGTGGTAGTTTATTTCATTATTATAAATTGAAGTATCTGCAGTATTGTTATTGGTTGGGTTATAATTTATTATGTTATTGTGTGTTGGGTTATATAGGGTATTGCTGGTTCCTGTGTATGTATTGGTTGGGTTAAAATGTAGTGTGTTATTATTCGTTGGGTTATTAATAGTGTTGTTGTTGTTTGAAATGTTGTTGATTGTTGTGAAATCGTTTACTGGGATATTATTCATTGAAATGTTGTTAATAGTGGTATTAATTATAGTGTAATTGTTTGTGTAGTTATTATTTGTTGTGTTGTTTGTTGGGTTATATATATTGTTATTTGTTGTGTTAATATTATTGTTAGTTGGGTTGGGAGTGTAACAGCTTGTGGCATTTTGAAGATTTTTTTGTAATATTTTTAAGATTTGGTTTTGTGGCTTCTGTAATATTCTGCTGTAACTTGCCCCACCCCATGCTGTTATTCCATGTCTTAAATATGACTCGGCTAAAGAAAAGTACGCTTGCCTTAGTACGCTATATGTTGCACAGTAGCTTAATTGGCATAAAATGAAAGCAGATTTACGAAGCTTGCTTCTAACGTTATCGATGTGGGTCTTCCATTTGAAATCACTGTCAACATATACGCCTAGATATTTATAGGAATGAACAATTTCAATTTTTTCGGTACACTTCTCACTGTTGCTATTAGGATTTAGAATTTTTTCATGCAGACAATCAGTATTATGAAATTTGATTTCAATGTTCGAGTTCACCAGATGTCGAGGCTTGATGTGCATCAATTTTGTTTTCGACGCGTTAATAACAAGGCCATTGTCGTGACACCACTTCGTTGCAATGTCCAGCTGATGTTGCATTACTTGTACTGCCGATCTTATATTTTTGTGAGACACTATTAAGGCTGTATCATCAGCATATGCAAACGTTGTACAGTTTTTAAGATTTCTCATCATGTCGTTGGCGTATATTATATAGAGTACTGGTCCTAATTTTGAACCCTGTGGTACTCCATAATTCGATTTTATTTCATTGCTCAAGGTATTTTTTATTTTAACTTTATATGCCCTTATTTGAAGATAGTTTTCAAACCATGCTAATGAATTTCCTCTAATACCAGTTCTATATAGGATTTGAAGTAACGTTTTATGGGAGAGCGTATCGAAAGCCTTGCTAAAGTCAATATACAGAACAAGACAATGTTGATTCTTGCTTAAATTTCGATTTATTGTATGTGAAAAATGTCCTAATAGTTTGTTAATACTCTTTCCCTTTTGAAAGCCAAATTGGTTTTATTTATAATTTTATATTTGTTTAAGAAATCAGTCAACCTCCTGACTACAATTTTTCCATTAATCTTTTATCGATTTATAAATAATTGTGAGAATAAAGGGGAATACCACTCTCTCGCGCCCTGTCCGTAAAATTTTTAGTCTACAATAAAGCCTTGTCAAAGCATCGTGAGATTCCCTGCATTGGTTATAGAGATATTAACTGTTTCGCTAGTAAGGAGAATATTGGCTCAGTGTCCTATCCATTTTTTTTTGTAGTGTATAACATTTTCCACTATGGTCAAGTTGGAATGATAAACTATATATTTCATCAACAATTGCGGTGGAGGGTATAATCACTATTTGGTGAAAAAATAAAATTCACCCCGTTTTTTACGCCTGAATAAAATTTTTTGAATTGTTTGTTCCATCTGAATTGTATACACATTTACGTAGTTGCAAAGTTGGCTAAGATTTAAAAATTTAATGTTAAATTTTTTTTAAAATTTTTTTATTTTTTATAAACAATAAAAATAAATATTTTTTTTAATAACGACTGAAATAATTCAAGTGTAAAAGACTGATATCACTTCTATTTTCAATAAATTTTTCGCGGTAATAATTATTTTTGGACTGATAGATTTTCTTATTTAATTGGTTTCTGAATTGTTTATATTCACTTTCAAAATTTTGTTATTTTTACTGTTTCGCCATTTTTTAAAAAGTTTATCGCGCATGTCACATTGTTTTATTAGTTCTTCAGTAATCCATGGATTTGAAGATCTCTTTTTGGATGGTTTTATTTTTTATATGAACTATTATAAATATCGCAAAATTTATAATATATTTTATCATAAATTTCATTTACATTTAGATTTGCTAAAGCGTAATCACTCCAATTTACTTCATTAATTTTTTTGTTAACTATAAAATTACATATTCGTGGCCCCTGAAGTGTGCGGGTTTCTCTACTCAGATTTTCTTCTTGTTTTTTTACACAGCAGAATAGTGAGAAATGATCTGATATTGTTGTTGTTATAATATGAGCATATGACTGAGTGTTAGCTTTGCTGTTTCTCACAAACAAGTGATCAATACAAGAGCTGTTGTTTTGTTTGGTTCTTCTCTTCAGTTCTAATTCAGTTCTAGTAAGTTCAGTTTAGATTTCAGTTCTGATTCAGTTCGGATTCTAGTTCAGACCTAAGTTCAGCTGTTAAGTTCTAGTTCATTTAATTCAGATTTAGTTCAGTTCTTATTCAGTTTTAGTTTAGTTCAAGTTTAATTCTATTTCAGTTCTAATTCAGTTCTAGTTAAGTTCTAGTTCAGTTTTAGTTCAGTTCCAGTTCAGTTCAAGTTCTAGTTCAGTCCAGTTTAGTTCTAGTTTAGTTCTAGTTCAGTTCTAGTTTTGTTCAGTTCAGTTCAGTTTTAGTTCAGTTCAAGTTCAGTTCAAGTTCTAGTTCAGTTTAGTTCTAGTTCCAGTTCAGTTCTAGTTCAGTTCTTTCAGTTCAAGTTTAAGTTCTTTCAGTTCTAGTTCAGTTCAGTTCAGTTCTAGTTCAGTTCTATTCAGTTCTAGTCAGTTTCTAGTTCAGTTTTGTTCAGTTCTCAGTTTAGTTCAGTTTAATTCAGTTCTAGTTCAGTTCTAGTTCAGTTCTAGTTCAGTTCTAGTTAAGTTCTAGTTCAGTTTTAGTTCAGTTCAGTTAGTTCAGTTCCAGTTCAGTTCAAGTTCAGTTCCAGTTCAGTTCAAGTTTAATTCTATTTCAGTTCTAATTCAGTTCTAGTTAAGTTCTAGTTCAGTTTTAGTTCAGTTCCAGTTCAGTTCAAGTTCAGTTCCAGTTCAGTTCAAGTTTAATTCTATTTCAGTTCTAATTCAGTTCAAGTTTAATTCTATTTCAGTTCTAATTCAGTTCTAGTTAAGTTCTAGTTCAGTTTTTGTTCAGTTCCAGTTCAGTTTTAGTTCAGTTCCAGTTCAGTTCAAGTTTAATTCTATTTTAGTTCTAATTCAGTTCTATTTCAGTTTTAGTTCAGTTCAAGTTTAATTCTATTTCAGTTTTAGTTCAGTTCAAGTTTAATTCCATTTCAATTCAATTTTAATTCTAGTTCAGTTCTGATTCGATTTTAATTCAGTTCTAGTTCTAAATCAATTATAGTTTATTTCTATTCTAGTTGTTTTTAATAAAATTATATATTTTTCTTAATCTCAATGAAATCAGTTTTTCTTCGAATTCCTGGATACTAAAATCATTATGAAATCTGTTCTGTAAAAATGTTGATGGAATTTAAAATTTTTTAAATATTTTCATTTCAAAAGAATTTCATATCAAATTCCTGCTAAAAGGCTGTCAATCATTTATGATTATTATGATATTAACATAAATTGTTAACCTAAAAAATTGAAATTGAAATACATAAATTCATTCCATAATACATATGTTTATCATATCATGTTTATAAATTAATGATTTTATAATCATAAATTTTAATATGAAATATTTTTTGGTTTTTTTTTTTTTTGTTTTAAAGAAATAAATTTTCCTCTAATACTTGACCTTAAAGTGTTCAAATAAGATTAGAAATATGATTATTATAAGGAAACATATTTCCAAATAATTCCACTTTGTCAATAAATATTTTCAATTTATTTATTTAATTTTAATAAAATTTAAAATAAACAAATTTTTATAAGTTAATAAAAAAAATATTGAAATATTAAATTTGGTCTATAAGACATTTTCATCTATAACGCTTCCATAGATTATTTGTCAGAGATAAAAATAAATAAAATTTAAAAGTCTAAATACTCATAAATCATATAACGTAAGTTGTGGATAAATAATTGTAAAAATAATTTAAATTTTGAATTATAAACTATTTGAAATGATCAGTCTTAAATTTGAAAACTTTGTTGATCACACAATTAATCAACAATGAAAATTTTATAAAAAAAAGAAAAACAAACAAAAATTTGTTTATTTTGAAATTTTGTTATTTTTCACTTTTTACAAACAAAAAGAGAAAAATTGTTGATGTATTTTTGGCATCTTTTTTTTTTTGCTTTAAATAGAAATTCATCAAAAATAATTCACACAACTAAATATTATTTTTCAATAATTAAAGGAAACAAAACGACAACAAAGAAAACAAATTCACTTTCAATTTATTTTATTGTTTAAGATTCTGAAAAATATTATACAACAGATTTTTTTATTTATTTATTTATTTGTTGTTGTAGTTGTTGTTAAGTTCAAATTTAAATTACAATTTGGGGGGTGGCGGATTGATTGAATAGCGTAATGATCGTTTGATGTTGATACATCTGTCTCGTCCATGTGTGTGTTATGGTATTAGAAATATTTCTAAGTTGTTTTATTATTTTAAAACTAATAAATTTAAATTTTTTATATAATATTTTCTGAAAATGTATATTAGGGCAGCACTAGAATATAACTAGAACTGAACTAGAACTGGACCTGAACTGAACCAGAACTGAACTAGAGCTAAACTCTAGTTGAACTAGAACTAAACTAGAACTGAACTTGAACTGAACTAAAACTGAACCAGAACAAAACTGGAACTGATCTTAAACTAAACTAGAACTGAACTGGAACTGATCTAGATCTGAACTAGAACTGGACCAGAACTGAACGAGAACTGATCTTAAACTAAACTAGAACTGAACTGGAACTGATCTAGATCTGAACTAGAACTGGACCAGAACTGAACGAGAACTGAACTCGAGCTGAACTCTAGTTGAAGTAGAACTAAATTAGAACTGATCTAGAACTGATCTAGAAGTGAACTAGAACTGAACCGGAATTGATCTAGAACTAAACTAGAACTGGACCAGAACTGAACTAGAGCTGAACTCTAGTTGAACTAGAACTAAACTAGAACTGATCTAGAACAAAACTGGAACTGATCTTAAACTAAACTAGAACTGAACTGGAACTGATCTAGATCTGAACTAGAACTGGACCAGAACTGAACTAGAACTGAACTAGAACTGAACTCTAGTTGAACAAGAACTAAACTAGAACTGAATTTTATCATTTAATTTCAGTTCCAACAACAATAACAACTATTAATGTATTTGTAACACCGAATTCAATAGCTTTTCATCAATTCTTTTATAAAAAAATGTTTAAGAAAAAATATGTCACAATTAAAATCAACCACAACAGAAAATAAGTGATCAAATATATCAGTCTCATAGTCAGATTGTTACACATAAATAATTAGAGGTCAATAGATTTATGTCACATTTGTTATTTAAATGTAAAAAAATGAGATATGATCAGTGAAATATACACAATTTTACAGCGACTTTGAAATGTTTAGACAATAAGACTCTTGCTAAGAAGATCACTTAATTTATGGAATACTCAATCACTCATTCACTTACTCACTCACTCATACAACTAGTGTAAACACACTTACTTGTAACAGAAACGTAGTAAAACATGCACAACTAATTTAAACATTTACATTTATGCTGATAAATAAACATTTATTTGTGCTAAACGTAGAAGTGAAACTACATTTTTTAGTACTCATTTGAGTGAATCCACTTTTTACATTTTGTAGATAAATTATTTTACAAATTCGCAATTTATTAGATGGTTTTTTCGCTTTTTTTAGGTTTTAACTTTTATTGAAAAGTTTTCAATTTTAAACAAGAAAAAACGATATATTCGGCAATGCCGAATCTTCAATACCCTGCACCACAAGTGAGTGTGTGGTAAATACGTTATGTTTCGAACAAACACACTTACACATACACTTACAGACGTATACGATATATATGAGTTTTTCTTATATATAACATGGAAGGAAGACTTAATGAATAATAAAAAGAGTTATATTTTTGGCTATAACTTCTTTTCTATTGAACCGATTTGGAATAATGCAGCGTATAGCGTAATATTGTGGCAAAATTTCATTCTAATTTGTCGATTTATAAGTAACAATTGTACGAAAGATTTTCGCTTGAAATAAGAGGATGCCTCAGATATCGGTATATATCTTTTGAATTCTTAAACCGATTTTGCTAGTTTTAAATTGAAAACTTCTCAGGACTAAGCAAACTTTAAATTTCATTGAGTTCCCTCAATTATTGTTGATATGTGCGTGCCAACAATTGACAGACGGACAGACAAAGCTAAATCGACTCCGATTTTAATTTGATGCAAGAATATATATACCTCATGGATTCTGGGAAGATTCCTTCTTAGCGTTACAAATGGAATGACAAAATTCACCAGTTGTAGTGGTGAAGGGTATTAAAACATCTCCATATTAAAAAAATTGACAATTTTAGCTTTTTCACATTAACGTTATTTAATTATTATTATTTGTAGTTAATTCAGTTAATCTAAATGACAAATATTTTTTTATTTCCTTTATGCTTTTAGAATTTTAATTGAATTTGAAATAATTTAATTTGTGTTATAAACATTTTTTTTAATAAATTGACAAACAATTATTTGAGTTAATTACGCAAGATGTTTTTTTTTTGCAAGGAATTAATTAAATGGTTTATTAATTCAATGTAAATAAATTAATTGGTTTTGTTCATAGATCGTAAAAAATAAATAACTGACAAATTTTCCATTAGAATAAATAAATTAAAATTCCATTTTTCAGTTTTAGTTTTAGTTCGGTTCTAGTTCCAGTCCTAATACAGTTTTTAGTTTTATGTTGGTTCTAGTTCAAATTCTTGGTTCAGATTCTAATTAGATTCCGGTACAGGTTTTATTCAATGAAACAAATAATAATTGATTTTTTTAGAACTTTAAAAATAAATCTCCGAAAATTCTCCATTATAGAGAAATTGTTTTTATATTCCAATTCCAATTTTATTTCTATTTCAGTTCCAATTTAGTTATAGTTTATTCTAGTTCTGCTATCTGTTTTTAGATACTACAGATTCTAGCTCTGGTTCTAACTTATATTCTTACTTAGATTCAAATTGAAATTTTGTTTTGATTCTTAGATTCTAGCTCTGTTTTAGTCTCTACTATTCAGATTCTAGTTCAGATTCAATTCAGATTTTAGGTTGGATTCCAAGTTCAGATTTGAATTCAAGATTCTAGGTGAGACTCTAGTTCAGATTTTAGTTCTGTTTCTTGTTCAAATTCTAGTTCTGTTTCTAGTTTAGATTCCAACTCAGATTCTAGTTCAGATTGAAATTGAATTTTTGTTTAGATTCTTAGATTCTAGTTCGTTGTTTTAGACTCTACTTCAGATTCTAGTGTAGATTCTGGTTCAGATTCCAATTTAGATTCGAATTTTAATTGAAATTCTTGTTTAGATTCCAATTTTAGATTCTTGTTGAGATTCAAGTTCAGATTTGAATTCAGATTCTAGGTGAGACTCTAGTTCAGATTTTAGTTCTGTTTCTTGTTAAAATTCTAGTTCTGTTTCTAGTTTAGATTCCAACTCAGATTCTAGTACTGCTTCTAGTTCATATTGAAATTTTTATTTAGATTCTTAGATTCAGATTCTAATTTAAATTCTTGTTTAGATTCTGACTCAGATTCGAAATTAGATTCTGGTTGAGATTCAAGTTCAGATTTAATTTTAGATTCTAGTTAAGATTCTAGTTCTGATTCGGGTTCAGATTCTAGTCATTAGTTTAAACTTTTCTTCTGATTCCAACTCAGATATCAGTTCTATTTCTTGTTCACATTTTAGTTTTTTAGTTCATTTAGTTCAAATTCTATTTTAGATTCAAATTCAGATTCTAGTTCTATTCCTTGTTCAGATTCCAATTTATATTTTGATTGTATTTTTTTTCGGAGTCTAGATTTATTTCTAGTTTAGATACTAATTCAGATTCTAGTTCAAATTTAAGTTCAGATTCTAGTTCAGATTCCAGTTTAGATTCAAATTTGGATTCTAGTTCTGTTTCTATCTCAGATTTCAGCTCATATTTTAATTCCGTTTTTTTTTCGGAGTCTATTTTTATTTTAGTTAAGATACTAATTCAGATTCTAATTAAAATCCTCCTTTTATTTTTTTTCTTGTTCAAATTCAATTTCAGTTTTTAGTTTTATTTCAGATTCTAGTTCAGCTTCCATTTCAGATTTTAGTTTAAGCTTCTATTTATGATTCTACTTCATAGTCCAGTTCAGATTCTACTTTTATTTCCTGTTCAGATTTTAGTTCGTTTCTACTCTCGAACCTAATTCAGGTTTCAGTTCAGATTCCAGCTCGAATTCTATTTTAGATCCCTGTTCAGATTCCACTTCAGAACCTTATTCAGTGGTCAATACTAAGTTTTTTCAAAAATTATTTTTAAAATTATAAATTAAATGAATTATTAACCAAATTAAAATTTACAACAAAATTTAAGAAAATAACAATTTGAAATTATTTATTTTTTATTTTTGCTGAAAATTTAAAAAAAAATCATTTATATTTTTCTAAAAGAAAAAGTTTCTTAAAACACAAATAAGTTTTTTTGGCAAATTTGGCAACAAATTATTAAATTTTGACTATAAATCAAAGAAAAATAAAAAAAAAACAAATTTAAATTTTTATGAATACAACAACACAAACAAAATATTAAAATTATTAATTTACAACAAACGTCAGTGAGTGCGTCACTCAGAAAAAAATATTGAATTTTAAAAACTGAACACTTAAATTTAGAAAATTTATCAAAATGGTTTTTATTTTCAATGAAAACAATTTTTATGAAAATTTATGTTTAACATTTTGAAAAATGTGAAATTTCAGAAAAAAAGGCAAAATGAAATTTTTATAAAAAAAAAATATATTGAATGAAATTCTTTGTTATAAAGAAATTTGCGTTTGTCCCATATAATTCACATTCATGACTTTTTTCCTACAATTTACAATTACCATTGCAAGTTTGCAACACTCGCAACTTTAAGATTTTTTTTATTATGAAAACCAGATAACTGGACAGAATATGACTATTTAATATTCCATTTAATCTAATCTTTAATTAAAATTACATTTTTTTGTAATCAACTCAGTTCTTGCAACAAATTAAAATTCCATTAATTTTACATATGAAACAACAACAACAAATACTGTTGTTTTTTATTAAAAAAATTAATAATTTATAATTGTGAACAAATGTTTGCGTTTCATTTTTCTACGTTTTTTGTTTTTTTTTTTTTTTTGTATTTTGAAATTTTGAAATTCTGTTGGATTGAATTGAAAACTATTTTCATATTTCTAGGTCATCGTTGCCACCACCAGCAAATAAAATCATGTAGAGACGTTTTCAGAATAATATTTCTTCCAACAAACCACACGTTTTATAGTAAAAATAAAATATTATTTTTTTTATAAAAATTTTTAATTTTATTAATTTTTAATTTATTATTTACACTGATGGCGGAAGAATAAACATTTGCCACACTTGAAAATGTTCAAATACACAAATTGCATGTTTGAAAACTATTTTTATTTTATATATTTTTTTCAATTTTGAAATCCTACGAACAATTTTGAAATTAAATTATTTCAGTTAAAGAAAATTTAATTCAGTGATTCATCACTGATAAAGAAAATTTTGAATAAAAATAATTTATATCACTTTTATTTAGATCCAAGTTTCAATTCTAGTTCCAATTCTAGTTTTTAGTTTAGATTCTTGTCGAGATTCTGTTTATGTTTCACTTCAAATTGTGGTTTACATAATAATTCAGGTAGTAGTTTGGACTCTATTTTAGATTCTACTTTAGTTCCAATTCGGCTTTGAGTTACAATTTTAGTTCAGATTCTTGTTATGATTTCAGTTCGAATTCCAGTTTAGATTCTTATTTAGTTGAAGTTTAAACTTTAGTTCAGATTCTGCTTTAGTACAAATTCTAGTTCAGATTCGATTTAAGATTCTATTTCAGTCCAAGTTTTAATTCAGATTCTAGTATAATTTTTTAGTTAAGATTGTGCTTCAGATTCTAATACAGATTCTAGTTTATATTCATCTTCAGGTTCTAGTTCAGCTTCTAGTTTAAGTTCCAGTTAAGGTTCTAGTGCAGGTTCTAGTTCTGGTTAAGTTCAGATCTAGTTCAATTCTAGTTTAGTGTTAGTTCAGTTTTTGTTCAGTTTTAGTTCAGTTCTAGTTCAGTTCTAGTTTAGTTTTAGTTCAGCTCTAGTTCAGTTCGTGTTCAGTTCTAGCTTAGTTCTAATTCAGTTCTAGTTGAGTTCTAATTCAGTTCTAGTTCAGTTCTAGTTCAGTTCTAGTTCAATTCTTGTTCAGTTCTAATTCAGTTCGTTTTAGTTCAGTTCTAGTTCAGTTCTAGTTCAGTTTTAGTTCAGTTCTACTTCAGTTTTAGTTCAGTTCTTGTTGAGTTTTTGTTCAGTTTTAGTTCAGTTTTAGTTCAGTTCTAGTTCAGTTTTAGTTCAGTTCTACTTCAGTTTTAGTTCAGTTCTTGTTGAGTTTTTGTTCAGTTTTAGTTCAGTTCTAGTTCAGTTTTAGTTCAGTTTTAGTTCAGTTCTAGTTCAGTTTTAGTTCAGTTTTAGTTCAGTTTTAGTTCAGTTTTAGTTCAGTTTTAGTTCAGTTCTAGTTCAGTTCTAATTCACTTTTAGTTCAGTTCGTGTTCAGTTCTTGTTCAGTTCTTGTTCAGTTCTTGTTCAGTTCTTGTTCAGTTCTAGTTCAGTTCTAGTTCAATTGCAGTTCAGTTTTATTTCAGTTTTAGCTCAGTTCTAGTTCAGTTCTTGCTCAGTTCTAGTTCAGTTTAAGTTCAATTCTAGTTCATTTTAAGTTCAGTTCTAGTTTAGTTCTAGTTCAATATTAGTTTTAGTTCAGTTTCATTTCTAGCAACGTTCTATTTCAATTCTTGTGCAATTAAAATCAATCTGGTGTCTCTCAACATTTAAAATCCCAACGCCGATTCCAGTCACAAGCTCCAAATATAAAATACAAACAATTTAAAGTTCTACCATTTTTTAGATTTTGTTGGAGTTAAGATTTTCAAAATCGAGTGGCACATTATTTTCCAACTACAACAATTTTTAACTTGTTTTACATCGTAAATTATAAACGATTTAAAATAAAAAAGACCTTAAATATTTAAGACAAAACTTTTCTACCTGAAATTTCTAAATCTAAAAAATTTTCCAAAATTCTAATAAATTTATTATTTTTTTATAGAAAACATTTTCGATTTTACATAAAAAACACGTGATGGAAAAAGGTGGGTGATGAATTTTTTAAATTCCATTACCACATTGAAAACTATAAACTCAACACACTAAGTGACACACACATACATACACAGATACTTATTAAGGTGTATGGAAAACTATGCAGGTAGTGAATAGATATTTTGATGGGATTTAATTTATGGATTTGTTACTTTTTACATTTGAAAACGTTTTCTTTTTTCGAGGTTCAAAACTAAAGAAAAGAAGAAAAACAAGTAAGAATTCTATATTCGGCTATGTCGAATCTCGAATACACTCTACCACAAATGATGTATGAAGTAAATAGGTTTTGTGATGCAGATACATGCATATAGTTTACGTATACACACTGTCAGTGTATATGTGAGATATCTAAATGAGTTATCAAATTAGTATTTTTGTCTATAACTGTGTTTTTCTATTGAACCGATTTTGATCATTTTTGAAGTGGCAATGAAGTACGTACAATTTAATATTATGACAATTTTTCAGGTCTATAATTTTTAATATACTGAACCGATTTTTCTGGACTATTAGAAATACAAAGTATAAATTTCATTGAGATTTCTCAGTTATTGTGGATGTGAGAGAGCCAGCGATAGGCAGATGGACATAGCTAAATCGACTCAGATTTTGATTTCATGAAAGAATATATATACAGCGTTACACACGGAATAACAAAGTTAATATACCCTCATCACCATTTGTGTTAGTGGAGGGTAAAACAATATAAAATTGTAGAATTTAGAAAATATTGAGTTTTCACAAGAGAATAACTTTTCTGTTTTTGGATTTAAATTGAAAACGTGTTAAATGTATTGATGTGGGAGTGTTTAACGTGAAGTGAATTATAAAAATTGATATTTTATTAATGGATTTTTAAAATAAAAACTAAATTCTTAGATTAAGAGTTAAACAGATAACTAAAGGAATTTATTAATTAGGAAAATAATTAATTAAGAAAAATTAGTTTTTAAATTAATTTAAATGTTTTCATTAATTGAAACACGAGAAAAATTCAAGTTAAACGTTTGAAAAAAAATTAAATTAATTTTTAAAATTAAAATTCTGTACAAGAAAATAGTCCACCCCATTGTGCTTGTTTATTTGATAAATCATTATACCCTCCACCACCACAAGTGATGATGAGGGTATATTTAATTTGTCATTCCGTGTGTAACGCCAAAAGCAGTCATTTCAGACCCTAAAAAGTATATATATTTATCTAATCAAAATCTGAGTCGATCTGGATATGTCTGTCTGTCTGTTGGAAACATTCTCACACCTAAAATAATAATACGAGTTCAACGAAATTCGGATACGTTGTCTGTTATTACTGCTATTTAAAACAAGTAATATCGGTATCGACAAATCGATATCTGATGCAACCTCAAATTTCCGAAAAATAACTTTTGGAATTTGGAACAAAAGGTAACTGGATTTAAACTAATACTCAACTATAACGTACAGTTATATAAATATCATCAAAATGGAATCAATAGAAGTTATAGGCTGATATTATTCAAAATTTTGATACACCCCAAAATATGTGTATCATAAGTGTTGCAACATTGAGGAAAATTTACTAAAATCTGCCAAATACATAATAAACCCAAAGAAACACGATTGTGCTGGATTTACTATTTGACGTAGCTCCCATATAACGCCCCTAACCGGAATATGGTTTATCTATATATATAAAAATAAATCTGAGTATATTTGTTTATTTGGGACTTATAGACAGCTAAACTACTGAACCAATTTTGTTGTAATTTTGACAGAATGATCCCCATTTACTCAAAGGTAACATAGGCTATAAAAAATCTCGATAGGACCAGAGGGAGAAGTAAACCCCTTACAAAAAAAATATTGATTATCGAATATCTAATTAACCTGCATCGAGAATATTTTTTTCAAGGAAGTTTTTTACAAGACCAAGTGTGGGCCGAATAGAATCAGGGGGAGAGGTAGACCCCATAGAAAGCAAAATTTCAATCATCGAATATCTGAAGAACTATAACAGCGAGAATTTTTAAATTTAGGCCAAATAATTTTTCCAAGGAACTTTTTTACAAGGCAAAATGTGAGACGCATAGGATTAGGGAAAGAGGTAGAACTCATACGAGGCCTATATTGGTCACCGAATATTTAAAAAAAAAACAATAACAGTGAAAATTTTCGAATAATGTCCAAACCACTTCATCAAGGAGTAGTTTTACTAGACAAAATGAAGAACGGATAGAATCGGGGGCATAGGTAGACTCCATACAAAGAAAATATTGATAATCGAATATCTAAAGAACCATTAAACCGAGAATTTTCAAATTTTGTTCCAATAAATTTTTCAACTAATTGTTTTACTGGACAGAATGAAGGGTGGATAGGATCATGGAAAGAAGTTGGGACCATTTGGAGTTTAATTCCAAAGTTAATTTTAACGGCGGTAAAGCGCACTGGGCCTTCGCTAGTAGCTAATAAAACTCTTAAATATGACCTAATTCTATTAAAATTTGGCACAATTAATTTTCTAACTGTTATTTATTTTATTAATATCGATTCATATCATGATATATCTCCCATATAACCTCCCTTACTGGAAAACAGGTTTGAGTCTTTAAAACTAATAAGTACAGGAATTCGGCAAAATGATTTTTATAACTATTTTTAGCGTAAAGTATTAATATGAACGGTCGTTAGTATTAATATGAAAGGTCGTTATATGCTAAAGCTACCATATAACGACTTTTCCTGGAAAATGGACTTGAATATGGAATAATGTTAGTGGTGGAGGGTATTAAAGATTCGTCATAGCCGAATATAGCATTTTTAGTCGTTTCTGTTCATAATGAAACCATTAAAATTTAAAAAAAATTCATTTAATTATAGAGACTCATTAAAAAACAAAAAAACATTAAAACTTAAAATTAAAATCTTTTTTACAAAATCAACATGTTTCAATATCAATTGTTATTTAATATTTTCAAACATGTTCTTCAACATGGAAATATTATAATTATTTTTTCAGTTAAGAGGAAAAATGCGATAACGCAAACATGCGCTCATAAATTGTGGTGTTTTGAAAATTATTTTTTGGCACAAATTCTGAAATAATTTATTTTTTTGGCAAAAATTTCAAAATTCACCATCATCATCGGCAACATTTGTGGTGAAGAGCACTTAACCTTAACATTCATAATGAAAATTTAAGATGATTTTTTTTCGATAAAAATTATAAACAATTTGTAGCAATAAAATTTTGTTAAATTATAGTAAATTATTTCAATAAATTATATGACATTATGGTTTCAATATTTTTCAGAAATTTGTTAATATTTCATGATTTAGATTAAAGAAATTGGAATGGCGCATTACTAAGTCCAAATCATTTTCCACATCAATTCGAAACTAAAAGAACCCCACTTCATGAGACAGGCATGAGAACTTAATGATCGACCCTCGTAGAAATTGATTTTTTGTTTATGAACTGCTCGTTAAAATTATTTTGAAAGTGGATCTATATGAAAGCTACGACCATTCATGGCGCGAAATCGATATTTTTGAAACAATTCTGTAACTTTTGAACCATGAGAATTTGAACCAAAGTTGGTCACCTCGGAAATGGGAATTTTTTCCAATTTCTTTCATGGTTAGGGCTTAGATTTTTTTAAGTTGATTTGGAGGTGTATCTATATGGTCAAAGTCGTAGTCGGCGATCCTCCAAAGTTGATTTTTGAAAAAAAATTTTTCAAAAATTTGAAAATAATTCCGTAACTTTGGAACCACTCGATATTTCCCAATGAAACTTCACAAGGTTAGGAATTAGGTGTTTTCGAGTTGATTTGGAGAAGTACATGCAGTTATGTGATCAAGGGCGTAATTGGTGATACTCCAAACTTGGCCACCTCAGATATGGCGATTTCATTAAAATTTTTGAAATAATTCTCTAACTCATGAACCGTTAGAAATATCGTTATAAAAATGATTTAAAGGAGTAAACATCTATGTGGTCAAGGGTGCACTTGGTGATCCTTTAAAATTGAATACCTCGGGTATGATGATTTTTAAAAATTTTCCATTCGAGATATCTTAATGAAAACTCACATCGAAAGACCAAAGATGTTTTCGAGTTTATTTGTAGGAGAACAAAGTCCTATTCGATCAAGGCCGTAGTCTGTGTACCTCCAAAGTTAGCCACATTGGATATGATGATTTTCAAAAATTCATTTATGAATTGAGATAAAAGAAGTTGTTTATATAGAGTCCTTGAATATTTCTATATATCAAACCAGCCAGTCAGACGGACTGCAGAAATTGAGAATTTGTGTCGATTTATGTGCTTTACAAAATTTAGCAAAAACACATTATAATTGTGATGGTGAAAGTTATCGAATGTCTGTGTAGCCTTGCGTTCACAACAAAGGTACAGGAAATATTGAATCATCAATACCCTCCACCACTAATATTATTCCATATTCAAACCCGTTTTCCGGAAAGGGGCGTTATATGGGAGCTACAGCAAAATATGCATGTTCACGTTAATAATATATACTAAAGATATTTAGAAAAATCATTGTGCCGAATTCGAATGGATTTGGGCTTAAACCTCTTTACAAGGAAGGAGCGTTATTTGGCAGATCATAATATAAATTGATATTAATAAAAGTTATAATATATTTTCAGGACAGTTAGAAAATTCTTTTTTTCCAAATTTCAATAGAATTGGTTCATTTTTATTAAGTTCATATTTAAGAGTTATACAAGCTATAAACCATATTCCAGGAAGGAACCTTATATGGATGCTAACAAAAATAATGACCCCAGCACAATCATGTTTCTTTGGGTTTATTATGTATGTGGCTAATTTTATTAAATTTTCTTCAAAATTGCGTCCCTTATAATACATATATTTTTGGGGTGTATCAAAATTTTGAATAATATCAGCCTATAACTTTTCCTACCGTTTCGATTTTGATGATTTTTTTTACGATGATGAAGTGTGTATGTTATAATTGAATATTAGTTTAAATCCAGTTACCTTTTGTTCCAAATTCCAAAAGTTACTTTTCGGAATTTTGAGATTGTCTCAGATACAGGTCTACAACTTTTTTGCTAATGAACCGATATTGCTGGTTTTAAAGAGGAATAATAACAACCAATGTAGGCAAATTTCGTTGAATTTGGATAGTTTTTCTAGACATGAGAATGTTTCCAAAAGACAGACCGACATACAAACATAACATAATTTTGTTTGGAAATACATGAAAAAAATCTGCTAAAGTTTTTGGACCCACATTTTTAAGAAGAGGGATAAACCTTCTTCTATATATGATCATATAAGTTTTCATCTTCCGAATAAAATTTGTAGACCACACATTATGAACACTCGATCACTTTGAGATATTTTTCAATAATTTTCCATCAATATTATAAAATATTTTTGTATATTTCTGATATTTGTCCAAACTTATTAGTAATAATTTATATATTCACTTGATCTGTAATATCACTCTCTTTTGATCTCACAATTCCTAGACACTCTCTCTTTTTGCTTTATTGTCTGCTGTCACTTAGATCTTTTTTTTCGACAAACTGTGTAATTTATCTGCAGTTAATGTGACGACAAGGTTATAAGATCAATAAATATCTAAACGTCCCAAAACTAAATAAACATAAAATATATATTTTTAAAATTAAAAAAATATATATGTTTTCATATAAATAATCGGATTTATTTATTTGAAATATCTATAAACTAAATTTGGGTCGACATTTTAATTTTGTTTATATTTACGTTTACCAAAAAAAAAAAAAACACCGATCACAAAATTTCTATCAGATTCCAAAGATTATTTTGTCTAGCATAAAATTGGAAATATAGATATATAGAGAATGATCGCAAATGATCGCTGGTGTCTGTGTTTAAAAAAAAACAGGTGAAGGTAAAACTTAAAGTCCAAAAACTATATAAATTTTATTTTAGTCTTAAGCAAATAAAACTATCAAGGTCTTTAGTTTTATTCATTATTATTACCTTGACAGAGAGACAAACAGACAGAAAAACAGACAGATTGTCAAATGTCTGAGAAAAAAAGAGAAAATATATATATAGTGAATGAAAGAACCCTTGCAAAGGAAATAGTTTGCCAGATATCTTATGCAACTTCTTTGCAACTTATTAAGTATTCCGGTGTCATCATAGATCAATTTCCTTTTTGTATACCCTGCAACATGTTAAGTAGGGAATTAAGTTATAATAAGTTCATCATAAGGCAGGTAATAACAAAGGAGAAATTATTTAAGTTCTCTATATTCTTAGGACTTAATTAGAACTTGTTTGTCGGTCTGTCTATCTATTAGTGTATTCGTCTGTTATTGGCTCCATCGCTCACTTTCAAATGACTAATTCAAACTCTCAAAACTCTTTGTTATTGCTCTCAGCTGATTGATATTAAAAACCAGTAAAACCGGTTCCCTAGAAAACACGTTATAGACTGATATCTGAAGCAACCATGAAATTAATTAAAAAGGGGAAATTCTTACTTATCAGCTTAATCGAATTTCATGATAAGGAGTGCGATCGAAAATTCTCTAACACACCTAATAATCTGATTAAATTCAGTGACCAGAAAAAATGCGTACTAAATCCAACTTGGTCCTACAAAAAGCTAACCAAGCATTCAAAGGTCTACCGTCAAACTATTTCCAATATTATTAAACAGTATCGGGAGAACTTGTTCGTAAACAGAAAACCTGTTTCAGGATCCACAGGATGTTTCTAAATCAAAATGAATAGAAAGAACCATTTTCAGAAGAGCTCCCAACACATCCGGTAAGCATAGTTCTCCGACTATTTAGTTAAAGCTAATGCTGGTTTAAAAACATATTAGGCTCAACAAGTTCCTGATAGAAACGCTGCTAAAAATAAAGAGACCAAAAAACGGAGCACGAAAATTGAAGTCAAGTTTCCTAAGAAAATATTCTTGTTGCATAAAGGATGAGGAAACGTATGTTCTGACAGATTTTTTCGCATCTTCTTGGTCAAAATTTTTTTGTTGCTGAAGCTCGAGGGAATGTTAAAGAAAACTTTAGGACCCAAAAGCAGTCTAAAATTCTTGGTAATGGCTCTATAAATACCGAAATTTGCTGCAAGAAATCTTTACAAAAAAGGCAGCTTCCATTCATATGACTTCATAATGTGTCCACATATTATTGGCCTGACTTGGCATTCTGTCACCCTGGTAAACAAGACCATGAGTGGTACAAATCCTTCCAACAGCCCGCAACTGAAGTGATTGGAGAGATATTAAGCTCCAAAGCAAAATATTATTGTTTTTATTCTTGCATATCACTAAAACTAATAAAGTGAATTTCCAGCAATATGAAGGGTATTTAAAATTCGTGATTGCCGCTTTTAGAATTTTTTATTTTCTTCCATTTAGAGGAATTATTTAAAATTACTTATGCAACATTGCATTTATGCATTTTAATTCATAAAAGGATTTGCCACAAGTCATTAAACTTTTAGATTTATGTGTAAAATATTAACAGAACTTTAAAAGAGTCGTTTCTTAAATAAAAATATAAAATTTTAGGTTTTTGATAAAAATTCTAAAATTTTGCAATATTGCAAAAATGCACTTTTAACAACTTTTTAAATAAATTTTAAGAAAAAATCTTAAAATTACTTAATTTAAATAAAAAAGTATTAATATTGAAAAGATTCAAATGAAAATTCATAATTTTTGCAATATTGCAAAAATGCACCATTTGCAAATTTATGAGAACTTAACGAAATGCTACTAAACAAATCGTTTTTTTTTTGCAAGGGCTTAGATTTTCATCATATTGCAAGATGAATTTCCGTTTAAAAAAATTCTTGTACTTTCAAAATTTTGCAATGACCTTGCAAAATAGCAATTTTTACTTTTTATAGCTTTCCTTAACAAGATAAATTTTCTCTTTTCATATATATCATAAACGCTCTTATAAATCGAAATAAAATGATTTACTTAAAATCAAGAAAAGGTTACGACATTTTTTTACTCTTCATAAGATCGGATCTTTCAAAGAGTTTAATTTGAATTTAAAAACAGAGTTTTATTTTTATCACTTTTCAAAAAGAGTTTATTTCTTACCATCACAAAAAAACAAAACAAAACAAAATATAAAAATAAGAAAGAGCCAAAAAAAGAGTTTAAAAGTGGATAAGAAATTTAAGAATTTTAATCAAAAATAGTTTTATTTTTTTAAATCCTCGCAAATGAAAATTAAAAATTAAGATCATTTAAAAATAAAGATTTTACTCCGAGTTTTGCCATACTCTGCTTAAAATGAAATAAATTTAAAAATCACTTTAATTCAAAAAGAATAAACTTTTAAGTAATAAGTTAAACAAATTGCTTGTTAAATTATTTTTACATTTAAAAGTTTATTTATTTTCTATTTTTTTGATATTAAATCTCTTTTAATTCTTTTGTATTTTGAGCTGAACGAGAAAAGTGCGAAAACCAGTAAACGATTTATTTGTTAAATTAACGTTTTAAAAACGCATAAATATTATTTATGATGTTGTCATACATTCTGTACAGACAATAACAACAATTCATTAATTGTTTATATAGAAATATTATGTAAACATACATGTGTATGTAATTTTGATAATTATTAGGGTTTTTCCTAATATTTAAAGAAATACAATGTCTGTCCATCCGTCCGCTTCTGACAGGTTTTAATATTGGAGATTTGTACGTCAGCTAAAGGGCACCTAAGAAATCGGAGAATAATTGCTATATAATTATTATTTTAAAATAAACTATTTTTTATTACGATATAAGAGACTTAAAGCAATAGTTTAGACTCATAAAAATAAAATATGTTTTCTCGAATTTTTCGTAAGAATGTCCGTCCATCCGTCCGCTTATTAATATATTTTTTTCAATTTTTGATATTTTCAGAAATTTTAACAGGCCTCAATCATATTATTAAAATCATGTAATATTATTATCTCAACCATAATATATTTTTAAAATAATATAGGTTTATGTAAATATTTTGAAAGTTATAAAATAACAAAAATTATTTTTAAATTCCATTTAATTAAGTCTGTCCATCCGTCCTCCCCTCCTAATTATATGCATTTTATCATTTTAAAATATTGGGAAATTTTGATATGTTCAAGAATTTTAGCTACTAAAATCCATGTTTTTATCTATAACTTAAATAATATATTTATAAAATATTATAAATTAATGACAATATTTTGAAAGTTATAAAATAACAAAATCACTTCTTAATTCCATTTAAAGAGGTCTGTCCAGCCGTCTGTTTGTTTATATTTTTTAATAAGTTTTAATATCTTGAATTTCGGGAGATTAGTTAATTTTCTGCTATTAATAATATAACTCTTTTTACCTTAACTATTATAGGCTCTTCATATATTACAGTCTTAAAGCTTTATTTAGATTTTAATAAAAAAACAAAATTGGCACCCATTTAAATATTATAATGTCTGTCCTTCCGTCAGCTTATATGATTTTTTTTTTAATTAAAGAAAACTTAGAAGTTATTTGGCATCCCAGAAAAAGGTTATTTAAATAAATTAAATAAAGATTTTTTCAGTATCCGATATAATACAATACGATATTAGAGACTATAGCTATTACTAAAACTTATAAAGACAATAAAATCACTATTTAATTCTATACACTAATGTCCGTCCATCCGTCTGCTTATGAGCAATTTTCGAATTTCCTAAAAAAATCCTGTAAAGTGTATATTTTAAAAACAAAATCTGAAAAAATTTCCTATAAATTGTAAATTTTCGAAAAAGTTTCCTATAAAGTGTAAATTCTCGAAAAAGTTTCCTATAAATTGTTAATTTTCAAACAAGTTCCTATAAAAATACAATATTATAAAATTTCCAATAGATAATAAATTTTTTGGAAAATTTCCTATAGAGAGTAAATTTTTTTGGAAAATTTCTTATAGAGAGTAAATTTTTTTTGAAAATTTCCTATAGAGAGTAAATTTTTTTTGAAAATTTCCTATAGAGAGTAAATTTTTTTTGAAAATTTCCTATAGAGAGTAAATTTTTTCTAAATTTCCTGTAGAAAAATTTTTTGAAAAATTTTCCATAGAGAGTGAATTTTTTTAGAAAATTTCCTATAGAGAGTAAATGTTTTTGGAAAATTTCCTATAGAGAGTAAATTTTTTAGGAAAATTTCCTATAGAGAATAAATTTTTTGGGAAAATTTTATATAGAGAGTAAATTTTTTTTGAAAATTTCCTATAGAGAGTAATTTTTTTTCTAAATTTCCTATAGAGAGTAAATTTTGTGAAAAATTTTCCATAGAGAGTGAATTTTTTTGGAAAATTTCCTATAGAGAGTAATTTTTTTTTTTTTTGAAAATTTTCCATAGAGAGTAAATTTTTTTTGGAAAATTTCCTATAGAGAGTAATTTTTTTTTTTTTGAAAATTTCCTATAGAGAGTGAATTTTTTTGGAAAATTTCCTATAGAGAGTAATTTTTTTGGAAAATTTCTTATAGAGAGTAAATTTTTTGGAAAATTTCCTATAGAGAGTAAATTTTTTGGAAAATTTCCTATAGAGAGTAAATTTTTTGGAAAATTTCCTATAGAGAGTAAATTTTTTGGAAAATTTCCTATAGAGAGTAAATTTTTTTGGAAAATTTCCTATAGAGAGTAAATTTTTTGGAAAATTTCCCATAGAAATTTAATTTTTAATTTTTGGAAAATTCCTACGTTTTTCGAAAGTAGTAAATTTTGAATTCAAATAAATGTTTTTCAATCCAGCATTACATTCTAAATTACATTATGCGCATTGCATGTCTTGTAAAAAAAGCTGAAATATTTACAACAATTAACTAAAGTTGTATTAAAAAATAAATACTACATGCAAATTCAATTCAATTTCCATTTTCTTTGCCCTCTTGTTCTTATTTATGGCCCACCTATGGTTGTTATTAAATAATGATTTACATTTACTTAGATTTTTCTCTAACATTTGTCCCAAAAAAAAATCGTATTTAAATGTTATAAGATTTACACACGCAATTTTAGTTTTGTTTTTACAAAAAAAGTAATTTTACATAAAATTTTATAGCTGAACCCAGTTTTTTCAAATACTTCATGTTCATATATTGTTTGTAATCTTATGCGAAATAACGAGTTTTATAGAAATTTTGAATTTAGAATATTTTCCAACAGTTTTTGGTCTCGACACAAAAATGTTAGTTTTTTTAACAAAATTATGTATGTTTTTTTAGTGTATTTTTTATAGTAATTAATTTTTCTTTTGTGTAAAAACATGTGTCACTGACCTTTCCGCCATAGAAAAAATTATAGCGTTTCTGTTTGTAAATTTCATCACAGTTTATTTAAAACATTTATATAATTTTTATTAATACCCTACACGAGTATAAGCTGCAGCATTTGTATATTAAGTTAATCATTCCATAAAGTTTCGAAATTTTTCTATAAATTGTAAATCTTTAAAAAATCGTGTAATTACGGAAAAATGTTTGCAGTTTTAAATTTACAAAAATTCTCCAATTAATCATAATTTACAAAAACAACAATTCTGAAATAGCAAATTTACAGAAAATTTCTAGTAAATTTCCAGTAAGTTTTTTTCTTGTTTGTTCTTCGACAAAGTACCTAAAAATTGTAGTTGTTCGAAAATATTCCTATAATGAGCCGATATTCGAAAAAAATTCTTATAGAGAACAAATTAAAAAAAATCAAATATCATGTTATATATTGTTTGAAATCTATAAATAACGAGTTTTTAGAAATTTTGAATTTAGAATATTTTTTTTTGGTTCGACAAAAATTTTAGTTTTTTGTTTAACAAATTTGTATGTTTTTTAGTGTTTTTTTATAGTAATTAAGTTTTCTTTTGTGTAAAAACATGTGTCTGACCTTTCCGCCATAGAAAAAATTAAAGCGTTTCTGTTTGTAAATTTCATCACAGTTTATTTAAAACATTTATATAATTTTTATTATAAGTAAGTTTTTTTCTTGTTTTTTCGAAAAGTCCTAAAAATTGTAGTTGTTCGAAAATATTCCTATAATGAGCCGATATTCGAAAAAAATTTTATAGAGAACAAATATAAAAAATAAATATAAAAGAATATATATTCGGAACATTTTCTCATAAAAAATAACATTTTTTGGAAATTTTCCTTAGAGAGTATTTTTTTTTTGGAAAATTTCCTTAGAGAATAAATTTTTTGGGAATTTCTTATAGAGAGCAAATTTTTGAAAAATTTCCTATAGAGATTAAATTTTTGAAAATTCCTGTAAAGAGTAATTCTTTTAGAAAAATTTCCTATAAAAAGTAAATTTTTGAGAATATAAAAAGTAAAATTTGATAGTAAAAGTAATTTTTTTTGAAAATTTCCTATAGAGATAAATTTTTTGGAAAAAATTTACTATAGAGAATAAATTTTCGAAAATTTTCCTATAAAGAGTAAATTTTTTTCGAAAAATTTCCTATAAAGAGTAATTTTTTTTTTCGAAAAATTTCCTATAAAGAGTAATTTTTTTCGAAAATTTCCTATAAGAGTAAATTTTTTTTCGAAAAATTTCCTATAAAGAGTAAATTTTTTTTCGAAAAATTTCCTATAAAGAGTAAATTTTTTTTCGAAAAATTTCCTATAAAGAGTAAATTTTTTTTGAAAATTTTCCTATAAAGAGTAATTTTTTTGGAAAAATTTCCTATAAAGAGTAAATTTTTTTGGAAAGGTTTTCTATAGAGTAAATTTTTTGGAAAAGTTTCCTATAAAGAGTAAATTTTTTTGAAAAGTTTCCTATAAAGAGTAAATTTTTTTGAAAAATTTCCTATTTTTGGAGATTTTTCTAATCGCAATATTTTCGAAAAATTTACTTTAAATCGTAAATTTTAGGAAACATCGTAAATTTTCGAAATTTTTCATAAACCGCAAAATTTCTAACATTTTGCTATAATATATTTTTTGTACTCCTTATGAGTTTATTTAGGAGGGTATTTAAAATTCGTTGCAACTGTTATCACTTGTTCTTAATTATTTAATACAGTTACAGTTATAGTTAAAGTAGAAGTCAGTATTTGTTTTAATTATTCTTTCATGTTCAGTTTTATTCAAAATGTGTGTTGTTGACATTGTAACACTTTTGTGTGACATGTTCTACTAAATTGGTTGTATTTAAAGAAATAAATCTTTCCTCTGGAGAATTCTTGTAAAATGACAAAAAATGAAAATCAAAATTCCAAATATTAAATAAATAAAAATTGGAATAATCATAATTTATTATTTTTTTCCAAATAAATTCATTATTACCATTTTAGTATTTCACTTATTTTAAATTTCATTTATTTTTTATCACCTTTTCGATATAAAAAAAACTGTTTCCAGTTTCTTCAAGCTCTAATTAAACGCTTTTAAGTTACAATTTGTATTTGTAATTAACGTTTCAATTTCAAATATTTAAAACTTGTTTTTTTATTTTATTTTTAACACACGATTTGTTGGAAGCAGAATTTTTGTAATTAATGGCAATTGTTCAAAAAGAACTTTAAAACTTTTGTGTCTGACTTGCTGATGTCTTACTATCAATTGTAATATAAATTACAAAAACTAAAATTTTAACAAATATTCAGAGTCAATTGTTATTATTGGGACAATTAGTTGATTTTCACTATTTAAAAGAAGAAACAGTTATGTAAAGATCACAATATTTGTAAATATAGAGCAAATAATATAAGCAAAAATTAGACAAATAATTATAATAACAAGCTCTCTCAGATTAATTCCCTATTCCGGAAAATTTGCCTTCTTTTCAACTGAGGGGTCACTGTCAATTTGCTCGAACAAAATCACACTTTTTGACACCTTTTTTGTGCACTTTAATTCTCTTTTAGCACGAACCCAATATCTCTCAACAGAATTTAGCTCCGGGAAATTTTGAGGATTTGCCTCTCTTACTACAAATGTCATATTATCGTTTTTGTAGTACACAAGGGCTTGTTTAATATAGTGAAAGGATACCAAGTCAGCCAAAAATTAAGTGGACACATTATGAAGTCTTATAAATGGAAGCAGCCTCTTTTTTTAAACATTCTCTGATGTAAATATCGGTATTTATACAGCCCGTTGTAACAAAAGTTTGGCTTCTTTTACTTTATGAGAATTTTTGACTACTTTAGGGTCCTAAAGTTTTCTTTAATATTCCCTCGATCATCAGTAACATAAAATTGTTGACCCAGAAGTTGGTACAAATCTGCCAGAACATACGTTTCGTCATCCATTATAAAGTAAGAAGTTTTTGGCCTCTAAATTTTTAGCAGAGTTCTAGCCAGAGACTTGTTAAGCCTTTATTAACTTTTACTTCTCATACCAAATAGCCAGAGCACTTAGCTAACAGGGCTGCTTTCCATAGCGTTAGCTAAATTGCTTCGAATCTGAGCAATTTTATCTATAGAAAATTGCTTAGAATCTGAGCAATTTTCTCTATAGAAAATTGCTTAGAATCTTATCAATTTTATCTTTAGAATATAGATAAATATCGCAATAAATTTAAAGATATTTTTAAAGAGGTCGTTGGCAGAAAAAAATATACAAAATTTCAAATATTAAAAGAAGCTTAGGTTTCGAACACCAAATTTTTTTAACTTAATTTCCTTTTTATTTTATTATAACTTCCAAGGAAATGGGATTCTATTTGTGTGGTCAATTTAGGATTATTGAATGAAATAATAAATAAAAGAAATATTTCTTCTTTATAAATCTATTGCAAGAGAAATCTATTTTAAGAGAGTGATGAAAAGTTGCTTAAGTTTCGTACAATACTGTGAGCGTCCACAATTTCTGTTACAATTGCATTTTAATACATTTTAATGTAAAATACCACAAATATTTAAAAAAATATTTAAATAAACATATTCTTTGTCCGATAAAAATGTCATTTTGAGGTTTTTTAAATTTTGAATAAAATTTATGCAGGAAAAATATGTTCAAGTTAATCGTTTTCAACAATGAAAATATGTAATTTTTAAATAAAAATAACTTGTTAAAAACAAGATTTAATAAATATTTAAAATCATACTTGGGTACGTATTAATAAAATTGTTTTTATTAAAATTAATTAAAATATTGTCTTGAACAAGTTCATTTTAATAATATTTGCGACAAACATAAAATGGTTAAAATTTAATAAAATTTATCTATAGAATAAAACTTAAAATCAAGAATATCTTTATCACTTAAATGTAAGCAAATTTATCAATAGAATATGGCTTGGAATCTTATATATGACTTAAACTTAGAATCTAAGCAAATTTATCTGTAGAATATTGCTTAGAATCTATTAATTTTATCTATAGAATATGGCTTAGAATCTAAGAATTTTTTTATAAAATGTAGTTTATAATCTAAGCAGTTTTATCTACAGAATATGACTTACAATCTATGCATATTATCCATAGCAGTTTTATCTATAGAATACGGCTTAGAATCTAACCAAATTTATCTATAGAATATTGCTAAGGATCTAAGCAATTTTATCTATAGAATATGACTTAGAATCTTATCAATTTTTATATATAGAATTCTGGATTTATAATGTAAGCAATTTCATTTTACAGAATATGGCTTAGAATCTAAGGCAATTTTATCTATAGAATATGACTTAGAATCTTAACAATTTTATCCATAGAAAGGACTTAGAAGTCTAAGCCAAATTTTATCTATAGAATATGGCATAAAACATAAGTAATTTTACCTATAGAACTATGGTTTAAAATCTAAGCAATTTTATTCTTTAAAATAAAACTTATAATCTAGTAAATTTTCTACATATTAATTAGTTTAGCAATGCATTTTTAATTTTTGGATTGAATTCCTTTCAATGTTCTGTCATAGAAATGATGTTAAGGTATCATATTAACTAAATAATAATCCTCTATATTAAATCATGTTTTAAATATATTTATATATTTATGTAAATACCTTTAAGTGATTAAAATTATTGATTGCCAAGATTTGTTTTAGTATCATCATCACACCTTTTTGTTTTCAATAAAAATTTAAATAAAAAAAAAACGTATTCAACTCAAAATAAAGAAAATCAAAATAAATACTTGTTTTATATACTTAAAGATATACAAATATATATGTGTATAATATATATATATAATTATATTTAATATTTATATGATCTTGACAATGAATATCAAATTGAATAAATTTATACGAAAACAAATTTGTTATATAACAACAACAACAACATAATTTTTATTATTTAATAATTTCTTTAATCAGCAAAAAATTCGAAATTTTCAAAAAAAAAATTCAGATAATCATTTTAAAGGTTTGTAAACAATGAATTATTACATCATAAAACCGGTTTTATAAAAATTGATTAAGCAAAAAAAAATTAAAAATAAATTGAAACAGGTGATCAATGATTTTATATAAAAATAAACGAAAATATTGAGGGGATTCAAAAGTTTTGAAAAAAATATGTAGTAAAAATTGAAAACTTTTTTAAAATTTAAATTAATGGTAAAATTCGGAGAAAAAATATGAAATTGAGAAAATTTAATAAGATTTTTTTAATTAATTCTGAAAACTTCTTTTAACAAGAGACCAATATCTCTCCTCTGACCTTAGCTCCGGTCAGTTTGGAGAAATTGCCACTCTTGGCACAAATACCACATTATTATTCTTGTAAAACTCACGGGCTTGTTTGCGATACTGACAACATGCCAAGTCAGGACAAAAATAAGTGAAAACATTAAGGAAGTCTTATGAACTGAAGCAGCCCATTTTGTAAACATTTCGTGATGTCTGTAGAGCTCGTTGTAACAAATGATTGACATCTGACCAGGAAACTGCGGAAAATCTGCCAGAGCATTCTGACAATATCGCAAACGAGCCCGTTCCGTCATCCATTATGAAGCAGAAATATTTTTTAGAAAACTTGACTTCAATATATGTGTTCTGTTTTATGACTCTTTTTTAGCATCATTCCTGTCAGGAAATTCTCGAGTCTTGTATGTTTTTAAACCTGCATCAGGTTTAACATTTCGTACCAAATAGTCCGAGCACTAAACTAATAATTCTGCTTTCCTACCGGATATTTTTTTGGTTTTAGAAACATAAATCTTTCAAGGGACAGTTTGATGGCAGACCTTGATTTGGACGGGTAGGACCAGGGAGGGGTACCCCCCATACAAAGAAATTTTAAATTATTTCTAATTTATTTTACTCGTATGATAATACAACACGAATGTTCGCTTAGGACCAGCAAGGCCCTAAAAATTTGCTTTGGCAAAACTAAATTTGCCGGGACTGCTAATTTCTTTTATTATAAAAATCAAAATCTAATCTTCCTTTAATTAAAATATTTATTCAATATATAGACATTTTAAACTTAACATCTGTTTAATAAAATTTTGAAAAAAGAAACATCCAAATCTATTTTTTTTAAATTTAAAAAATTTTTTATTCACATTTTTTTTTATAAAATATGTCATGTTGTGAACTTTTTTTCTAACAAATTAACACCTCCGATTTAATTATTTTCTAAATATTTTATATTGTTTTTTTTTTTTTAACTTTAATGATGGGAATTTTTCAAAAAAATAACAATAAAAATATACACAAATTGTATATGTTTCACAAATATAGAAAATTGTAGTTTGATTTTTTTCGTTTTTTTGCAATTTTTATTAACTTTAAAAACACTTTTAAATTTTAATTATAAATAAAATAAAATTATTTTTAATTTTTATGATTTTTAAAAAGAAATTTATAAACGATAATAAAATTGATTTAATTTTAAACAAATAGAAAATTATTATTACTTTTTTAGAATCTTTAAATATAATTCACCACCTACTTTTTGGTAATTTTTAGAACGTTTCACTTTTTTCGCAAAATTTCAATTTCTTTTATAAAGAAAAAAAGTCACTTTTTATAATTTTTATGAAAAATAAAAATTATTTGACTTTTTGTTTTACGGCGCGTTAAAGTTTTGAATAATAAATATTTGACTTTTTTAGTTTTAACGTTCGACCGCACGTACCGTCTAATTAGATGTCTAAAAACAAACTGTTGTGTTGGGCTAGTTGACCGTTTCTACTACACAACAAGAAATGTAAAATAGTTTTTAAATCTCTCAGATACTTTTGTTAGACGTTGCATAAACACATACATTTAAATCTATTTAATTGTGTGTGAGAGTTTTTTACTCACAGATACAAAAGAGAGAGTTACCAGATGAATCAAAAATTTTCTGTTTATTAAGAAACTATTCTTAATTTTTTTTTCAAATCGGCTAGATAAATTGAACATAATGAAAACAGAGGAGTGTGATAATATAGAACCGGCTTTTTGGGACTCTATGGGCGGAATTGTAGGGGTGCAACGAACTTTTCATTCATTTTTTTCCGTGTCAAGTTTTTATATCTCATTCAATTCCAGAATTATATACTGTCTTATAGTCCTTGATGTGACCTTTGAAAAGCATACCTACATGTGATATTTATCACAGAATATATTAAATTGTGTATATATCTTACAGAGTTGCATCGATCTTGTTGAATTTTTTATTTAATTGAAGACCGAAATTATTTTCAATATGAAAAATTTGTGTTCTTAAGCTGAAAAAGTATCTTCATTTAAAAAGTAAAACAAAAATAATCATAACCGACCTTGATTCTGTCCAGTAAAACAGTTACTTGAAAAATTTATTGGGACCAAGATTGAATATTATAGGCTTAGTGGTTCTTTAGATATTCGATTATCAATATTTTCTTTATATGGAGGTTGCCTCTCCCCCTGATCCTGTCCGTCCTTCATTTTGTCTAGTAAAACAGTTCCTTGATAAAGTGATTGGGACCAAATTTGAAAATTCTCGCTGTTATAGTTCTTTAAATATTCGAGATCAATATAGGCCTCGTATGAGGGCTACCTCTTTCACTGATCCTATCCATCTCATAATTTGCATCGTAAAAAAAATTGCTTGAAAAAATATTGCGAAAATTCTCCCCGTTTTAGTTCTTCAGATATTCAATGATCAATATTTTCGTTGCATGGGGGCTACCTCTCCCCCTGATTCTAGTTATTTTATTACTTGATTACACAGAATGTTTTAGGTAAAATTTTGTATTGAAAACCTCTCGAATGTCACCCTTTTAATAAAATTAACATATAAGTTCTAGAATCACAAAGCCTGAATTAAAAAAGTCAGTTTTGAAAACTTTTACCGTTAGATCCGACATGGGTCCAACTATAAAAGTTATAATGCCACGAACATCTGCCGAATAAAAACAACTTCCAAACTTTACTTCTACACCCTGTGAAATTTATGGAAAGTTGTTTTATTTGGTTAAAAAAATAAGCTCCGTTTAAGTTGGATTTCATTCAGGGTATAAACGTTTTACACAAATATCAGGCATCCAAAACAACCTTAGGACATGAAAAATTGCAAAGAAAAAATTAGTGGAATGACATTTGATATCAAAATTTCATGAAGATTTTAAAATATTAAGGATTGAGATCGAAAATTTTGTAAAACACGTTTTTCATTAAAACGTTTAACTCAAGAATTATTTGATTTTTTCTTTTTGGTCAAGTTACTTTTGTAAAACATGTCAACTGTTAATCTGATTAAAATGAGTGACCAGAAAAAAGTGTGCACAAAATTAATAAATATTTTAAACAAACCCCAACTTACAAAATGGTGGAAAAACATTGAAAGATCTGCCGTCAAACTTTTTCCAATGTTATTAAACAGTACCGAGAGAAGTTGTCCGTTGAAAGAGAACCTGGTTCAGGTAAAATGAATGATCCACTTGATGTTTCTTAAACCAAAAAACAGGAAACATTTTTAAAAGAGCTCCCCAAAAACATCCATTAAGAAAGCAGCCCAGACTTTTCAGTATGAAAAATTAAAGCTAATGTAGATTTAAAAACATGCAAGGCTCAATAAGTTCCGAACAGGAACGCTGCTAAAAATAAAGAGACCAAAAACGGAACAAGGAAAATGAAGTCAAGTTTTCTAAAAAAACATTCTTGCTGCTAAATGGATGACCAAATGTATGTTTTGAGAGATTTTTTGCAACTTCCTGTTACAAACTTTTACATTACTAATACTCGAGGGAGTATTAAAGAAAAGTTTAGGACCCAAAAAAATTATTGACATAGCATGTAATATGCAGTTACGGCTAAAGAAGCCAATCATTGGTTACAACAGGCTCTATAAATACCGAAATTTACATCCAAGAAAGTTAAAAAACAGGCTGCTTCCATTCATAAGACTTCATAATGAGTTCATTTATTTTTGGCTTGACGTAAACAAGCCCTTGACTGGCACGAGAACAATAGTTCGGAACGATCCGAGTCACACTCGGCCAAAGATTGTCAACCCAGTGAAAGCTTTATCAATCGGAAGTTTTTTTTTCACAAACTATTACAACAACAAAAACTTTTTACATACAATAAATACTCTGTCTAATATCATAAATTAATTTTGGCTAAAAAATAAACAATTTGAAATCGCCAATTTTAGAAGGCCAACCACTTTCTTCCATATAAGCTAACGTTTTGCATTCCTTTAACTCAACTCGAAAATATCTCAGCTTTAAGTGTTTTATTGTATACCTCCAACTGTCCTAAAATTATAGATTTTTTAAAGGAAATCGTTTGGAGTTCACTGTGATATTGCAAGTAAATATATGACCCAAACTACATTATCTTAATTTATTACATGTTTTCATTTTATTTTTTTTGTTTATATCTTATCGTGTGTATGGATGTATGTATGTATGTATGTATGTGTGTGTATGAATATATGTATGTAAGTTATTGACTCCAAAACTGCTTGTCCAATTTTGATGAAATTTTCATATATAATCCCAATATACCCGAAAGTAATATAGGCTATAGAAGGGGTACCGCCCACACAATGCAAATATTGATTATAGAATATCTAACGAACTGTAACAGCAACAGTTCTCAAATTTGGTCCCAACAACTTTCTTAAAGAAATTTTTTACTTGACAAAATGTAGGACAGATAGGATTAGGGGGAAGGATACCCCTTTTACAAAGCAATATCTAAATATCGTTGTTATAGTTTATAACAGCAAGAGTCTTAAAATTTTGTAGTAATTATGATGCTGCAAGGCACCATCACTAACAATTTGTTTTCGCAAAACGAAGTTTACCGGGTCTGATTGTATTACACTCACTATTCTTATCAACAATTTAAAATATTTGAAAATTAAAGTAAAAAAATCAATCTACAAAACTCATAAATTACCTGCAAATCTTGAAAGTCATGACGCACATAATTATGTTTATTTTTCTCTGTTAAAAGAAACGTTTTAGAATATTTTCAAATACTGCTGAAGCCAAGTAAATTCTTCACGTGAATTCTATCTAAAAAAGAAAAATAACGTTAATATTTTTTAAAACAATTTATCAACTTAACAAGATTCTCAGACATAAAACTACTTCAAATGGATTAAACACAAATACCTATAACTACAAAATATCAAAACAAGTTGCCATTAAAATTATATTACATTTTTAATCAAAAATAATTAACCAAATAAAAATTATTATTGATAAGAAGACAATGAAACAGAAATAAATTTACTCACGTCTCAAAGTCAATTATTTTAATAAAATCATTTAATCAATAACAATAATATGATGACAGAATTCATAGATTTAAATAAGGAAAATTAAAAAACAATATTTCCAATATTAAGTCTTATAGTTATTACATGTATTCCATGTAAGTGTAGGATCAATTATCTCTAGCTTTCATTTTGAGTTTTCTTTAACTTATCTTCGATAGATTTTTGATTGCAAATATTTTAAAAATAATAATTTTGAATGCAATCAAATATGAATGTTTTATTCGGCTATGCCGAATCTTCAATACTCTTCACCACAAATTCGTGTGAAGAAAATATATTATGTTTCCTACATATACACATACACTCATAAACGCATACATTATATAAATTAATTAATCATAAAATTAGTTACATTTTTAGCTAAAACTTTGCCCAAGAATCAACCCTGCACAAACGAATCTCCTGCTGAGCGCTGATAGATAGTGTCTTAGGAGAGTCATAGGATTCTTGACTTGACATTGTCACATTAGAGTGATGGTCGTTTAGTGAGAGTAGAACACTTCAGGATGTGCGAGGATGAGTTGGAGATGTGTAGGACACTTACTTTGTAACTATGCTCGACTTCAGCTGACAAGAATGAAGTAATTAGGCTGACAATTTCTGGATGGACTGGAGGACTTAGCAGTCAAAGAACTGACAACCCTCATAGGGCTCATCTCGAGAGTATACTGGCTACTGGGGCCAGGTACAATACGATACGTTGGGCGACTAGCTTTGTCTCCTTTTCTCTCTGTTTTCTTGGTCAATAAATCAGACCCCAATTGATTTCTTCTTTTTTCTATATCTCTCTTTTCTACTTCTCTTTACAGGATACCAACCCTGTCTTCAAGTTGGTTGAAGGGATCACATGATCGCCGAGTGAAGGTGTGCATTCTTTGTTGTGACAATAATGAAAACGACCGTCCCTACCAACCAAAATTGCATTCTTATTAATCGACTTATAATTGACAATTTTAAAAAAGTGTTTCGCTTAGAAGTTGCCTCAGATATTGGTCTATAATCTATGTACTGAACTGAAAAAAAGAAAACTTCTCAGGACTATAACAAATACTTAAGCCAAATTTCATTGAACTCTGTAAATTTTTGTGGATGTAAGTGTGCCAACAACAGACAGACGGAAATAGCTAAATAGGCTCAGATTTCGGTTTGATGCAAGAATATATAAATTATGAGGTCTGAGATGATTTCTTCTTAGCGTTATACACGGAATGATAAAATTAAGATACCTTTTTTACCAATTGTTGTGGTGGAGGGTAAAAAATTATTTTCAATTTTATTTATTTATTTCAATTAAAAATTCAGGACTCTTAAAGGCAGCATTCGAAAGAAACTTTATTGTTTGTAAGGATTCTCAATTAAAAGCTGCATCTGGTATTTCATTCTTCTCCGTTAGTTGTAAAAATACTTCTAACGCCTTTTCAAAATTCCAATTAGCTTCATCTAAACATCTGTAATTCATAAAATGTTAAATGACATCAATTGTCATTTCAAAAGTTATACTTCTCACCTGGTACACCATATCGACTTTAAACTAGTTGCCTCTTGAAACATAACTAAAAAGGCTTCTTTATCACTTAAAGTTAATTCATCCTTATTTGTGTTGTCTTCACTTTTAAAATATTTAAAAGCAATTTTCGTTTGTGTGGCTGTTGGTGTATAGACATTGAATTGATCATTTATTATTTGGTAATTAGAAACCATTCTTAAGGGACCCTAAAAAATAGTTATAATATTATTATCAAATACAAAAAATGTTTGAAATTATTTTACCATGTTACGCTTTACTGGTGTTAAAATAAAAGTGCGTGTGAATCCCATTAATATATCAGTTTCCATAATACTAGGAGCTTGATCCAAATAGACACCATTAACCACTATAACAATCATATTTTCCTAAAACGTTATAATACAATTAATTTATTATACATATAAGGAGGGAGATCGAAAAATTCTTTAAAACGAAACCACTTAACTTGCAGTATATATTTTTTCAGTTGATTGAAATTGTTATCACAATTTACAAAAAAATATAAATTTTTTTTATAATATAAAAATTTTTGATAAAACCTTGCACTAACGATTTTGTAGAGCTTTCTGGCACTTTGCTCGAACAGGTAGTCCATATCCGTTTAAAATCTACCACACTTTTGTACACCCATTTTCCCCTTAGCTCCAGGCAGTTTGAAGAAACTGAGCCCAGTAACAAATGATTAACTACATATTAAAATTTCAAGAAAAATTTGGAAAATTTTGACTGCTTATGAATCCTAAACTCGAGCATCAGCAACATAAAATTTTTGATCAAGAAGTAACGAAAATCTGCCAGAATATACGTTTTGTCATCCTTTATATAGCAAAAAAATATTAAAAAAAACTTGACCTTAATTTCTGAGTTCGGCTTTTGGCCTCTACATTTTTGAGCCTTTTATGTTTTTAAACCTTCATTAGCTTTAACTTTTCATGCCGAATAGTCCGAGCACTGAGCTAACTTTGCTACTTTCTTGCCGGATGTTTTTGGAGCTGTTTCGGCTGTAAAAATATTATGTGGACTATTCCCTCTACCTGAACGAGGCTTTAGATCAAAAGAAGTGTTCTCCCGGTACTACTTAATAATATTGGAAATAGTTTGACGGCAGACTTCTGAAAACTTGACCAACCAAGTTGCGTTTTGTTAAAAATATTTACTTACTTTAAAAACGCCTATTTCCTGGTCACTCATTTTAATTAGATTAAGAATTAATTAATTTGTTTGACATTAAACCTGATAACTGAGCTGTTTTACAAAGACAACGTGATCAAAATGATCAAATTAATAATGTGTATTATGAATTTTTTTCTTTCTCACTCCTTAAATGTTTTAAGATCCTCAAAATAATAACAAAATGAACATTCTCTGTAATGGTTAATTAACAATTTAAAAAAAGCTAAACAATTGCAAAAATTTATATGAAACATTTTTTAAAATTGTTTTTGTTAAAAAAAAAATGTAAAATATTCAATAGAGTTATTTTCTCAGTTTCAATTTCTTTCCTTTTTCTTTTCATTTCTGTTTACCCCCCATAGTTGGGGAAATTCATATTATTTACTTACATTATAGACGATACAATCAGTACTGAACGTCAACATATCATGTGTAGTACCAGGCATCGCCATTAGAACTTGGAATATATCAGTAGGTCCATAATGCATGGTGGTATAAGCACGTTTTAATTCAGCAATTTTTAAAATATTTCGAGAAAAATTTAAATACTTTAAAATACGCTTACTATTCTGAGCGGGTAATTTAGCCAAATGATAGTTGCAGGTTAAAGTTAAAATTGCTTTGGGATGATAGAGATCTAAAAGTGGATAAAAATAACAAACATATAACACGATAAGCCAAAAAACAACTCAAAAAATTACCTTTTAAATAAACACGATCATGTTCGAATGCTTGAAAATAACGTGTTATAAATTCATTGACAAAATCATAGCCAGCTATGTCACAAAGGAAATTCTTTTGAGAAGTTAAATTGCCTTTCGAAGTAATTTCAACATTGTCCTAAAACAAATATATGAATTGAAAATAGAAAATCTTTCATTAATTAAGTTTAGAAAAAAACACTTTACCAGCATTTTTAATTCTGGAAAATATTTTTTAACAGCTCTAATATATTCACCAGCAAAACTAAAGTTTTTACACAGCGGATTACCATCTAATCTTAAAGATTTTATGCCCAATACTCCTAAATCTTTAACATCATTTAAATCGTGTATCCAATTATTACCCAAATCAATAGCTTTTAAATTACTCATCATGGCCAAAACTTTAGAAAAATTTGCACTTAATATTTTATTATGAGCCAAACGCAGTTCAATGCAAGTGGATAGGAATTTACGTGAAGCTTGCATAAGTATACGTGTCAATATTTTAGGAGAACTTAGATTAATGATAATATTTTCCAGACCTGTAAATAAACACTTCCATAAACAAAAGTCTGAAAATAAGATTAATGCAAACAAACCTTCTATGTTCTGAAAATTATTTAAATCTAACATACGATCCATGGCACTAAAACGACGATTTAAAGCTTTTTCTATACATTCCATGGGCTCCAATTGTCCTTTTTTAAATGGACTTATATTCATTTTTAAGTAATAAACTAAATTCTTATCCACATGAAATTGCGGTGAAAAATCTGTTGTATTTTCTGTAGGTGGCGGTGGTGCTTCTAGACTGGGAACTTTTATTTCTAAATTACAATTTTCTACCAAATGTTTGATTTGGGAAAAGCAATTGCGCACTAAAAACTGATGCTCTCCGGAGGTAAACTAAATTTGAATAAATTTCATATTTAAAATAATAAAAAATAGTTTTAAATTATTTCCATTTACCTTATAATAACAAGGATATAGATCACTTAATGTATTGGAGATGGTAAGAAAAAAATAATCAAATATTGCTTCTTTGGTAAATTCATGTGCTGCATCAGGTATCTGCGGTTAAAGAGTTATAAATAAAGTTTTCTAAATATATATATTTTTTATTTCTTTTCACCATAACTGCATGCCAGTCTGTACTACTTTCGAATTTACTTATATCTGCTTTATTAGACCAATCAATGCGATATCCTTCTGACCCACTTTCCATTAAATTATCTAATGGTGTATACTCACTAGAAAGATTTTCGGAAGGTATGCCATCCTAGGAAATTAAAGAATTGTGTATTTCTTAATTTTTATAAATATTATTTTGATATTTACAATCTTTTTAAAATTTTTCAGAACTGGTCTTAAACATTCCGGATATGTTACAGCTTTTGTGATGGGATTCCCTTGCAGCATTAATTCATCGGCTTTTAAAGATTCCAAATCGCGGCAAACACGAGTGGGAGAACGTAACTAAAGTATAAAAATATATCAATTTTTTATATAAAGAAGATCTCCAAAAACGTCGGAAATTTATTTAATTAACCTGGATTGTTTTAACATATTTTACTTTTATAAAAAAAAAATTATTGAAAATTTTAAATTTTAGTAAAATTCTGGTCGAAATTAAAAAGTCATGGAAAATTGTAAAACTGATGCTGGAATCTATCAAGTCAGAAATGACATCAGAATAGGATTCGTGGTATGAAAGTACTAATTTGAAAAAGATATTTGGATTTTGATAATAATGAAATGGGACCAAATTGAAAAAACTAGTTTTAATGAGATGTTTGCTTTGACACTGTCCGGCACTCAAGCCAACTTAAATGAAATGGATAGTTCCTGAACTGGCTACTAAATCTAGCAGATTTATATGTAAAAATACTTTTTATTTTTGTACTTTTTCCATGTTTAAATATGCAATATATTCGTTTAATATCCTCAACCACCATAGGTGGTTCGGATATTATGCTTTTGTGCAAATGTTTGTAACAGAAAAAAAGTGATGCCTACACTTTTATATAAACCCTTCGACACTATTCCAGAATCTATTCCTGCCCAACCATTCGTCCGTCCATATAAAGCTTATTATGAAGTACATGTTGCAATTTTGAAGATAGATTGATTTATATTAGATATTGGATTACGAGTGTAGGAGTGTAATTTTCCTTAACTTCCACTAAACCATCCCGAAAAAAAATTTTCAAATGCAAAAATCTCATCCAAATATAAAATCATAATGAAGAAAATAAAGTATTAAACTATTTTGAAATAATCCAGAAAAAACAAATAATACGAGAGTCGTTCCATAATTTTCTTATGTACCATTAACTGCCAACAAATGTGTTGGCTAAATTGATATTTAGTTCGTTTCCAGTTCAATTCTTTTTTTAGTTGAATTCAAGTTCTGTTCTAGTTCATTTCTAGTTCAGTTCTAGTTTAGATTTTAGTTCTAATTAAATTTTTATTCAGATTATTGTTCAAATTTTAGATCGGAATCTGGTTTCTAAATGAAAATTGTGTTAAAAAAATAATATTTGGATTTTTTTTAATTCAAAATTTTTACAAATACAATTTTACAAATATTGGAAATTTTGAGAAATATTTTTAAAATTTTTACAAAAATTATTTTTGAAGAAAATCTTTATTTAAAACAATAAATATTGATAAAAGAATAAAATTTTGATAAACAAAATGAATTTAATTTTTTAACAAAATTTTAATTTTTTATCAATATTTAACGTTTTTATTGAAATTTGCTTCAAAAATAAAAACTAAATATTTGAATAAAAATGTATATTTGACAAAAATTAAAAGAAAAATAATTTTGATAAAAAATTAATTATAAAATTTTATAAAAGATATATTTTTTATAATATTTTATAATTTTGATAAAAATTTAATGTTTCAACAAAAATTTACAATTTTAATAAAACCAAAAAAAAGTTGGTGTATTTTACTTACCAAATTATCTCTCAAATCTAAAACGGCAAATTCGACTCCACTAAATAGTTTTAAGGGTGCCAAACTATTGATTGAATTTCCACTGAAAATAATACCATTGATGGTACGAAATTTTTCATCATTACGATAGATTAAATCACAAACACGTTCCAGAACCCCACGATTACTTAGATTCACAACAACATCATAGAACTCGGGATTTTGAGCAAATAATGATAAATTTAAAATACCATCTTCACCATTACGATGTTCCATGCGACCATACAAAGAATTTAAGGCTTTCGTTATTTGACTAATTGGAGATATTTGTCCATATTTAAACTCTCCCACATTTAACTGAACTTTTAAATAAATAACAATGCCTTTCGGTAAGTGCAGACATAAATTACGAGCAAAAAGTTTATCTAAAGCAGGTTGACATTGACGTACCAAAAAGTGATCTTCTTTATTGCCGCGCTAAAAGATGTTACGAAAAAAGTTTTAAAATATTAAATATGTTATAGTCAGTCAAGCCAGGCTATGTAATACCCTACACCACATTGTTGGTTGCAATAAACAGCTACGAAAAATTTCTGATCGAGCCTTGTATAATATGCTTTTCATTTTTATTATTAAGTGTGATTAATTACATTATTATGATACAAACGATTAAGATTATATTTATCTTAATTTGTCCAGCTTTTATTACAATAACAACGTATGTGTGAGTTTTATACCCCTCAAAGTGTATGGAACCTATGAGAAGTAATGGAACGCACTCGGCAAAATTTGGCACATCGATTTAGAATATAAGATTTATTTCTGCTGAATTTCATTGAAATCACTTCATTTTAATGACTATTAAAACCTTTAACTCCACTCGAGGAGGACATTTGTATGGGAGCCACCTGATTTTATCAAGCTATATCAAAACTTGCGACCTATAGAGTGTTCACAAAGTTTACATGGGCAGCCAGCGGAGTAGGCAGACGGACATCGTAAAGTCAAACGGTATATTTCAAAATGGGTGCTACAAATTTTTTTCTATATGTTACAAACATCAGCACAAATGTATAAAACCCCAACCATCTATGGTGGTGTTGGGTATAAACAATTATATTGAGGTATTTATCAAACTGTTATCATACCCTATAAGCCACTGGATAAAATTCCTCTCCCTCTACTGCTGCAAATATTGCATCCAATATGGCATATTTTCCTTCAATGCCCATAAGTTTACCATGATGTAGTACCACTATCTGATGCCATACAAAACCCTGATTCATTAGTTTGGGTTCATACATTTTACACTTGTAATATGTAGCAGCATTTCGATAGCTAATCTCAATACTCATATGATTGGGAAAATGTAAAATTTCATCTTGGAAGGATTTGATATTATTTCATTGGTTTTGAAGAATTTTTATAAACAGAACTTACCCGGACACTTTAGAGTAGACATTTTGTCGAAAATTATTTGTATTTTTTATTTTTTAGGGATTTTGACTTCAATTATTGCCGCCACATACATCCAATTCCTATTTGTTTACAATTTGTTAAGAAAATCTTCTTTTTTATGATAAAACACTCACTAGGGAATGTTAAACACAAAAAAATGACATCTACGGTGTAATATGCAAACTGTATGATTTGATAACCCCATTCTGTCGCGAATGTTGGGCGCTGAGCTAAAATAAGGCCGGTCGTCTAACCTCATCAATCTCATAAGTAGAGCACTGTGATTTGGAAGGAAATGAGGCAGAAGCAGCGAAAAGTTTTAAAAATTTTTATTTACATTAATAATTTATTTTTTATGTTGAAAAAATGGTGAATTAAAAAAGACATTTTACAGGGTATTTTTGAATCGTTATTTATCGCCTATTAATATACATGTTTTTATATATTTTACTGATAAGTTTCTCACACAATTTTCAAAATATTTTTGATCTTAAATTTTTTCTTTTACAAAATGCAAAGATTTTTAAAAGTTTTTCCAAAAACCTCTTGTAACATTATTGGCATGATCCATGTGGATGCCTTACCAGGTTTGTTGTAATTCCCAAAAACTAAAATTACTTATCTTTAACAGTAGCTAAAGTCTTGATATTATAGGAACCCCACTTTATAAGGGAAATTGGAATGAAATTATAGAAAAGGCAAAACATGAAGCGAATATTTACAAAAAATATAAATTGGTAAGGAAGACAACACAACCTAACTACAAAATCAGATATAAGACTATTATTAAGCATACAATCGAATGAAGTGTCCATTCACCATAGATTTTCACACACAAATTTACTAAAACCTGTACCCTGAACCAATCCGTTGCCCTAATGACACTGCATTTATCCTCATCAAAATGTATGCTTCTGGCCCAACCTTCAAAAATTTTAACCACATTCATCCAAAGTTTCCTTTCCCTTATCACACTATTAGTGAATGGCAAACAAAATCAATTATTGATTCTCAGTTTTTTGATCAACTATTTTTATTTCGATTATTATAATTGAACCAAATAACCGATTTTTTATTTTTCGAGACCCCATCTGACATCAAGAGATCAATACCTTGTAATTCATATCGGTAGTTGCGGATCTTATAGGATAACATTCACTTGTTATCCCAATTAAAGGCCGCCTAAACCTCCAGGTTAGCTAACGACCACTGGCTTCTAATGTTAATGAAAACTGTCTCGATTATTAAAACCGTAATGTTTTCTTCTGTTATTTTAGAAAATTTTAAGTTTTCCTTAAGATCATATTTAACAAAAATACTTTAAAGCCCTGCTAATCGAAATACTACCATTTCCGTTATGTTTCGTTTTCTTTCCAGGACTCAGTGTTAATCGAAAACATGCATGATATACCCTATGTGCAGGAACATTTATTAGGACCTGAAACAGTAGCCTGTATGACGCGTTTATCCCTTGAGGTAAGAAATATTATACCCACCACTTTGATGCCTATTGGTCTACAAATTTTAGCTTGTGGCAATAAACAAGCTTTAGCAGTAGCTAAAGCTTGTAATTTACAATACATAAGAGCTGAAGGTTTTGTATTTGATCATGTGGCCGATGAGGGTTATACGAAAGCCTGTGCTGGTGATCTACTAAGATATCGGCGGCAAATAGGAGCTAATGATATTTTAATATTTACCGATATAAAAAAGAAACATTCGGCTCATAGCATAACACAAGATGTAAGTTTGTTGGAGACAGCTAAAGCCGCGGAATTCTTTTTAACGGATGGCATTATAATAACAGGTGAAAAAGGGTGTTTGTTTTGATATTTCAACGAGATTTTGAATTTGTTATCGTTTGTTATAGGAAATTCTACTGGTGAGGCTGCTAAACCTCAAGATTTGCTAGATTTAAAGGGTAAATTGCAAGTTCCTTTACTAGTGGGTTCTGGTGTAACCAAAGAAAATCTTAAGCATTATTATTCTCATATACAAGCGGCCATTATAGGCTCACACTTCAAACAGCAAGGTCTTTGGAGTAATGATTTAAGTGAAAAAGCTATAGAAGAATTTATGTCCAAAGTTGATGAGTTATCTTAATAAAGTTTTAATAAAAAGTTAAGTTTTAATTAAATATGATGTATGAATGTATGTATGCATGTAACGTTTGGACTTCAAAATGGGCCAATTATGATGAAAATGACAGAATAATCCCAATATACTCGAAAATTACATAGGCTATAAAAAATTTCGATTGAACCAGGGGGAGAAGTATCCACACAAAAAGGAAATATTGATTATCGAATATTTAAAGAAATATAATAACGAGAGTTCTTAAATTTGGCATCAAATACTTTCTCAGGGGACTGTTTTACTGGACAAAACTTAGGACGGATAGGTCCAGCGGGGATACCCCTTTACAAAGCAAATATTGATTTTCAAACTATATCTAGAACAGCAAGAGTTCTCAAATTTGGTTCTAAATACTTCCTCAAGAAACTGATTTACTGGACAAATGGTGGATGGGTATGTCCAGGGGAAGGGTTACACCCATACAAAAGAAATACAGAGTACCGAGTATCTTAAGAACTATAACAGTGAGAGGTTCTAAAAATTTTGCAGCAATTATGCTATTGTGAGACACCATCACTGAAAAAATAAAGGACTTATAGGATCAGCAACGCCCTATAAATGCTTTTTAGCAAAAAAAAATAGCTTGTGGATATGTATGTAACGTATGGACTCCAAAACAGCTGAGCCAATTATGATGATGAAGGTAACATAGACTACGAAAATTCCGATAGGGCCAGGGGAGAGAACACGACCTATATAACAAATATTGATTATCGAATATCTAAAGAACTATAGCAGTGAAAAATTTTTAAATTTGGCAACAACTTTTTTCTCAAGGAACTGTTTAACTGGAAAAAGTGTAGGACAGATTGGGCTGGAGGTAGGGGTACACCCCATACAAAGCAACTATTTATTATTGAATATCTAAAGAACTATAACAGCGAGAGTTCTCAAATTTGGTCCCAACTACTTTCTCCAAGAACTGGAAAAAATGTAGAAGGGATAGAACGAGGGCTAGAGGTTGCCCCATACGAAGCAAATATTGATTATTGGAATTAAAATGAGGGTATTCAAATTTCATCCCAATCACTTTCCCGTGAAACTGTTTTACGGGACAAAATATAGAACGAATAGGATCAAGAGACTTAATTTTTGTACAGCAAAGCGCACCGGGAATAAGCTGGTTTTTTGATAAAAAATCGTGTTTATTTATAGTAAAATGATTTAAAAAATATGTTTACAAAAATGATTAAAAAATGTGTGTATGTATAAAAAATAATCTCATTAATTAATGTGTGTAAAATGTAAGTACTTAATTTCAGTAAAATTGTAAAAAGTCTTAATTTTAACTTAAAATAAATTAGCAAAAAAATCATAAATTCTTTCACGCAATGAATTACGTGCATTTCCTTCTCCCCCTTCATTTTGAGAGTGACCACATTGAAATTCAAATGGCTGAGACGTTTGCTGAGGTTTATGTTCATATAAATTATCCAACGACTCATCAAATTTAACACGTTTCTTTTGTGGTGGTGTGGTTATATTAAAATCTTGGAAATTCTCTTTTAAAGAAGCTGGTAAACACCAGTTTTCTGTCTCGGAATTTTCTCCACTCTCTACATTTTTCGTACCAGCAGTTTGACTTTTATTGCTACCATTACTGGCTCTTAGGGGAAATAAAATATCCCGAAAATTTCCTCCACCCTCAACGGTTACACACTCCTGTAAAAGATCTTCACGTTGTACAGCTCTTGGTATTGTATTATCAACATTTTGTGTACGAAAATATGACTTTGAATCAGAATAACGACTAGCAAAACCATAAGTCGGATCATGATCTGAAGTGGTGTTATTGGAAGTTTGATTTAAATGATTTTCTTTTTGTTGGCTTTGCGGTTGGGGAGTTTTCTTTAAAATGCTGCGTGTAGTAGAGCGCATTTTATCATTTGATATGAATTTATATAATTTTGATAAACGTTTTTCTGGTGTGACCCAATCTTGGGATTTTTTTCGTAAAATTTCTTCTTCATTTTCATTACAAGGAAGTGGCATGGTTGCCGATCTTTTAAGAGGTTTAGATCCATCAATTTTAGAAATTTTATTACAATTATTTTTACTTTGTGTCATTGTAGATGTAGAGAAAGGTGTAAGCTTACGTTTACTGCCACCAAAACAGGATTTTGCCGCAAAGGAAGTATCCATATCTGCTTCATCCTCAGAATCGGTAGCACGATTTTTATTGCGAAATATAGTTTCATAATCCTTTAGGAATTAAAATATTAGATATTTTAATTAAAGCTTAATTACAATACCTTACTCACCGATTTCTTTTGTTTGGGACTTAACATGTAGTCATCACCAAAATGTTTAACATCCTTTTTCCTTAACGGTGTACGTTTGCTGCTCTCCTTACGCAAAGTTTTACGACATTGTATATGTAGATCTATGGCATCACGTATAAAACCTACCCAGGCCCGACACACCTGTAAATCTTGTGTGGAAAATATAATGCCATCACTTTGGCAAGTAATTTTAAAATTTCCCGGCAATAACTCATAAACTTTACACTTCTTCAAGGGAAATATACAACAACATTCTAAAGAATTTTCTACAATAGTATTAGGAGTACGATCCTTAATAATTTTACAATACATAAATATATCAGACATTAAGACACAGTAACGTTTAATTTCTGTACCAGTGCGCGTAACCTTATGCAGTACCCCCTCTTTAATCACTTTCCTTGAAGGCTTAACAATATTAGGAGAACGATTCACTAAAGAGTTTTGTATATTTATAAGCATTTGTGTGACTTCTTGGTCTTCTACGCATGAATTAATATGAGATACTGTACTTTCGATTTGTTTAACTGATTCTTTAAGTAGTTTAAAATCAGCATCTGCAGGACTAGTATAAAGTAATACCTGTTCCAATAGTAGTTTATAACGTGGTACTCTTTGTATGGGAACTATCATTAAGGAATTTAGCTTACGTTGTACTTCAGGACGAGATTCATTTAATTCCAAAAATTTACGAAATCCTGCATTATTAGATGTTAATTGCTGCAATACCAACAGAGCATTGCGATAATCAAATGCATACACCGAATAAAGTTTAAAAAATGGTGCCATTTTTAAAAAAGCCTTTGCTACATTATCCATATCAGATTCTAGTTCGCGCAGAAATTCACCATTTAAATTATGTATCATTTCTATTTGACCAAAGAGAGTGGTGTGACTGCTATCATCAATGATTTTTTGCTCCTTTAAAGGTTTTACAAAATATTCCATTAAAGTTTCTAAATGTTGTAAATATGTCTTCTCTGAGGTAATAATTTCTTGCACTGCTTGTAAACGAAAATTTCGCCTTTTATCCATTTCTGTATTGGGAGAATATGAGATTGGTGAAGCTCCGGTGCCACCAGCCAACATGGAACATACTAAAATTATTATTTTTTTTAATTTAAATGAAGCAGATGTTTATTTTCTTTAATCCAAAAAATCTTACCCTTATTCCTTGTTTTCGCTGTTAACAAATTACGTTCCTGCAACACCTGACGCAATTCGCGGCTAAAACTAAGTGGTGTCTCCGGCGTTCTGGGTGAAGCCATTTCATTCACCGCATTACTGCATTGTCTTTTAATGGGTGTATACATTTTATAATTATTGATTTATATAAATTTACAACAAAACCAATAAAATAATAAATAAGTTTAGAAATTATCCTTTATTTAAGACAGATGCCGTGCAGGGGATAAAAATGCTGATACAAATTTTAAATAATTCAAATTTGACAATTAAAATTAAACAACCCTGTGCTTTTGTTAGTTCAGTGATGCCAGATGATTTGTAATATATAATTATGAAGGGTGATTTGTAATATACAGACAGGTAGGTGGTGTTAAATATTATTCGACATAAGTTAGAGAAATATATCTAGACCTTTACACAACACAATGGACCCAAAACTTTCGAACTCTTGAATATTTTTTAGCGAAATTTCACGTGGGCATTCTTGAAAATTTTTCCAATTGATTTAGAGAAGGACAATGGAGTTGGGAAATGGATTTTTTTAAAATTACCAAAATTTTAATTGATTTGATTGATAAAATATTTAAAATTTTATATAAAAACATTAATAAAGCGCTTATAATTCTCTGTAAAAAATTCTCTAACATATATTGGATATTTTTATAGTTTAAAAAATTTTAAATATTGTCTTGATTCTGTACAAACCATATGCGACGCTATGTATACATTATAGAATCATCACAGACCCCATGATATTTACATATTTTTGCATCAAATAAAAATCTTAGCAGATTTAACTATGCTGTTGTTGGCATGCTCAATAATTGACAAACCTGAATGAAATTTGACCTCAGATTTTTTTTAAGTCCTGAAAATTTTCCCATTTATTAAAATATCTTGAGCAACCTCTAAGTTAAAGAAAAAACTTCTGTAAAATTGTCAGTTATATATTAACAAATTAGCATAAAATTTTGCCATAATACTTTACTATATGAACTTTCTAAACGTTCCAAAAATTTTCGAAATCGGTTAAGTAAAAAAAATGTTATAACCAAAAATATAACTAATTTTTAGACTCAAAAGCATTTCCTTCCGTGTTACATTTATGAAAAACTTTTTGTATGTATGTACAGAACATAATGTATTTGCTGCACACGCATTTGTGCTGGAGGATATTGAAGATTCGATATAGCATTCTTGCTTGTAATTCCTTTGAAAAGTCTACAACCCTGACTTTTACATGAATGAAGCATGTGGCATCCCCATTTAACAACTGTCTTAAAAAACAATGTTGCTAACAAGTCAACATTGAAATACTGCTGAAGCGTTTATAAAATAACGATGAAAATTAGATTTCATTTCTTATATCAAATTTTGTTGGTAATTTCAATTAAACATAAGAAATATATATTTATTTTAAATAAATAAACTTTAATAAAAAAGCTTTTGGAAAATACGTTAGTTGTTAGAAATTAATTACTATTCAATAACAAAAATCGCTCTATTATCATTACTTAAAAAATGACAACTTATAGTCAGTAGTTGATTTTTGTTTTCGTGTAAATTATTATTTTAATAAATTTGTTATCGTGTTCATTATAATTATTTAGGAATATTAAAACAAGTGCTTGGTGGCTTTAAAAGCTTAAAATGCAAACAAAAATTAATATAGAAGAAAGAATTTTGGCTAGAGTTAATCAGGAAATTGGTAGTGATTTTAAAAAGCTACATCGAGCTGCTGTGTTGGTTGAAGATTATAAAACCCGCTTGGAAAAAGTTAAAAATAAGGTAACTAAATAAAAATAAACATAAATATTAAAAATATTATTCATAAGATTTCAATTACTTTATTTAGCTAAACTATGAAGCTGAGGATAATGTGTCCATTTTCAAATCGGCGCTGGAGTCTAAAGAACAGGCTCTTGAAAGTATTGATTTCCAAATGATAAAATTACAACAGTTTGGTAAAAAATTAGCCTCAAGTATTAAAGAATCTAATAGTGCTTTGAAGGGTGCCGAGGCCGACTTGGAACAAGTAAGAAAGTTACAACAATTAGTGCAGTATTTACGTATAGTTCAGGATATACAAGAAATTAGGTAAAGACATCTTTTTTTCTATAAATTTTTTGTTTACATATTAAGTTTGTTATTCTATATTTACTTTCAGTCATTCCTTAACACAATCGATTAATGGCAAGGATGAGGCGAAACTAATAAATTTGTATTTAAATCTCTATGAAGATAGTGACTATGAACATAGTGTCATAGGACGTTTAAGTAGTGTAGAGGCCCCATTTCTTAAATCCTTTGCGGTACGAACTGCAATACATTGGCATGGTTTGCTAAAAGAAAGATTTTCAAAGTAAGTTCAGTCTAAATTAGAATTTCTAAAGTATTGAAATTCAAACTTGGCTTAAGTCTAGATCCTTGAGCTATACAATTAAAACATTTTTAAAGAAATGTAAGATCTAAAACCACGTTAAAATTTCCGTTTACTAATTGTTTTTGAGATATAGAGGTTAGAATTTTTGATTATAAACTTTTTGATTGCATGATTTGAGATCAAACGATGTTCGGATGTCAAAATGTATTGAGTTAGATTGGTAAGCTTTATCTAAAAATTTTAATATGAATGAAAATAACGTTTAAGATATTGAGACTTTTGTAAAAAAAGTCGTAGTAAAAAATCATGGAATTGGTTCTAATCTCCTAATGAGTTTATGTTGTCTTATATTGAATACGAAATAATATAAATAGATTTATATATCAAAACTTTAGGCATTTTAAATGCGAAAGAAACTATAATTGAAAAAAAAGAGTAAAAGTCAATAACATAGGATCTAGATTTGTTGCCATCAGAATCGTAACTTGATATATTTAAAAGTCTACACTTCTGATTTCTGGATTTATTCCAAAAGCTGCTAAAAATTTAACAAACTTGTTTAATAATTCGATTTTAGAGAATTTGAAAATGTTTTAAAGAGTATGAAATGGGGACAAAAAGAACAAGATCCTTTAAACTATAAACCTTCAATGGATAATATAACAAAAGCCCAGTTATTGGCAGAATATTTATTTTTGGTACGTAATAATATTCACTTTATTCAAATAATTTAAACTATTTTTTTTTTTGTTAATTTTTAGTTAAAATCACCTGCTGAAGAATCGGAACCTTTAGAAATGATAACCTCCAGCATTATATGTCAACCAGTGACAACAGTTACTAAATACCTATTAGCTCCCTATAGACAAAGGTATTTTTTTAATTTGTTTATAAATTTATTTATTTAAGGAGTGAGATCGAAAAACAGTTAACACACGTGTATTACTTGATTTTTTATCAATTTATCTTTGTAAAAAATGTCAGTTATTATGTTTGATGCCAAGCAAACGCATATATTGTTAATCTGATTAATATAAGTGACCAGAAAAAGGCGAGTATTAAAATTATTAATTATTATAAATTCAACATAACCCAAATTAGTCCCCCAAAAAGTTGGCCAAGCATTCAAAGGTCTACCGTCTAACTGGATTCAATGTTATTAATCAGTACCAGGAAAACTTGTCCATTGATAGAAAACCCGATTCATTTTCAGAAGGAATAATCCACACGGTGTTTCTAAAGCCAAAAAAATAGAAAGCATTTTCAAAAGAGCTCCCAACAATTCAGACGATAAGCAGCTTGTTTAGCTCAGTGCTCAGTCTGTTTATTACGAAAAGTTAAAGCTAATGCAGGTATAGAAACCATACAAGCCTAAAAAAAGTTCCTTAAAGGAATGCTGCTAAATAGAGCATTAAAATTTAAGTCAAGTTTTCTGAAAACAATATTTTAGCTGCATAATGGATGATGAAACGTATGCTTTTGCAGATTTTTCGCAACTTTCTGGTCAAACATTATGTGTTGCAAATGCTCGAAAGAATGTTAAAGGAAAATTTAGAACCCAGAAATATGAAGTTGTGGCCAAAGAAGCCAATCATTTGTTACAATCGTCTTTATCGAAATTTCTTATTAAAAGAGCTTTGATGAGCACAAAAAGGTGTTAAAAGTGCGGTAAATTTTAAATGGAGACAGACAGCCTGTATGGACAGAAAAACTTATAAGCTAAGATTGGCCGGACAGTAATGCTGCTTCAGTGTGGACACCAACGCTAAGAGATACGCAGTGGAAATTGTAACTTCAATATTACACTATTCGAGTTACCACCAATGCATATACATACGAACAAAGCATACTTAGATATGTGCAAAATCCTTTGGATAATTCATATATGAATGAAAGTTGCTCGATCTCTTGGCCTGAATTTCAACATGAACCAAAGTTAAAAAATGTACTTATTTCTTCAAGCTGTTACAAGCATAACCTGTTCGAACAAACTGACAGAAAGCACTATAAAAATGTTAATGAAAAGGTTTCCAAAAAAGGTTTAAAATTTCATCACAAGGGGTTAAAATTATAAAAAAAATATTTTATTTTTCTTTTTCTAGTTTATAATAATTATTTCAAATAACAAAAATTAAAACTATAAGTTTAATTTTATTTTTATTTATATGTAAGTATGTTAAGAATTTTTCGATCTCTCAACTTAATTAAAGTATTATGCTGGTGTAACATATAAATAGAAAAAACTTGTTTTGAATTATTTTTCCTTTAAAGATTCATGTATCATTTTACGGGAGTCAAACAAACTAATCGCTTGGATAAGCCCGAATGGTTTTATACACAAATTTTAAACTGGGGCAAAGAGACACATTTATTTGTGGGTAAAACATTTCAACCTGCTGCAGTTAAATCCGGTAAAATTGATTTTAATATAAGGGTAATAAGAAAACATACATATTTTTTATAGATTAAATAAATCGAAATTCTTTTAAATTTTAGCTTGAATTTATGCGCGGTTTAGTTCAATTAACTATAGAAAAATTAGTTTTAGATATTGAGGAAATAAGTCGTGATGAAAATCTGTTTGCCCATTTACTTGATGAAACTTTGGCATTTGAGGCAGAATTAAGAGAAAATTTTGGTTACCCTGCTAGTTTTCCTAGTGCTATATGTGTGGTAACACAACCAGTTTATTTACTAAAATGGATTTCTCTTGAAGAGCGCTGTAAGCTTAATACAACAACAAATCATATTAAAATTTATTAATTTATATTATTTTTTTTCCTTTTTAAGTTTGTTCTGAAAAAATGGATATGATATTACAAGCAGAAAATCCTTGGCAATTAATAGATCCCAATATATATGATGATGAATTAAAAATACCCAAATGTGCTGATCAATTTATACGTCTTTTAGAGGCCATAAAAGATCGTTATTATTCTCTTATCCAACCCGGGCATCAATTACAATTTTTAACTTTGCAATTGGAATTAATAGATAATTTTCGTCGTCGTTTGGTTCAATTGCATAGCAGTGGTTCTGTGGAAAGTATAACCATATTAAATGCCATTAACTATATTAAAATGGTGCTTAGTGAATGGGGTGAAAATGTTCATTATTTGCACTTACATGCCGCCTTAGTGGGTCCTAATGCTGAGGAAATCAATTCGGTATTTGAGCATCCTGTGGAGGAATTAGAACACTGGACGCAACAAATTTTAAAAAATCTAGCCACCAAAGCTGTTAATGAAATTAAAGCTAAATCTATGCCCTACAGACACGATTGTTGGCCTTCTATGCCCGAACAAAATTCCAAAGAACCATTTATTTTATCACCCAGTGCTGGTGAAATGTTTCAAGTTATGGTCACCGTTTTGCATAATTTGGAAAGAGAACTATCTGCCAATTTATTTAATATTACCTTAAGGCTTATAGCCCAACAAATTGATGATTATATGCTGGATAGTATGATTATGAATACAAAATTCTCACCAGCCGGAGCGGCACAATTTAATTATGACATGACACGCAATTTATTTGCTTTATTTGGTCAATACTGTAGGCGACCAGATTTGCTATTTAAAAAGTTTGTTCTTTTCGATTATTTTCTTGCTGAAACTATTTATTTATTTTTTTATTTTTTTTTTTTTTAGAATTCATGATGCCAATAAATTGTTAAATTCTGCTCGTGGTACTGCCTTATTATTACACGAAACCCTACAGAGTTCGGATAATTCCCTGGAGGATAAAATGAAGTCTTTAAAAGAAGTTGGTATTGTAAATTTTAAACCAAAAACTTGCATTGAAGTTATCGAAAGACGTACAGATATTCGAATGTTTTAAAGGTGTTTGATAATAATTTTTTTAATTTTTTTACTTGCAAAATATATAAAAATATTGATTTGAAAAAAAATAATTGATTTTATATATGAACTGTATTAAAAACTTGCTTTTACCCGTTGCGTATTGTTGCATAAAAATTCTCCTCAGACCTACATATTGTTCAGTAAAGCATATTCTTGAGAAAGTTATTGAGACCAATCCTGAGAACTGCTGCTCTTATAGTTCTTTTGATATTAGATAATCAATATTTGATTTGTATGGTGGGTATACTTTTCCCCTGGTCCTATCGGTCCTGCGTTTCGTTGGGACAAAATTGTAGAACTTTGGCTGTCATAGTTCTTCAGACATTTGATAATCTGTTAGTTTCGGGTATATTTGGATCATTCTGTGAAAATTCAAAATTGACCCAGCCGTTTTGGAGTCCATACGTTACATACATGCAAATACACATCCTATTTTTATATAAAGATAAACCAATTAAGCTATATCGTTTGTTTTATGGGCCAAGAGGCCCTTTAGAATTACATATAATTCTTAAATTTAAAAGAAGCAATTCAAAAAAATAGGTAGCGTAAGAACATTGATTTGTTCACTTGTTTTAAATTTTTTTAATTTCTTCCCAAAAATATTTGTATTTTGTTTATTTAAAAGTAAAAAACTGGCAACTTTAAATGTATATTTTAACGAAACTTTATTTAAACAATATGGCATCACTATGCACGCAGTATTTTCGTTCATTTTCTTATTGTTCATTTCTTTTGTTTTTTTAGTTCGAAAAATTTCATGTGCGGTGTTGAACGTCAAGTGCTTATTGTTTAATTAACGAAATAAAATATAATTTTTAAGTGAATTTTATTTAATTTTGTTGCGTTTATTTTTCCTCTCTACGTTTATTATTATTTTCTCTAATAATTCAAATTTGTTTTTAAATAAACAATTTTATATTAAAAAATCATTTCTTTAACATTAACTTGGGTTCCGAATAAAATACAAAAAAGTGAGTGAACAAGAGTGTAAGAAAAAAAAGAGAATAAAAAAGGTGGGTTGCTGTTTAACTATAAATAAAAAGCAGCAAAAAATAAATAATAGTGATTACCGGAAAAAAATTCCCAAAAATAATAATACATGTGGATTAAATAATACTTATCGGAAAAAGCAAACAAATTGGAAAAAAAGAAAAATTAAAATGCACTAAAAATATTTGTTTGAAAAACCCAAAAATCTTTTTACACGCGAATGTGAGTGATTACTCATCGGCAGTTTTGTTTTGCGTCCCCTTAATTTTTATCTTAGAGAGTAATATTTTTAGTTTGTAGTTTTTTTTTAAAGAGAAATAAAATAGAAATAAGAAAATTTAAAAATAAATATCCTTGATACCCTTTGCTGATGATGATGCTACATACAACAACATCATTTTACATACATTGAAATAAATAGATTTATTATTTTTGCCTTCTTTTTGTCAAATAAATCTTCAAGTGTACCAGAAAATGTTATAAGAAGAAGCATTATTTACAGTAGACACAAAATATGCAACAACAAAAGAGCACATCTCCACTTACATTTTACATTGAAAGTGTCGTTGTTCGTTGAACTGTATTTTGTTTTTGTTGTTGATGTTATTTTATCTTATTAGTTTGTGTGTTTGTGAGTTTCTATATCTTATGTGTGTGTGAATCGAGATTTTTTAATATTTTTCTTACAATCTGTTTTTGTACATCATCTCTTAACCCGCATTTGAAAATCTTCCGGTTGTCATCTTTTTGTTGTTATTGCTATATTTTTCATTCTATAACTTAAGTGCAATTTTTTTTGTTCTTTTTCTTATTCTACCCTACACCCTACGGAAAAATTGTGTTGCCACCACTTTAAGAATATCGTTCGACTCAGGATCATCACAACGTATTGTCCTCATTCCCACGACAATCTGATATCCGTTCAAGAAAGAACCCGAGTTTACGCTCGTCCAAATTGTTAACCCAGCTACACTTATATCAAAGGAAAGATTTTTTCCAAAGGAAGAACTATCAGGTGTAGCCAAACTATTACAATAACTCAGAATCAATTTCTGAGACGATATAACGATGTCCTTCTGGCCATCGGGATGGCTAGCTGTCCATAAAAACTTTGTGTTTTAAAGATATCTTATCCATTATTTAGATCCATTATTTTACTTTGCCCCCATATAAATGTTCCTCCCAGTAAGTTGATTTAAAGTCACAAAAGTCCTAAATATAAAGCGATTTTATTGAAATTTGGCACAAGTGGCACAATTTAAACTTATGATATTCAAAAAAATGTGCTAAATTATGCGGGGATTGATTCAATATTTTCAACAAGTCCCATACAACCCCTCTTCAAAATATATCTTTGAAGATCTTAAATCTTAAAAATATGTTAATATAATAAATAAAAAGAATTGGAAAAATTAAGTCAAATATAAGCAAAAACCGATGTGTAAAATTTTACGAGGATCGGTCCATAATTTCTTCTAGCATATAACGTCCACAGGAAAAATTCTTTGGATCACATTAATCCCACATAATTGTTAGTAATACTATAATATACTACACTCTTAAGCATAAATTAAACAATGCCTTTAACGAGGGTGGTCCATTAATTTTTGGTAGCTAACACTTATAAGCAATAATGTGATGATATAGTCGGGTTTGACCGACTGAAAAACTCTTACTGGTCTTTCATTAAAGATACAAATTGTTAAAGAAAATAATTCCACACAAACAATTGATTGAATTAATAAAATTTTATGTCACTGCCCCATAATATTATTTGCTGAAGCCAACTGAATTAAACATCTATAAAAAGGTTGATAAACATAAATGCAAATTGACACCAATTTAATGTGATTGACATCCTAAGTGAATTTTATAGCTTTTTTACAAAATCCCGAGGAATAATAGAAAAATTGTATTAATAAATGAGCATATCAAGGTAAGTTTTGGAAAAATTCAAAAAATTTCTTTTAAAATTTTATTATAGATATTTGCTTAAATCACAAATTTTGTTACAATACAAATAAGGAGTGAGATCGAAAAATTCTTAACATACATACATGTATGTTAATAAAATGCAACCATAATTTTCATTTCTTTTATTGAAATTATAATTACAATTTACAAAAAGTAATTTTATATTTTTAATCACTAGTGGTAAAATTTTATCCGTTTTTCGAAAACCCTTCCATAAACTTTTTATAGTGCTTTCTGTCACTTTGCTGGTATAGGTAGTCAATCTTCTTTTTAAACCTACCACACTTTTGGACACCTTTTTTTGAACAAGAGCACTATATCTCTCCACTTGCTTCAACTCCAGTCAGTTCGGAGGATTTGTCTCTCTTAGTCTTAGTGTTGTTTACCATAGTGACAGAAAATAAAGGGGACAGTTTATGGACAAAAAGAAGTAGCATGTGTAAACATGCTACTTCTTTTTCCTAAACATTCCTTAGTGTAAACTTAGATAGTTATGGAGCCGATTGCCTAAATTGATTGACTTCTTTTGCCGCCATTACATAATGCTTGACATATCAAAAACTTTTTGGGAAATATTGATGATTTCGGAACCTAATCACCAACATAAAATTGAGAAAAATCTGCCAAAACATTATTTTCCTCATACATTATGAAGCAAGAATATTTTTCTTCAAAACTTTCGGTGTTCTGCTTTTGACCTACAAATTTTTATTAGCGTTCCCGTCAGGAACTCTTGTGAGCATTGTATGTTTTAATACCCTCGTTTTGACGAGAAGATTAATTTTTTTAACCTTTTTCGAAAACCCTTCTATTAACATTTTTATAAAAACTTTCACTTTGCTTGAACAGGAATCCTTCCCGTTAAAAATCTGTCACACTTTGTGACACCTTAAACAAGAGCTTAATATCTTAGCTCTGGCAGTTTGAAGGATATACCTTTTTTAATGCAAATACCATATTATTGTTGTTGTACCACCCAAGTTCTTGTTTTCTATAGTGGAAGTTTGCAAGGAAACGCCACAAATAAGTGGACACTTAACGAAGTCTTATGAATGGAGTAGCATTTTTTATTTATTCATAGATCCCCTTATAGCATATTGCTTTCCAAGACAATAATTTTTTTGTAACTTTGACTACTTACGAATTCTACACTTTTTTTCAACATTCCCTCGAACATCAGCAACATAAAATTTTGCGAAAAATCTGCCAGTACCTACATTTTGTTATCCATTATCCAGCAAGAATATTTTTTATAAAATTTAACTTGAGGACCATCCTTCTACCTACCTGAACCAGATTCTCTATCAATGTACAAGTTTTCGCGGAACTGCTTAATGAAATTGGAAACAGTTTCATGGAAGACCATTATGGTAATGACGAAAATTTTGTAAAAATTGATTTCGGTTTTATTAAATAATTATAAATAATTTTAGTATGCACTTTTTCTGGTCACTCATTTCAGTCAGAATATTTTGTTAATACATTTGTTTGACTATAAACACAATAACTTTATGGAACAGGGGTTTCCCTCGAATAAATAATATTAATTCATCTTATAGCTCAAATATACATATTTTATCGTGAACCAAAATGTAATACAAATTTAGACTTAACAACCAGAAATTAGTGCGAACTTTTTAACTAATTTTAATAAAAATTAATTCTAAATTATGAACTTTATCAGATTCTTTTAAGTATTATTTATAACGGATTTTTATTCTTGAAAAAAAAAACATATTAAAATTTATTATCATATGAATTTTTATTGTATTAAACGTCCCTTATTAATACATTCGTATATTGAATGAATGAATAAAATTTATTTCTCCCTTGATTCACATTTTTTCGTAATATTAATTTAACATTGTTTTAGGTTTAAATGAGACATACTAAATACGAGGGTATAATCATAAGTTTTTTATTTTATTTAATTTAAAATTTGTAATTAGTTTTTGTTATGAATTCTTTATTCATACAATTTTGTCAGATAAATTGGTATTGTTCGACACCTAAACAATTTTTTCTCAGGTAGCAACATAAATAAAGAAAAAAAATATTTTAAAAATTCGCTGTTCAATTCCTAAGCCACTTTTTTATATTTCGTAAAAAATATATTTCTAACGACCTCTAAGCAGTTCTTGGTCACAAATTGTATAAGTAGTACGAAGGGTGGTGCATGAAGGTGCACCAGAGTTAGTGTTCTATGAAGATAAAGATATAAAGATATAGAGACAAAAATAGAAAATAGAGTGGGTGCAGGTTATGAAAATAAAGAAAATAAATGGAGGCCCAAAGAGCAACTTCACCTTCAGTTTGTGGTTCTCATAGACATCGCTCTCTGAGAATAACTTTAATGAGAATCGACTGCCAGCTACTCTAACCCCTCTAGAAACTGTTGGGCCAGAAGTAGTTTCGTGCGAGCTGAAATCAGTTCTTGTGCTTAATCTTTCAAAGGTATAATCTTTAACTTTAAAAGAATCCTGTTCCCTTCATAATTGCCATACCTGTCGAGTGCTAACTACTGTCAGCTAATTCGTTAAGAAAAGTGAGGGAAAATTAAAGGATAAAAAACTAATTTCTATCCAATTTGTGGTTCTTATAGTCTGAAAATAAGTTAATTGAGAGTCAACTACTAACTCCTCTAAACCCTCTAGAAACTACAGGCTTAGAAATAGTTTTGTGTGTGAATCTCTCGAAGGTATAATTTTTATCCTACTATAGAGTGGCTTAGCACTAGACTTGTCTAGTGCTAAGCCACTGTCTACTAATTCGTTAAGAAAAGAAAGAGAAAATCAAAGGCCAAAAGAACAAATTCCTGTCCATTTTGTGGTTCTCATAGTCATAGCAACCTGAAAATAAGTTTAATGGGAGTCGATTACTAACTCTTCAAAACCCTCTACAAATTACTGGCTCAGAAGTAGTTTTAAAAGATCTGAATTAAATTCTGACCGTAAAGACCTGCTATTATCTCTTCTTGCCATCTTGCCCCGGATATCTCGAAGGTGTATGCTTTATCCTACTATGGAAGTACCCAAATAGAGGCCTAATCTGTTAACAATTACCAGATATTTTGAGAGCAAAGCTACCGCTAGTTATTTCATTACTGATAATATCACATTCTCCCGGTACCCATTATGCTTCATAACATTCCTCTACATTTTTGACCAGGACTGAATTTACGGTAAGTTCCCTAAAGGCTTTCAATGCTGCCAGTCTATTAATATTAATGTTTGTTACCATCCCAAAACTAATATTTTGCTCCATTACCAACTTCTCAGTAAGTCCGTTAAATCTCCATATATCAACCTCTACCAGCTAGAATCATATACCAGTACATTGTTCATTTAAAATCTGCCTGTAAAGTATAAATCAAATAAGGTGTTAAATACTCCTTGACTAATGAATGTCTCAGACCCTTGTCGCAGTGAAGCACACATCGAAGTCCCCAGAGTAACAAATTTGTGGCCAAAATATCTCTTAAATAAGAAGAGATTTATATTTGTTTTATTTCCACAAAACAACCAACTCCTTTGGCCAAAAACAAGACGAATGCCACCCCGAGCCTTTACGTACATCTCGGCTGTAGTCTCTTTTTCTTAGATCTTCTTAGATGACGTATTACATCTGAATGACATAAGTTATTTAAAGCCTATAACTATTTACTGGGTAAAATTGGCTTCGGTTTCAAACAGTACGGTATCTATATTAAACGGTTAGGGTAAAGAACTTTTGTTGTGAACCTCGTATTTAAGATTTTATTCCAACCGTCTTGTGCTAATTTATCAACTTGTACAAATAAAATGTTTTAATAAGAAACTTGCATGTTGCATGCAAGTTTGCCACACAAATCTATGTACTTCCAACTTCCACAACAAAACATATGTATGTAAATATGTTTGTTTATTTATTTGTTTGTTTGTTTGTTTCTTTATTTGTTTCTTTATTCTGAGGGTTGTTTTGCAATTTTATGTTATTGTTTGTTTATAGGTTTTATTTTAAGAAAATGTATCCATGACATCCATTCAATTTATACATATTCATTTGAATAAAAATAAGGAGTGAGTTTGAAAAATTCTTAACATACATATATGTTAATAAAAATGAAAATAATAAACTTTTGATTATTTTATTTGATTAAAATTATTGTTAAAATTTGAAATTATATATTTTTTATAATTTAAATCATTAGTGATGAAATTTTAAAGCTTTTTTCGGAAAACCACCAATGACGTTTTTAAAGTGCTTTCTGTCACTTTACTCGAACAAGTAGTTTATCACCGTTTAAACTCTACCACACTTTTGGAAACATTTTTGTGTTCTTCAATTCATTTTTAAAAATAGAAAAATACCCAAACTGCTCCGGTCAGTTTGGAGGATTTGCCTCTCTTGGCACTGTACTTGTTTACTAAAATGATAGGGTGCCAAGTCAGGTGAACACATTTTTTGATGTGTGTTACGGTATTTATATGTCACTTTGTATCAAAGGTTTGGATTCTCTTGCCGCAACTGCTCATTACTTGCATTAGATTTATTGCAGCGTTTCTATCAGGACTTCCGAGCTTTCTTACTGGGTGTGTTGGGAGCTGTTTTGAAAATGCTTTCTATTTTTTGGGCTTTAGATACATCATGGGTTCAGTACAGTAAGTTTTTATGAAAAACGTATGTTAAGATCTTTTTAAATCTCACTGCTTACTTACTTAATATGGAAATCTAATATAAAGGTTTCTTCCTTACTTAGCATTTTATATTCTTGAAGGGGGATTTTAAATCATAGATTAACCTAAATTATTGGCAAAAAAACTGAGGGTTTTCATGACATTACACAATACATTTGCACAATATATGTATGTATGTATGTATGTATGTATGTATGTATGTATGTATGTATGTATGTATTTACGTATGAATAATGTATTTTAATATCATTATCATTTATTTATGACAAAATGTAGTTTTGAGTAAAAATATCTTAACATTTTTTTGAGTCATGATTTTTTTAATATATTTTTTTTTTAATTTTCTTTAAAGAAATCGCGTTGTTAATAAAATTATATACGAAATATTGTTTATAAAAATATATAAATAATATTTTTTGTACTATAAAATCACAAATTGTTGATGTTTTGGAATAATTTATTATTATGTTATTATTTTAATGATTCGATTATAGTGCGTGTAGTAGTTTGTAACGAACCCACCTTGAGTGCAGATATCTACGAAGAATTTCTTATTCTATTTCGCCATTTCTATCCGACTGTGGAGGTGTCTGAATGTTCATGAACTTCATACTGATGAAATCTAATTAAATTGTTGATAAAATGACAATATTCGCTAATAAATATAAAGACCTTCCCGTAAGCCCTACATGGTGTAAGAAGTTTTTTCAACGTTTTGTTTGGATTGGAATTTTGGAAATGAGAGAATTTTTAAACTTTCTGATTAACCTGATTTCTTCTAACGAAATTTAGCACATTTTTGAAATCAGAACGAAAAACAACCAGTATATATCACCAGATACGAGGGCATACGAGTTTCTTGGCACTAAACATGCCTAAAGACTTAGACAATGACATGTCTAAAGCCTTTTGATACATTTAAACCCTTCACCACTCAAATCGAACATGGTCAAGTGCCTGGTACTGTCAGTCATAAAGTACGATTACAGGAGATACTTCAATCCTCATTGCCAAACAACATGAAAAGATGGATTGTAAACTATGTGAGTGACCGTAGATAATTTGTAGAATTTCTAGCTAGGAAATCAAAATCTCGTAGGCCCTGATTTCCAGATGGCGGAGCCCTCTTACCACTTTTTTTAACTTCTACCTCTCGAAATTTCCAGCGCCTCCGCCCGGAGTAACCGTTATAACATATCCGGACGACTGTACTGCAAAACCCTGAATACCGCGATTTTCCAAAGTTTGTTCCTATTTGCATCCTTATTGGCTACGTATAAAACGATTTACCGATCAGTAATAAATTATGGTGCTCCAACATGGTTTCCTTCGTTTAGTGATATGCAATTGGGAAATACTCAAAGTTTTCAAAATGCAATCTTAAGAACCGTAAGAGGCTCTGTAAAAATGTCTTCAATATAACATCTAGATAAGGAGACGAAGATTTTTACCAGTTAAGACACTAATGAAATGCTCAGTAAACAGTTCCATCTTTGATAACATCGGAGGCATTATCCTAAATTTTGATATTACACAAATAAAGTTTCTCCCAGGCATTTTAGAAAAGATCTTCGAATATAGGAAGACTCAGGCATGTGCGTCGAATTCGTATTTATTAGATTTGAACGACATTCACAGAAATGCCACAAATTTCACTGTTTCAAGTTACCATATAAGTAATGTACATGGAGGCCGATCTAGGTCTAGCATGTGATCAAGGACCATATGATTACGACACTTATATACATATGGACTCATCTTATAAAAAAGGACTCATTCTATAGAGGTGAAAAACAGAAGAATGATAATATTTATCTTCACTTGCATATTATCACAGATCTTGCCCTTTCTAAATAGCATTAGTCTCAATCGATCAAGAACGCCCGTTCTGAATTATGATTCATTTGATGACAGTGTATAGAAATTGTCGTAATTCATTAAAATCCTGTCAGAAGATCAGCGAAGTCAATTGATTAGTTTTATAAGGATAATAATATTCGAATAGATATGAAGCCATAATTTTCCATTATGACAACGCTTCGCCATATGTTGCCAGACTGCAGAAAACCTATCCGGTAATCTTGGGAATTTTTGGTTACTCTGCCTTTTAACTAATTATTTACAATTTCTTTCACTTTAAGAATAAATTTCAGGAATTATATTTCCTCATCTAATATTAAATTATTAGAATTTGCAAAGCTTTAAATGTTTTTTATTTATAATTAAAGCTCTTTTTTATAAAAATTATTATTATTAATTTATTTTTTGCAATTACTCAATGTATTTTTTTCTTTTCTTCATCTCATTATTTATAGAAATATTTCAATCGAACAAAAACCACAAATATTTTATTTATTTTTCTTTTATTTCTTTTATCAAATCAAAACAAAACCGATTATCTATAAAACTAAAATATTATAAACAAATTAAATTAAATATTTATATTAAACATAAATATGTCTATTTACTTTTGCACATTCACACACACACTTACGTACATATACATATATGAAATTGAATTTATTTTTTTCTCAGAGGAATATTTTGTATTGAAATTTGGGTAATTAAAACAAGTAAGAATGCTATATTCGATTATGCCGAATCTTCAATACCCTCCACAACAAATGTGAGTGAAGTAAATACATTATGTTTACGGAATATAGTTTGTACAAAGTTTTATTAAATATAACACAGGAACACTTAAGGGGTAACAAAATTTATTAAATTTTTGTCTATAACTCTTTTCTATTGAACCGATTTTGATAAATTTGGGAAATATCATTCTAATTTGTAGATTTATAATTGACAATTTGCCTCAGATATTGGTCTATCTTTTAATATATATTACTAATTTTGCTAATTTTAATGGTTTTCTATTGAACCGATTTTGATAAATTTTGAAATGGCAATTAAGTTCATATAATATTAAAGCAAAATATCATTCTAATTAACTCAGATATCGGTTTATATCTATGTTTATATATTACTGATTTTTAATTGACAATTTAACTCAGATATCAGTTTATATCTATATTTATATATTACTGATTTTGCTTATTTTACTGGTTTTCTATTGAACCGATTTTGATAAATTTTGGAACAGTAATGAAGTTCATATAATATTAAGGCAAAATATCATTCTAAATTGTCGATTTATAATTGACAATTTAACTCAGATATCGGTCTATATCTTTCAATATGCCTAATTAACTTTTCATTACTATAACAAACACTGGTCAAAAACCATTTAGCTCTGTCAATTATTCTAGATGTAAGCATATCAACAACAGACAGACGGACGAATGGACGGACATAGCTAAATCGACACAGATTTTGATTTTAAATAAGAACATTTAAACACATGGAATGACAATGTTAATATAACCTTAATATAATAATTTTTGCTGTTGCTTTCATTTGTTATATAAATATGGTTATAATACATAACATATATATTTTCCCCTTAAACAAAATCATATTTAATCTCGACCCAAATAAACTTAAGTTCATTAAAAATTGATAAAAATAATAATTTTATATTTAAACTCATGGCGCTATAATGACCTACGTATTAATGATTGTTATCTCGTTCTGATTGTTGCTAAAAATCTTCAATTAATATAAATCTTTATTAATATATAATTTAATAAGTCTCGCAAATTTTACAATAACTAGTAGAACCGGCAAGCTTCGTTTTCCAAAAAAATCAAACTTTTTATAGGTGATACCCCTCCCTCTGATCATATCAGTTCTCTGTTTTATCTAACAAAACAGTTCCTTGAAAAAGTTGTCGGGAACAAATTTGAGAACTCTCACTGTTATAGTTCTTTAGATATTCGATAATCAATAATAAAAATTTTGCATGGGCGATACTCCTACCCCTGGTCTCATCCGTCCTACATCTTGTCCAGTAAGTTCCTTAAGATAATTGCCAGGAACAAATTGGAGAACTCTCACTTTTATAGTTCTTTAGATATTCGATTATCAATATTTGTTTTGTATGGAGGTACTTCTCCCCTTAATCTTATCGGAATTTTTTATACTGTCGGGTATTTTGGGATCATTCAGTGAAAATTTTATCAAATTTGGACCTGCCCTTTTAGAGTATAGACTTTAAATACATACATATGTACACACTTTATATATGGAATTGTGGCGTCTATGAATGTCGTTTAAAGCAGTTGTGTACGAATACCGATTAAAAGGATCCTCCACATATCCGATTATGATCTGTTCATTTATTCTAACATTCCTCGGGGGAAAACTCCAATTGTTTAAGGATAATGCCTTCATTGATATCCAAAACTTATCATTTAATTATTTGTCTGAACCAGTGTGATATTTGTCTCCTCATATAGATGGTATATTGAGGATATTTTTATACTGCTTGTTACAGTTCCTAAGGATGCAATTTAGAAGAAGCAGCAAAACTTATCACTGTTCGACTAATCGTTTTGTAAGTAGCTAATAAGGTTGCTTTAGCCATAACCCAATTATCGCCGTTTAGTACTTCATTACTACGTCATAGTATTTGTATGATCACAGTGGCATGAGTCCCGTCCAGATTCTCCTAAAACCATTATTATGCCTTGCAATATTCATTAATAGGGAAATGGATTTTGTCTGAAATTTAAACACTTTTTAAGCTTTTGTCCTCATTTACTATATTTTAGTTAAAATAATATTATTTTGCTGAAAATAAGATTTATTATTTAAAAATTTCTATTGTTTAAATATTAATCATAGAATAAAATTTTACAAAACAATTTAAGATGATTTAAATTTAGTTAAGCAGCAGGAAATTGCATATTTTAAAATATATATTTTTGGCAACATTACAAGGAAAATAATTCTTATATATTCAAATTTGATTTAAAGTCTTTTATTAAATTTAAAAAAAAAAAATTCAGTAGAATTAGAAAAATATTACTACATTCAAATGGAAATGTGCACGTCTTTTTAAGTTTATTTTGGTCACAATTCTTCTTGTGAACTACACTTTCTTTTCTTCTGGTCCCTTGCAGATTTCAATGTGTTACGTAATACATCGAAGCTATGAAATTATAAGTTCTTCAAATTCAGTTTAAAAACAAAATGTGTGAGATGAATGTGTGACTAAAAAAAGGCTTTCCGTAAAGGATCGTTAATTTTGTAACATATGATCGAAGATTTACTTGATTGATCTATTCTCACAAATTAATTGGCTACGACACAAGTTCTGATTTGATTTTTTGATCAATTCCAAACGATCATATCCAAAACACCTCTCTGATCTTTGGCGTCATGTATTTTCGGCATCTGTATTGATTTGATAGAGTTTTACATATGAGATTTTACTTTTAGACCTTTTTTCTGTAGTATTCAAACATCTCCTCTCTTCAATTCAGAAGAGAGTAAATTTTCTTGCTTTTAAATTGTGTGAAAATAGCTTAATCTATAACTCCCAATGATAATGCAAGTTCTACTACCAACGTTAATGCTTTTCTAGGAAATAATTCTAAAACTTTGAAATCAATAGTCCACCTTTCGATTAGAATCACCTGATGGGTCGATTAAACATTTCCGGCTAACTCTCCATGTAAAACTTGTTATCACAGAACATCTGCAGTTTTACAGACATCTTAATGGAATCTGACACATAATATTATTTTATCCCAAGGCCGATGGCCTATTGAAATTGGTTATGATAGGTCCATTATTTTATATAGGACCTATAAAAATTTTCCCTCAGATTGAGGTTTTTAGCTTATAAAATACCTAGAAATAAAACGATTTTAAAATTTGGCACAAATAAGTTTATTCCTACAAAACATGCCATTTTTATGAGGATAATACCATTGTTTGAAATTTTTCGAGCGACTGCCTATAATTTCTTATAACTCCCATATAACAACCCTGAAAAATGAGGTTTCAAAACGCATAAATCTCATAGAATCATGTTAATGTGTTAAAATATTAAGCTGAAATCTTAAAATCAAAACCATTATATGAGGATCGTTCCATAATTTTTTGAACGTACAACAATGAGGTGCAAGGTATTCAATGATTTGGGAAAAGCGCAAAATCATTAGTGATCATCTTCAGAAGTCTAAACCCCGGTCCCATTAAACTATTAAGCAATTTTAAATTAAGAAAATACTTTGTGAACCCTCAAAATACACTTTGGAATCGATATGAAACTATAAATGTAGTGTCTTTTAATGCCAAAAAAAATATGTATATAAAACAATTGTTGATGCGATTTCCAATTAGGTCACCTGGAAAGCTTAGGAAAGTAAATAATACATGCATATTGTTCAGAAGTTTGACACGTGCATAACCTCAAAAGAGGAGCATTTCTTTATAAAGGTCTGCCGGGAACTACATCACCATTTACTTAATACTTTTTTCAAAAGTCATCATACACACAAAAGCAATTTCCGAATAAAAACAATTTGTAAAAATTAAAAGAAAACAAAAAACAGAAAAAAAAGAATGTTAAAAATCCAATGAACTACTCTCCATAAATATCCATAATATTATTATTACCTAGCGGAAGTTATGGATTTTATTCTGTCGGTTTTTCATTACTTTTTTTTTCTGCTTCGATAATATCATTATTATATAAAAAAAAATATATACACTTGTCATACCTAAAGTATAAAGTGACTGGACAGCAGACATTATAGCCAACTAATAGCAGAATGTTGTTTTTTATAAATATTTATTTCTACATATATACATCCATATATATATGTATATATTTAGTTAATACTACTTTGACCGATGGTGGCAAAAAAAACACATTCAAAACTATTACTCTAACAAAGGGAAAAGTTTAAGGTATTTTAAGAGCAAAGGCCTTTTGATAAAGACATTCTTACTATTCTTAAATTTTATGTAAAGCCTTTTTTGGATCATATATGAATCCTATATATCGATTTGACTTGGTTGTCTTTAAAAAAAAATTATCTGTGTTTGTTAGTTAGTTTGGGAGTTATTGACAGCTAATTTTCTGAACAGACTTTATTGTAATTTTTATAGGCTGCGCTTAAAAATATCTGGTAATATCAGGTTGAAAGGTAACCCCCTATAAAGAAAATATCATTTAAAATCGAAAGAAATATTGAAGTGATAGTATTAAGATATTATTTCAATTAAGGAGTGAGAGCGAAAAACTTTTTACATACACATATGTAAATAAAAACAAAACCACTAAACTTATAATTTTAATTTTTATTGAATTGAAGTTATTAATACAATTTACAAAAGAATAATATTTTTATAATTTTAATCATAATTAACATTTTTTGCGTTTTCTGTCATTTTGCTGGAACAAGAAGCCCATTTCCGTTTAAAATCTATCACACTTTTAGACACCAACTTTTTGCGCTTTTAAATTCTCTTTTAACAAGAGCCCAAAATTTTGGAGCTCGGGGAGTTTAGAGGATACTTGGTGAAAAACTACATCATTTTTTTCGTACCACTGAAGGGCTAATTTATCACAGTGTCAGAATGTTGCAAAAAAAAAACGATCAGAACATACGTTTCATTATCCGTTAAGTAGCAAGATATTTTTTTGCAACTTTTCATACTAAATATGCGAACACTGAACTAACTTGTCTACCTTCCTACTGGATGTGTTGGGAGCTCTTCAAAATATGCTTCCTATTTTATTGGCTTAAGAAACATCATGTGGACCATTTCCTCTACCGGTGTCAGGTTTTCTATCAACGCACAAGATCTCCTGGTACTGTTTAATAACATTGGATACAGTTTAAATGCTTGGGCAGCTTTTTGTAGGACCATGTTGGGTTTTATTGGAAATATTTAATAATGGTAAAACGCACTTTTATTTTATTCAGATTACAAATGTATTCATTTCTTTGGCATTAATGTTTTCCAAAGGTAATTTGATCAAGAAAATATACTTTTTTATTCTAATTCAGTATCTAAATTATAGTTAATTATCTCAATAACAAACGAACGAACATTATCACTGATTATAAAAGTTTCTAATACAGCATGAGACCCAAAAACATGCTTAAATAACTAAAAAAAAAAAAACTCATTTTAATCCTGAAAACCTAGGTTAAGTAGATTAAAACGTCATGTGCATCATGATGCACAAAAACAATTTAATTTCGTTTAGTTGAGTAAGTGCAAAGGTGTGAGAATGTAATTAATATAAAAAAGCCACCACTCAAATCTTTCGCAAAAAGGCTTTAATGAAGAGTTGATTACAGCAAATCTATCTACCTATGAAAAACTTGTAAATCCAGTTCTATAAGCAGTAGGACTGGTGGTTTGCCTGAATAACAGACCTCAATGGCGATTCCTAGGTTATGCAACTCATTTCCTTTAATGAAGTTAAGTTTGTGACTGCATGCCATGGCCAGCGGGTTTCTCTTTGTATTCCTGAGGCTCTTTACATGTTTCCTTAAGTCTCATAACCTTAAAAAGGTCAAGTGACTCTTTTATGGAAATTCATTGTTGTCTAAAAGTTCCATTTAGAGTCTACTATCATAGCTCTCAAATGCTGTTCTGGCCCCTTACTCAAGTTGACGATCCGTACCTTTAGAATTAAGAGCGATGAGGATCTTATGATCTCCTCAATCGACAGTCCGACCTTATAATCCAGTTATCACACACCCTAGTTTCGAATCTACATTTCACCAATAATGATCGTTATGGATAATCTGGCTAACTCTTTTTCATTCACCGAGATCATCTGCAATTACAAGTTCATTGCCCAATATAGTCTAAACTGGGAATCCAACATAACACTCTTTATTGGTCTTCTGCATTACCACACAAGATGCGACCTAAAAATAAGTCCATTCAAAGCATTGAAAGCCGTCCGACTATCAACGTAGATTAGTATGCGAAAATTTCCCACCAGACCAATTCAATTTCCCTTACATTCTTTTGAGAGTATATTAATAAAGAACAAACATGATTAAATTCGTGTCACTGTCAGTTTTGGTTTTATAATCGAAACGCATCAAGAAACCACCATACATCAACAAGGATTCCCATTCCAGTTATATCAACTTTGGGCGTAAAAGTATTCATTGGGAACTACAGAATATTTGATATATTGTGAATATTATTATTCTCATAGATCAATTATTGGAATACCCGAGATGGTAATATTATTCCAACGAATTAAATTCCGGTTAATATAAATGGTCGCTTCCGGTGTAATTCTGCTAGTGCCTGTGATACCAACCATTTCGTAGAGCTGTATCTTGGACATACTTGGTCTGATATTTAAAATATAATCCAACACATTGTGACCAATATGTTCCAGATAACTCTACTATTGTGGTACCATTCTTCGATAAAGCTTATGGAAGAATTAAGCCAGACTGATTCAATCTAACATGATTTCTTGATGCCACCATCCTTACATACCATTCATGACTCATTCAATAATAAACGAATTTTGCATGTTGTGCGCTTCTGTGTCTAAGATATTGCCGTTTCTTAAACTTAATTTTCCGATTGCTTCTAATATTGATTGGGTGTCATCATACAAAACACCCATAAGTCAGAAAAGGTATGATCACCATCTTTTAAAGAAGAACAAGCAGAATAGTCGAACAGACACCAGACCTCAATCTTTCACCATGTTTGCGTACGGTCATATGATGGAAGCAAGAATTTTGACTACCATTTGATTGAGATCGGTTATATCTCCAAAATTTCCTGGAATTTGTATGCTACAAAATATGGAAGGGAAAAATTTTGTATTTAAAAATGTATCAACTCTTGTTATTTAAAAGGAAAAAATTTATCACCATCACCGTTTTCGAAGGAAATCGGTAATCTCTACATCATTGGACCTTGTTCAAAATAAAAACAAAGTTTGCACAGCTATCAATATTCGTTCTTAATTGGATGATATCAAAAAACACCCCTTCCCCCAATTTTTATACCCTCCACTAACTCAAGTGGTATATTAAGTTTGCCATTCCGTGTGTAACGCTAAAAAGTAATCATCTCTGACCCCATTATGTATACAATATCTGAGTCTATTTAGATATGTCTGTCTGCTGTCACGCTCACGTCCACAATAATTGACTGAACTCAATAAAAATTGGCCTGAGTATTTATTATGGTCCTGAGAAGTTTCCTATTTATTTAATCGGTTTAGTATATTAAAAAAATATAGACCAATATCTAATACAACCTATATATTTAAGAAAAGAACTATCATGAAATGGTCAATTATAAATCCACAAATTAGAATGAAATAATGACGTCAAAATCAGACAAAAATATAACTTATTTTATGAGTCAAAAAGTGTTAAAAACTTTATATATATTATTCGTCTGTGAGTGTATGTATGTGTGTGTGTACGAACATAATGTATGGAGGGTATTAAAGATTCGACATAGCCAAATATAGTATTCATACTTGTTATGTTTCAATTATTGTCTGAACATGGGGTGTCTTTAAACATAAACATTGTACATAATAGCTGATGGTGACCTTTGTCCATGTGTGTAAATATAGATAAAGTTAAAGGTTAATTGATCAAAATAGATGAAAATGCTGCAGTTTCTTACGGGTATTTCTATTAAAATTCATCCTTAACTGGATGATATAAAAAATCCCTTCGACTATTTTCATAAAAAATTGTCTGCATCGCTTGTTTTGTTTTATTTATAAAATGAATTAAGGTCATTTTTTTTCATACATACACACATATACGTAGTTTCTATGTCAATTTTATTTACTTATTTATTTATCATAATAACAATTAACAAATTAATATCACGTTAATTATTAAAAAAAAAAATATCGTTAAGAATTTGATAAAGAAACAAAAAATGACTTTTTTGTTTATTTTTTTTTAAAGCAAATTATGATTAAATACTAAGAAAACTCCCTCGTATTCTATTTTTTCAATAAAAATTCCAAAAAGATACGAACAATTAATGCAAAAGGAAATTAATAATAAAATTTACTTTGTTTATTGAATCGCCTTTTACGTTCATATTAATGTAATGCACGTAAAAGGCTTTTAATTTAAGGACAATAATACAATTACGTTCATTTTTATGGAGAAATCAAGTTTCCATAAATAAACTTAAATCATTTTTTTTTTTATAAATTTTTTAATTTTTATTTTTAAGGAAATTAACATGTTTTTGTCATTTTAAAAAAGTCATTAAACAATTAAAACTGAAAATCAGAATAAGGAGTGAGATCGAAAAATGTTTAACAACAAAAACCCATTAACGTTTTTATAACGCTATCTCTTAATTTGCTCGAACAGGTAGTCCATCTTCTTTTGGACACCTTTTCTGCACTCTTCAATTCTTTTTTTTAACAAGAGCACAATATCTCTCCACTGGCCCTAGGTCCGTGCTTTTACGTACTTTTTTTGGTTACTCATTTTAATGAGATTTTTTGATATTAAACATAACATTCGGATATGCCGAATCTTCAATTCTCTTCATCACAAATGCGTGTGAAGTAAATACGTTATGTATCATACATAAACACTCACACATACATACACAAACGTATACAATATTTAACAGCTTTTCTTAAATATTGCAGAGCAACACTTAATGAGTCATAAAATTAGTTATTTTTTTGGATGGAACTTTTTTGTTCTGAAGCGATTTTGATAATTGGAATAATTATAATTTGTCGTTTTAAAATTAACAATTTTACCTTGAACTTAGAGGTTGCCTCAGATATCGGTCTATATCATTTAATATACTGAACTGATTTTGATTATTTTAAATAGGAAACCTATCGGGACTACAAGAAATACTCTGGCCAAGTTTGATTAACCTCTGCAAACAATCGAACATATCTTAATCAACTCAGATTTGATTTGATGCAGGAATATATATAATCGGATCTTACATGATTCCTTACACACGGAATGACAGAATTAATACACCCTCTTCACCACTTTGATGGCGGAGGGTATAAAAAAGTTTTAATGAAAAACTTTTGTTAAGAATTATTCCATCTCATTCCTTTTCTAGAAGGATCATAAATATTGTTAAAATGTAAAACAAACTCATTCGTAGAGAGGAATTGACACATAATAGAATTCTAAATTATGTAATATTCTCCAATGGAATAATCGCATCGTTCCACTGTGGGACAGAGTCGACAATAATAAATACATATTTTTGTATAAATAAGGTTAAAGAAAGGAAAATTATTTAAACTAAAAAAACTTTATAAATAAAACATATTTTACCTCTCCCCCTGGTCTCATCCGTTCTATGTTTTATATAGTTCTTTAAATATTCGATAATCAATATTGGTTTTTTCTTATCGGTCCTACGTGTTGTCCAGTCAAAAACAATTTCCAGAAAAAGTAGTTGGGATCTAATTAGAGAATTCTAGTTGTTATAGTTTTTTTATATTTTCGAGAATCAATTTTAGCCTTGTTTGAGCGATATCCCTCCTCTTGTCTTATAAATCCTAAGTTTTGTCCAATAAAACAATTTTTTGAGAATGTTGTTAAAACCAAAGAATTCTTGTTGCTACAGTTCTCCATATACAGCCTATGTTACGGGTTTCGGGTATATTGGGTTCATTCAGTGAAAATATCATCAAAATTGATCAAGTTATTTTCAATTTAATACGTCAATATGTATACGTTACGTACATACATACATACATACATACATACATACATACATACATACATACATACATACATACTATATAACTTTCATAATAGCAAATGACGGTGACTTTTGTCCATCTGTGTATATTATTATTATTATTATTATTATTGAAATAATTTTATATATTTTTATTTTCATTTTATTTATTATTACTAAATATTTCCTTTCTATTTGTTTCAGATACTGATGTCAAGACTGTCTTAGAAAAAAAAAACTTTTGCTGAAATTTTTACAAAATTAAATAAAAAAAAATTATGAAATAAACAATAAAAACCAACAACATAACAATTCCATCCAATTTAATACGTCAATATTATTACTTTTATATACATCACAATAAAATATTAAAATAAATAATAAAAAATAAAAAACAAAATACACACACACACGTATATTATCATAACAAGAAGATATCAACTATTTTATGGTCGATTTATTAAATAAACAAAGTTTTTATTACAAATACAAAGGCAAACAACAAAAATATTATTATTAGAATTTAAAAAAAGAAGTAATAATAATAACATACTACACTACATAGATAGAAATACCCTACCTACCAACCTATGTGTGTATGTATATCTTTATATTTGTTAAATAAACGTCGTCTTTGTTACATATTAATTAAGAAAAAAACAAAGAAACCATTTTTATTGACTTAACAACAAACAGCAAAATTAAATCCATAACTCGCCTATTTTCGGGAAAAAGGAAAGAAAGGGAAATATATAAATAATAACAACAACAACAATAAAAACCACATCTAGATATTATTCTATTTATCATGGCGTATTGCAATGCTTGAACGTTTCCGTTTATGTAATTTAAGTCGTCACTGTCATTTGCGATCTACAACAGAACTGGCTCGAGATAAGAAACAAAGACAACAATGTGTTACAATATTATTTCTCGATGACACAACTCATACCTTTCGGTTAGAGGTAAGTTTTTTTCTTTTCAAAAGAAATAAAATATACGATTTTTTTGCATTGTTAATACCCTACACAAACATATGTAATAAATTGTTGTATATTAAATCATTTGATTAATTCAATGTACATGTATCATTCAATAAAATCTTTCCTTTTTAAAATAAATAAGTCTAATAAAGTCGGTAAAAGACTATATGATACCCTAATCGTTTATATTCTGTTGTTTTTGAATTGATCAGATTAGCATAACTTATCACTAATCGTTTCATAAGTATCTAATGAGGATTCTTTGTCTAAATTATTATGATTCGAGTCGTTTTGGAATGGATATCCAAATGTCGTGGGAACTTGGGCTTGTTTTTCATTCCGGTGCGAAGAATTGGCTGTAGTGGGTATGAGCCGAGGTGGTGATGTGTGTGTTTCTATCGACTTCTCTGATGAAATTTTAAATTTCCTACATGGAAGAAATTGTAACACCTTATTTACTCTACAAGGTTTTGATCTTTAATCACTAAACTCAACGAATGCCTGACACCCATTCAAACAACTCATAATTCATTTCTTCTAATTGTTTCAGTAAGGATTTTCTTGAAGAGAACTTTGTGGCTTACAGTGTCAAAGCCAAATCGTTTAACAGATTAAGTCTCTTACTTGTTTGATACAGAAATGTATTAGTATTAGTTTTTATTTTGAACTAGCAAAATTATTTAAAGGTTGTGCTGAGCATAAATTCGCGATTCATCTAATATGAAAATTATCCGTTTGCTACAGTGTACAGTGGACTCTCATATTTAAAGAAAACAATGCCCTCTATCGTTTTTTTTTTCTGAACCTTTTTTAATAAACATACAAAAAACATTCTTGTTTTATTTTAAAATACTACGATCACTGTCACTGTTTTGAAGATCAGTCATTTAAAAATCACATTCACTAGGAACGACGTTATTGAAAAATCATGATATCGCTTACCCATAGATCGCATGATATCTGCTGGTTGATCTATAATTTTTCATGTCTGTGTTGTTGTAACAATACGACTGTATTTGGTTATTCTCTCATGTGGAAAAAGCTTCCGATTGATGCAGCTGTCACTGGGTTGACAATTTTTAAACGAATGTGAATCGGGTCGTTTCGGAACGGAGATCCAAATGGCGTAGGGTGAAAGTTTTAACTGTCTATTACACTCTTACTCGCTTAATGTAAATTTCAATTTTGCAAGTATTTAAATAATGAATTGTATAAATATTTATTTATATTTGTTTCTTTTGCATTTATCTAGTTTCTTTATCTCTTCTTTATTTGTTAAGTTAACTTTTACTTTTATTTTGCTTTTGTTTGTTTTGTTTAGGTTTTAATTTTCATTTTATTTGAATTTATTTCTGCATGAGTGCAATTTCTTACAAAACATTTTGTCTAAAAGTTTTAATTTTAATTTAAAATTTTAATGTTTTGTAATCACTGAAACAACAACACGCACTTTTTCTTTCATTAACATTAAAATAGGGTTTTAACATAAAATGAATTAACAATAATAAAATTAAAATGAAAGGGGTCGAAATGTTTTCTTTAGAAATTTCTTTTCTCTTAAATACTTAAATAATAAAAGATAAATTTTAATTCAAGTTTTGAGGATTTTTTCATTGTGGTTTTAAACCGAAAAAAGAAAAAAAGATTTATTTCAATACAATTTTTAATTATAACCTCCAAATGGTGAAGAGGGGGTATATTAACTTTATCGTTCCGTGTGTAACGCTTAAAAGGAATCATCTCAGACCCCATCATGATCAAAATCTGAGTCGGTTTAACTATGTTTATCTGTCTTTATTTTGTTGGCACGCTCCCATTCACAGGGCTCAATGAAATTTTGTTGTAGTCCTGAGAAGTTTGCTATTTTAAAGGAGCAAAATATGTATAGTATATATTTAAAGATATAGACCGATATCTGAGGCAACCTCTAAATTCAGACAAAAAAACTTTCCTAAAAAATTAGAGGCCAAAATAGACCACGGAAATTAAAGTCAAGTTTTAAAAAAAATGTCTTGCTGCATGATGGATGACGAAACGTATGTACTGACCAATTTTTAGCAAGTTCCTGATCAGACATATTATGTTGCTGATGCTCGATAGAATGTTTTTGGCCTGACTTGGCATCCTGCCACTATGGTCAACAAGCCCTTGAGTCGTGCAAGAACAATAACGTGGTAGTTATAGAGATGCCAATCCTCCAAACCGCCGGAGCTAAGGACTTGATTAAAGAGAAATTGAAGCGATAAAAAATGTGTTCAAAAGTGTGGTGGATTTTTAAAGGAAATGTATTACCTGTTCGAGCAAAGTTAGAGAAAATACTATAAAAGATTAATGGAAGGGTTTTGGAAAAAGGTTCAAAATTTCGTCACTAATGATTAAAACTATGAAAAATTTTTTTGTTTTGAAAATGTTGTAATAATTTCAATTAAATAACAAATTAAAAATGTTCGTTTTTTTTAACATATATGTATGTTAAGAATTTTTGGATCTCACTTCTTATATGCAAAATAAATGAAATTTTTAAAAAAGCATTTCTGCTTTTCCAAATCAATTGTAGAACACCTCAATGAAATTTCATTAAAATTATGCACTTTTTCCAAAGTTACAGAATTTTTTGCTAAAAAAGTAAGAATGATTTACTCTGCTATGCCGAATTTTAAATACCCTCCACCACAAATGCGTATAAGGAAAATACGTTTTGTTTCGTACATATATAATTTACGTAAACACACTCATATACACACGGTCAAATTTCATTGAGCTTTGTCGATTATTGTGAATGTGAATGTAATATAGCAAAATCAACTCTGATTTTGATTTGATGTAAAAAAAATATATATATATATATATATATATATATATATATATATATATATATATATATATATATATATATATATATATATATATATATATATATATATATATATATATATATATATATATATATATATATATATATATATATATATATATATACATTATGGGTCTTCGATGACTCCTTCGAAATGACAAAGTTAATATACCCTCTCTACCACTTGTGGTAGTGGAGGGTAAAAAAACGTATTTTGAAACGACTGCATGTCTAGGAGAACAATCTTTTAATATTTCATAAAATTGGATTATTTCATTTTAATCTTTAAACTTATAAATTAAATTATTTAAAATTTAATATTATCTTTTTTCTCCATTTACAGAAACGTGCCAAAGGTGGTGATTTACTTGAACAAGTATATCAGTTTCTAGAACTATCCGAAAGGGATTATTTTGGTTTATTATTTCCCACAAAACCTGGTGATGTTGTGGTATGTATTAATAATATATTAATTATCTAAATAACTTATCTCGGTAATATAATACAATTTACTTTTCTATATACACTTATTTTATTTATAGCGATGGGTTGATGCACAAAAACCATTTAAAAAACAATGCAGTAGTATTGTATGGGATAATGACACCGTTCCATTGTTAGAATTTAGAGTTAAGGTATGTTATACTTATATACTTATACATGAACGTGTGATTTTAATTATAATAATTAATTATTATATTTCCTGTTCATTATTATCGTTATTTTTAGTTTTATGTAAGTGATCCCAGTCGCTTACAAGAAGAATATACACGTTATCAATATTATTTGCAAATAAAACGTAACATATTATTGGGCAAGTTGCCATGTTCAATAAATACACAATGTCTGTTAGCTAGTTATACTGTGCAATGTAAGTATATTGTTTTTTTTTTTTTTTTTTTTTTTTTTTTTTTTTAAGTGGTTCCCAAAACAGTTACGGACATGTTTATAAAATTTCACATGGTTGAAGCTTTTTTATGCGGTTTGTATTTTTGATTATGAGGTTGAGTATTTTCGAAAGGAAAATAAGTTTTTTTTTTAATTCTATGGACCAGTTCATATACACACATGCACAAAAGTCAGAGTCATCTCTCATGTACAAAGACATGAAAGACTTCCTATGCTAAGAAAACAATTGAAATCCCATATTCGGCTATAAAGAATCTTCAATACCCTCCACCGCAAGTGCGTGTAAAGTAAATACATTATGTTTCGTACATACACACTCACACATACATTCACAGACGAATACAATATATAAACATTTTTCTTAAAAATAACACAGAAACACTTAACGAGTCATATAATTAGTTACATTTTTGGCTGTAACTTTTTTTCTACTGATCCGATTTTGATCATTAGTTAAATTTTTGGCTATAACTTTTTTCTATTGAGCCGATAATGGTACATATAACTTAATATTATGTCAAGACTTTGTTCTAATTTTTAAATTTTTAATTAAACATTTTATATTCATTTCTTAGATATCGCTATATATCTTTAATAAGCTAAACCGATTTTGCTGGTTTTAAATAGGAAACTTTTCAGGACTCAGCAAATACTCATTGGGTTCTGTCAATTACTGTTGATATGAGCGTGCTAACTACAGACAGACGGATATAGCTAAATCGACTCAGATTTTGATTTGATGCAAGATTATATATACATTATGAGGTTTGAGTCAATTTCTTCTTAGCGTTATATAAATTCAAATTCATAACACACATACATGTTAATAAAAACGAAATCACTAAAGTTACAGTTAAAGTTTTTTCATTTTATTGAAATTATTATTACATTTTTTTCGGAAACCCTTCCATTACCGTCCCTTGGCTCGATGAGGTAGTCCATCTCCGTTAAAAACCTACCACTCGTGATCTTCAAATCTCTTTTAATGAGAGCCCAATATCACTTCACTGGTCTTAGCTCCGTGAGAATTTGCTTCTATGGTTGTAAATACCACATTATTGTTCTTGTACCACTCATGGGCTTGTTTACCATAGTGCAGGATTCAAAGTCAGACCAAAAATAAGTGACAACATTTTAAAGTTTGATTGGATTCTTCTGCCGCAACTACATATTGCTTGCCACATCAAGAAATTTTTGGGAAATTTTGACTGCTTTAGATCCTAAAATTTTCTTCTATATTCCCACGAGCTTAGCCAACTTTTTATAGGACCATATTAGGTTTTGTTGAAAAAAATCCAATCAAATAATATTTGGGTTAAAAGTTAAAATTTAATGCCAAGTTTTTTTTTAAATTTTATCCAAGTTATGTTTAAGGACATTTAAATAAATATTTTTATCCATTACTACGTCAATAATTACTAGTTGCCCAATCCCAGCCAGCGACATACGCAACCATAACACCAAAATCACCATATTTAACAGTCCATTGAATGTGTTTTTCTTCTAAAGCCTCCCCTTTCTTTGTCCATGTCACATCCAGCTGAACTTTCAGGTTCAATCCAAAAGGAAACAGACATGGTATGATTCTGACTTGTTTTCAAACTCACAGACTCTCCGTCTGATCTGATCTGGACAAAGACGCTTCTGCAAAGTCTCAAGCCGACTTCAAAATCTCTCCTAAGAAGGACAATGAAGGGAAAAGGACTAGGTGAGCTCATAAAGCGGGCCAGGGCAAAGCTAATCATAAGCGTACTTCTCTCCTAAAATCTTCATTGAGGCCATTCTGAATATGAATTAATCAACCTTTCCAAAAGAACCATGCATAATTGCTAATCAAATTTTGTTATATGCAATACAACAAAATACAGGTGTAAAATTAATTACATACTTATTTCGACTTGAATATCTCTTAAATTATATACGAGATGACTAATGATAGCTGAACTATAACCATATGAAACGTTATTAAGGTAAAAATTAAAAAAAAAATATTTACAAGAAAATGACGTTTGGGAACCACTGTATAATATTTGTTTAATGAATGTATTATTTGTTTATTATATAGCTGAACTAGGGGATTTTAATCCCTTAGAACATCAACCGGGTTATTTGAGTAATATGCAATTGTTGGCCGACCAATCATCTGATGCTGAACGTAAAATCTCAGAATTGCATAAACTACATCGTGGACAATTGCCAGCTGATGCTGAATATAATTATTTGGAACATGCTAAAAGACTTGATTTATATGGAATTGACTTGCATAAAGCAATGGTTTAAGAACTAAATACAAATATAAATGTTTATACAAAAATTTATTATTTATTAATTTGTTTGTAGGATTCAAATGGCAAAGATTTGCAACTGGGTGTTTCTGCAATTGGTTTGTTAGTGTTTCAAAATTCTTTACGTATTAACACCTTCTCTTGGTCAAAAATGGTGAAAGTTTCATTTAAACGTAAAGATTTTTTCATACAATTACGTAGAGAACCGGTAAGAAGACACATTTCTTTAAAATGTTATAAAATTTATTTAAAGTTTTAATGATTTAAATTTCAATAACAATTTACAGTCGGAAAGCTACGATACTTTATTAGGTTTTAGTATGACTTCTCATAAACATGCCAAGGCTTTGTGGAAATCGTGTGTAGAACATCATTCATTTTTCCGTCTAAAACGACCACATCGTATGTCACGCTTCCTTAATTTAAGTTTAGGTTCAAAGTAAGTTGTTCTTTGTTCATTTTAAGTTTAAAAATGAAAGAGAATTTTCAAAACTGTTTTTTATTTCTTATTAAAAAAAAACAGATTTTATTATTCCGGTCGTACTGAATTACAAGCCGTTCAAGAATCCAAACAAAGAGCTAAAATTCATAAAGCATTTGTTCGTTCTCCCAGCAAACGTTTAATAACAATTGGTCCTGGTGGTACAACTACATCGCCGTTGGCTAATGGTGGCAGTGGTTCTGATAGCAATGGTAGTGTTTCACACAATGGTAAAACTCCGTCCGCAATGGCTGCTGCACACACGTCCATTTTAACCATAACAAAAACTAGCCGTCCTCATCATGACAATAAGGTTACGTCCAAACAATTGGATTCAATGCCACGTAAAGCCTGGGAACAGCACAGTGATGAATATGATATACAACTGTAAGTTGTTAATTGTTTTTATACCCTACACATACAGAGAAGTTGCTGGGCAACTTTATGCGGTCGTTTTGTAGTATATTTAATAGATGGTACTGGTCGCCTATAACTATTTGTATTTTTTTATTTATAGTGATACTGGCTATATTGAACAATGCAGTCGACGTTTTGAGTCTCCAGTTCCTGCCTATAGTTCGGGTTCTCACAGTCCCAATGGTGCTCAAATGGGTGCTGCTATAACCACCTACATTAATGGCGCTTCCATTGCTCCTGAAAGTGGCAGTGATTTAATAACCATTCGTTTACTAGCCGATGAACATGGTCGTTTCGGTTTCAATGTTAAGGGTGGTATTGATTTAAGTCTACCAGTTCAAGTTTCAAAAGTTGTACCTAATACACCAGCCGATCGTTGTACACCACGTGTACGTGAAGGTGACGAAGTTGTTCTCATTAACGGGCGTGAGGTACAAGGATTAAAGCACGAACAAGTCGTTAGCATGATAAAAGAATGTCGTACCACACGTAGCGGAGAATTGCTACTCACAATGAGACCGGGTGGACGTTCGTCGGCATTTACCGAAGAGGAGGAACCTTTATATCAATATGTGCCAGAAAATGATGAAATTGGTTCACATTCAAATCTTTTGGATGGTGATGCCTTATTCACACAAAGTCTATTGCTCTTAAGTGATGGTTTGGCTTCGGGTGCTTTGTTAGCTCAATACGAATTAATGTATCGTAAAAATCCCGATTTAGCTATAACTGAGGCTCGTAAACCGGAAAATATAGCTAAAAATCGTTATCGTGATATATCACCATATGATTGTACACGTGTCACTTTGGTAAACTGCTCAAGTGGTGATTATATTAATGCCAATTATGTTAACATGGAAATACCAGCAGGTATTAATCGTTATATAGCCACCCAAGGACCCTTGGCCACAACTACCACCGATTTTTGGCGTATGGTTCAGCAGGAAAGTAGCCATTTAGTGGTGATGTTAACAACTGTAATGGAAGCGGGTAGACAAAAATGTCATCAATATTGGCCAGTAACGGGTGAAGAACTACAATTGGGTGAAGGTTTCTCCGTGAAATGTCTTAGTGAGAAACCCGATGAGACGGGAAGTTTTGTTTTTCGTGAATTTTTACTTTGCGATAAACGTACCGGTGAACAGCGTCACATTCAACATATGCAATATCTTGCCTGGCCAGATCATTGTGTACCAGCTGATCCAAATTTATTTTTGGAATTCGTTGAACGTGTTCGCAATGCAAGAAATCGTACATTACTCCAGGAAATTGAAGAGAGTCTCAAGCAGGTGCGTTTATTGGATGCTGATGCTGATGAGAATGGTGGTCTTATGAGTGAGCGAAAATGTGCTGCTAGTAATGGTGTTACGCCGGAAGATGAAACACCAGTTTCCACAAGTGTTCATCAGTAAGTTGGAAATAAATTTAAAAAATAATTTTTATTATTTGCATATTTTTCTTAGATGTATTAGTGCTGCCAATCCCCCTGTGATAGTTCACTGTTCGGCTGGTATTGGACGTACAGGAGTGCTTATTCTAATGGATACAGCCTTGGCGTTAATGGAATCTCGAGAACCTGTTTATCCTTTAGATATTGTGCGTACGATGCGCGATCAACGAGCTTGTATGGTACAAAATGTGGTAAGTACTGCACATTTTCTTTCATTCCTCCATCGGTTTGCTGCAGTTGTTTTTTGCGTCTTCCCATGTAAGACTGTGTTGTTCTTTAGATCTTAGAGTATTGATCACCTAAAGGTGTTTCTTGGTCGGCCATGGCTTCTTGAACCTTGAGGTGTTAGCTTGGTCTACGCAACACCTTTTTGGGCGGAAACGTTTCTCTCTTAATTTTTTTAAATTTTACTTTGATATCTTTCTTGTATAATGAGTGTCAATATATTGAATATGGTACTGAGCAGAGTAATTCCTCTCCAGTTATGGAAATATTTTAGTTCGCCATATTTCGGTTATTTAACGATGAAGCCTTCTTTCAACTTGGAGATAGCCAGCCTCTCTTTACCCCAGACAGAAGTAATGAGGAGACGTAGAATTTCAGTCGAGGTTTTAATGTGTACCCGCTGATTTGTTGTTTCTTAACTTCTTAATTGCCTCCTTTATCACACTTATACAAGAAGAATTGCATGATATTCATTACATATTTTCTGAAGGGCTAATGTCATCAGTTTCCTTTTCTTCAGTTGTCTAATTTAAAATGTTTTTACTTATATCCTTGAAATTTTTTCTACACCTTTTTGTTGGTGCATCATTAATAGTTAGTAGTGCGGCACTGCGGTTAGTTTCAGCATACTTCCGAGTATTACTGCTATCTGAAAGTATTCTTGATGTTTTAGTGCAATTTGAATTCCCTTCTTTGAGAAATCAGGGGTCAATTATCATATGTTAAGCTAGTTTTCCTCTATGGTCCCACTACACTCATTATTTCCTCAACAACTCGGTTGTATACTGTAGCGATATTTTCCCATGAGTGGTGTTGTGTACTGTTAGCCGTCCACGTACCACCGTTGACGAAAAAGTTAACCTCTTCCCGCAAAGGTCATCAACTCTATGGCCCGTCGCCGTTGTTGTACAGTCTTCCGCATAAGTTATCACGTCAATTCTGGTAGAGACGCTGGAAGTATCGAAAGGTTGAAAGAGAATAAGAGTGAAGGCAAGACGCCGCCTACTCTACGGAGCTTTAATCTTCGGATACGAAACTCTACGAATTACTGTTACCCACTCAAATAATCCATCCATCTATTCAAGTGGTTCGGAAAAGAGGACTGCAGGATGTCTGGAAAGTGAAGTTTATGGATGACAGCATCAAAGGCTTCCGCTAGTTTAAACCATGTGCAATTTGATTGGATAAGACTGTTAATGCTGAATTTTTCAAATCCATGCTGGTGTCGATCTGATATGAGATGAAAGTTTAGCTTTAGGAGGAGAAGAATCTCCAGCATCTTCGAGTATGGTGATAAAAGGGAAATCGGCCTGTGGGATTGTTCCTAATAATCGTTTATATATCGCGATGACTCTATCCAAAGCTATAGTCACCACATTTCAAAAAATGAAGGAATAGAAGAAATTTAGGTATATTGTTTTCTGAGCTTGGGGGATGTGACTTTTGTAAATTTGTGAATGTGAAAAAGAAAATTTAATAAAAATTTCTATATTTTTTATTAAAAACAAATGAATTTAAATTCTTTATTTTCCAGAGCCAATATCGTTTTGTGTGTGAATGCATTTGTGCTGCTTATATGAAAATGTCTCGTAATAGTGCTTTATTAAGCCAAGAAGATGAAGATGACGATCAAGAGGATGATGATGCTGATGGTGATTAAGAAAAAAAAAACAAAGAAAATATGTACTATAATTATTATAAACAAAATATAAATAATGGTAATAATGCACGTGCCTCTCTTTATCTTTCTTAAATTTATGGAAATCACAATAATCTATATAACACACAACAACAACTACACTATACACTGATCACACAGCTAGATAAACAGAAATTGATGAAACTAAAACACGCATATGGAATATAATATATATATATATATATATAGAAACAATACTTATATATATTTTTATATACAACTTATAGTAAACAACATAAAATAAATTAAATTTATATAAATAAATAAACACATCCCTATTTAAATTTAAGATTCATATTAATTGTATACGTTATTACTTTATTTCAAGTAATATTTATAATCCTCATCCTCTTTCCAATTTCCCACCAAATTATAATATTTTTGCTTTTTTATAAAAGAAAACAATTGTTAATTTTTTTTCTAATTTTAAAAATTATTTAAAAAATGATTTTAACACGAATTTTTGCTGCAACGATTTTGACAAAAAAGAAAGAAAATAAGCATTTAAAATGTTGATAAAATTTTGTTTAAAATTTACTAAAATTTTACTTAAACATTTACAAATTAAACTCAAATACAAAAATTTATTATATCAATTCTCCACCATTACACTGTGTGTGTAAATCGATAGAGATACTTCATGGTTAGAGTTGAAGTGTTTTTCAGTTAATTTTGAGGCACACAAGATTCTGTATGGTGAGGGCGTAACCATAGACCCACCTCGGATATGTAGATTTTTTAAAAATTCACCAAAAAACCATTTATAAAATGAGGCTAAAGAAATTTTCTATATAGAAAGTCCTTGTAAATGTCTATAAAAAATATGCCTACTTGATTGGGTTATTTCTTATAGTTTCGGAGATATTCAAGTGGAAATGCATTTTTAAGTTTTTTTAAACATTTTTTCAATTATAAAACGATGTTTTTGTTTTGTGCTTTAAAATTTTGTTTATTATTGTATAAAGAAATTTTAATGGAAAGTCCTAACTCCATTGGGGCAGAGACATGGCCACAAGTCATATCCAAACTTGTAATTTTTTTTTTTCATTTTTTAAATAAAATTCTTATAACGATATTTATTTGAAATTTTAACACACAAATCTGGAAAAATATCCATAATCTCAATCCATACAAATCTTGTTGAAAATTTGACTAATTTCACCTTAATGATTGCATTGTCATTACAAGGACGTCTGGCAGAAAACACTTTTTAGGTGTGCACCATTCATATGTAACTATATATTAAGAATAATTAAAAGATCCAGTTTTGGGATTTGAAAACTTAACACAAATAATTTTTTTAAATTCCAAAATGTCAATCTAAGAATCGTAATAATAAATTTATATATTTGAGTTTAATTTGTAATTATTTCCAAAAAACGATTTGGACACACTGTGCATCGTAAGTGGTGGTTTAATATATAAACAAAGTTTCTTTTGTTTTAAATCATAAATAAATTTATGATAATACCAAATGTGGCCATACACAGACTTGAAACATTTCAGCTCTGGCCCTATGATATATTTTCAAAAAACAAAAATAAAAAAGTTTCGGAATCACTGTGAATTGTGTAATTAATATGTTTTCTTCCTTCATAGTTATTACAAAAAAAAAAAAAAACGATTTATTTATAAGATATTTTTTTGTAAGTTTTTCTTAGTCCATAAGTTTATCTCCATATCTCGATTAAAGAATATTTAAAGATCGGTTTGCTATTTATCCGTTTATTCATAATCGTAAACAAATGAAAACGCAATGAATTCTTTACAAATTCAAATTAACTTAATTATTGCTGTCTGAATGTAAAACAAATATTTTAATGGATTTCAACAACAAATAACTAATGAAATAACAACAACAAAACTATTAGTATTCTAGCACCAAAAAAAAGAATAAAATTATTTATGCTAAAATAAAAATATAAAAAACATACATATATATATACACATATATATTTATTATTGTAATGATCATTTTACAATGTAGTTTGTCGTTTAATCATAATAATAATTATATTTTGTAAAAATTAATAAAGAAAAATAAAATATCATTGAATAATAAAGAAAACAAACATTTTAGTTGTGTCAATCAATATAATCACTACAATCAAATCAAAATCGACACTTTTTTTCATTAAAACTTTTAACCCATGTATTATTTAATTTTTATACCCCACACCACCACCGTCTATCTATTTGTCCGGCTGGCTGTCAATGTAAACGTTGTAATATCGAAATTTTGAAATTGGACATGTTCGGTACAATATTTCAGGTACCTACCATACAAATGTTTTTCCCGAAATAAGGTTTTAAGGTTATAAAAGTCCTAATTACAAATCGATTTAAATGAAATTTGCCAGAAGTAAGTATAATATTCTAAAACGGTGTGCCATAATATGCGAGGGTCGGTTCATTAAAATGTCATTAAAAATTATACGAGCATCGGTTCATAATTTCCCCCAACACAAAAATTTATTTAAAACGCATACATATAACATAAATCTTAGTGTCACAATAATGTACTACACACTGAACAATAAATCAGAAAATCAAATTATACGAGGATCGTTCACAATTTTTCCGTAACCATTTTTAAAAGGGCTTGACCAACATTCTTACTTGTTTATTTTATTAAGTTACCTTTGTAAAACATGTCAGTGTTAATATTTGTAATATACAGAAAAAAGGTTAAGTACACCGTTTAATTCAGAATCAATTTCTGAGCGGATTTAACAATATCCGTCCGTCTGTCTGTCAATCCTTCTGACAATTTGGTACAAATTATACGGGGGTCGATCCAAAAAAATCATGTTAAAACGCATAAATTTCACAATAATGTACTTCACACTTAAGAATAAATCAGAAAATAAACATTGTTGTGTATAGTCGGGCTTGACCGACTATAACATTGTGACCAGAGAAAAGTCCGTACCGAAATTATTAAATATTTTGAACAAAACCCTACTGTGTCCTACAAAAAGTTGACCAAGCATTCAAAGGTCTGCGTCAAACTGTTTCCAAAGTTATTAATATTGTACCAGAGGAACAAGGAATCGTTTTGTAAAAAATATTCTTGCTGCATGATGTATTGCGAAATGTTGTTGGTATAGCAAGCAATATGCACTTGTCTATCATTTGTTACAATGGGCTTTATAAATACTTAATGGAATTTTTACAAAAAAGACTACTTTAAAGAGAACCAATATTGTGATGGATTTTAAACGAACAGGAGATGGACTGACTACCTGTTCGAGAAAAGTGACAGAAAACGCTATAAAAATGTAAATGAAAGGGTTTCTGAAAAAGCTTCAAAATTTCATCACTATAATTAGATTAGAACTATATTTCCAAAACTGTGAGTTTTGTGGTTTCGTTTTAATTAACATTTATGTATTTTAAGAATTTTTCAATCTCACTCCTTATTTGAATGAATGAAAAGTTTTTAATTATATTTTTAGTTTTTTATAGATGTTTATTTGAACTTAATATTATATATTTTTGATTTGAATTAATGTTAACAATAATATTATACTTATAGTATTAAAATATGTGGCCCCCTTATTGAAAGGTTATTTTTATTAATTCCATATAACGTTTTTATTTTTCAGTTTTATTTAACTTAACCTGAGTATATTTCATTTTCCACTTGATTTATTTCGATTTTCATAGTTTTTATAATCATTTCAAATTTTTGTATATCCAATGTAATCTTCTCTAAACTAGCCGCCACATTACGCATACGTTCTCGATCGATTTGCTCCTCCAGATCACGTGATTCTTTAGTTAACTGGCCTGTGCGTGAAACTAAATCGCAAATTTCATTGCAGGATGCATGTAAGGAGGCTAAAAGTTTATAAGCTTGTTTAGCGTGTAAATCATGTTTGGCACTTTGGAATAATAAATCATCGGTATAGTTAAATTGTCTTTGTAGTTGGGCAGAAACAGAGTTCAATTGTTTTTGTAAATCTTTGGTATCATCGAGTATTTTATAGATATCATTACGTTGTTTGCGTATATTGCCAATAAATTCATAAATTCGTCGAGTGTACTCTTTGCGGGAGGCTACACCAGTGGAAGCTTTTTTCAATTCCTCTGCCAATACAGCATGATTGTGTGTTTTTTCTACTAAAGCTGTTTCCATTTGTTTTATGGTAGACCTTAATTCATGTATACTTTGTAGATTTTTAGATTGTCTTAATTTTTGTAATTCATCTATTTGTTGCAAAGCAGGATTTCTATGCAACTGCCATTGATTTTCCACTGCCAGACGGCGTTCTCGCGTTTTCTCAATTAAACTTTCAAGTTTACTTAGATTTTCTTCAGGATTCTCCAAAATTACAGAAGTACGTTCATGAATTTTAGCTTCCTGTTTCATACCCTCCATTTTTGTCACGTTTTCCGAGAGCTGTTGTCTTAATTGATTTAATTTCATATTAGCCGTTTGACGTTCCTTGACAGTTTGTTCATTTTGTAATTTCAAGGATTCCACTTCTTCTGACAATTTTTCTAATGGACTTTTCGGTTTAATGTCTAATTCATTTCTAATGCCTTCTTCATGCTGTAACTCGCTGGAAGTAATTTTAGATATTTTAACGGGCGATGATATAATAACAGGTTGCATGGCACGAGCTAATGTTAAACGTAATTCTTCTAAAGAGTGTGTGGGAGGTTCATATATATCAATAGCATTTTTATGTAAAACTGAACTTATCAAATCATAATCTCCGATAGAAGTTTGTTGGAATATATTTGGTATTTGATAAGTAACTATAGAATGTTGTTCCTCTTTAGCCAATTCTGGAATGTTTAAATTTAACTGAGGCAGAAATTCTTTAGTAAGACTACTGCAACCCAAATTTTTGCGATTAGCAACACCACGACAATATTGAGGCACCCAAGGTGCTTTAAGTTGTTGTGTCATTTTCTTGCGAATTTCCCTCATAAGTAATTCAAAATCATCTTCATCCTCTTGCTCACCATCTTTCAAAGTGCCCATTTGTTCTTTGGGTAATTGTTCAATTAAAAACATAAATAAACGTCTTATATCCACCACATTTGGATAAAGAAATGTTTGATAGCCAATATCACCCCTATAGCCACAAGTACTACACATTTCGGCCAAACTAGTTGCCACCGTAAAACGCTGTGCCATATTCTCGGGCAAAGATTTTGGTAGTACAGCATCCGTTTTAATTTCTTTTAAACACTTCGAGACTGTTTTTACCAACAGATCCGGTGTAAAATGTTTAAGACCAAACACTTCACTATCATCGTCCAGTTCCATTTTACAACCGATTTGTTTTAGGGAATGTATTATAATTTTATCAACTTCATCCATTTTTGTATTAGAAGTATTGTGTTTACTATAATTAATTATAAGATCTATTAATATTGATTTGAGTATATTATTTTTATGTTAATTTTGTAAATAATAAAAGATTTTTTTATTTAACATAGTTTTTGTTACATATGTTTTTGACAGCATATGAAATAACATATTACAGAGTTGCTGAAAAGGGCAACAAAATAATTATACAAATATTTGTTGGAAGAGTTACCATATTAGTTATTCAAGCTCTTCGGAAAAATTATACAAATACGTAAAAATTTTCGGAACAAATCTAGACTGAATTGAAAAAGTATATGTATTTGATCCTGAAATTTGTCGATCTATTTGGAAGAAAAAATGCAATATTTAATTTTACCACTTTTGATATATGTGCAATAAACATAATTAATTTTCGAACAAAGTATATTTTAGGGCGTCATTGAAAATGTTTCAAATATTATAAAAATACAAAAAACCGACTAAAAATTTCAATCGGTTTTTTCATAAGAAGGAAGTACAGATTGTTCATATTAGATAGAACTACAGATTGTTCATTTTGTCCACCACTACCTTATTTCGTTGAAGTTGTTCCAATTGAAGTTGCAATTTATCTAATCGTTGAAAGCAATTAGCATCGACGAAATATGCTAATACTAAAGAACCTTTGCAAGCAATGAGTTGAATAAAAGACTATGGTTTTTATCCAGGTACAAAAACCTGGATAAGACGTGTATGAGGGACAATACCACAGGCCGATTGCTCTTCTATCACCAGTAGCGAAGACTTTCGAGCTTCTTCTTCTCCCCCCCCAGCTAAACTATCATCTCATAGCAGCTCGTCACCTGCATGGATTCCACAAAATGAATAGTACAACATTAACAGCCGTATCCACTCATATACCACATAGTTTAAACTTGCAGTCCTCTTCGGAAGAAAACAAAAAACAGATGAATTATGATTTACTTGAGTGGACGTCAGTCACTTGAAGAGTTCCCTGACTGAAAATCAAAACTTTGTAGAGTCAAACAAGGAGTTTGATAGGAATGAGTTGTGTCTACTCTTCTTTAGTTTCTAACTCTCGAATTTCCCAACGCCTCCACCTGGAGTTGAAATACACAATTCTTCTATGAAAGTAACTTGAAATTTTTGTTACTTAGGATAAAGTGGTAAACACAAATTTAGGCATCTTCAGTGGAATCTAAATTCCGACTGTCAACCACCAAAGATCTTAGGGTTTACATTAGGCAGCCTATTTACGTCTTCAGCTTATGCCACTGCCATCACACTAAAGTTGCGTGGTAGAAATAAGAATCATCAATACAAATGTCCTTAATACAACATAATGAAATACTTAGTAAACAGTTTTTTTTGGACGTCATATAATACAATTGAAGTTGATCTCGAGGCTTGTAAGTAAAGACTTTTTAATATATGAACAAGGCATACAAAGGTATGTCAAAGATCTTATATCAGGATACATATATAGCAGCTTTGAACAACATTTACGGAGACACCACAAATTTCATGGTTTTACGTTAACGTATGAATCTTGTACTTGAAGACCGTCCACCTCCAATCGCGCAGCATAGAACAAAATCTTCCGAATCACACTTCGTCAAAGATTGTCAACCCAGCGACATCTGCTTCAAACAAAAGTTCTTTCCCCAACAAATAATTATCGGACACAGGCTAGCTGTTACAACATGCCTGCTAGTCTCGTATTGACCGCACAGTCCCTAATATTTGTCGAGCATGTGGCCAAGGACTAGCTGTCTAGCCAATTCAACCACTTTTACTCCAAAAGATCTATGGACTCACATAATAGAAGTGTCACAGTTTCTTGGCCGGAATCGTAACAATTAACCAACTTGTTTTAAAGTTGTTATAACAATTACAAACATGCATTTACAGCTGTTATATCAACAACAAATAGCGTAAACATCATATACTTTTTATATTATAAGATACATAGAAAGAAATCAACATTTTTATTTGTTCAAAATTATATTTTAAATTGCTACAGAAAACTTGTCAAATTATATATATATATATATATATATATATATATATATATATATATATATATATATATATATATATATATATATATATATATATATATATATATATATATATATATATATTTTTTAATTCTTCATAATAAGCCACAGAAAAAATTAAAAACTAATTATATTACTAAATTATACGTAAATTGTATGTACTTCAAATTTAAAAAATAAACAATTTCTTTGTTTATAATAAAAAAAATTGGACATAATTAATATAAAAAAGATAAACTTAATTGACGAAAATTATCATCATACATAATTGATATGTAATTAGAGAAAATATTTCAAAATTAATACTAAATTAAAACAAATAGATTTTGAATTAAAATATAGCAAAAAATAGAAATTAAAAAAAAATAAGTATTATTAAACTATCAATCATGTCCAAGATACTTTTTAATATTTTCTAAACATTCATTAGATGTCCACTGCTTTATAATTGTATCAAATTCCTCATCCATAGAGTTAACAATTACATCCAAATGATTATTAATAGCAGTCTTTTTCATAACCCGATAAGACTAAAAGCATAAAGGTAATTTTATTAAACAGATAATATCTATAGACTGGTACTTACCTCAACAGATAATGAGGCAATTCTCTTGGCTGCGGCAAATGCATCATCGTTTACTTTGTTGGCAGCTGTTAGTTTATTAACTAAACCTGCCAAGGCAGCTTCAGTAGATTGTATTCTTTCACCCAGCCAAAATAATTTAGTTTTCTAAAAAAATATAATATATAAAGTTTAAACAATAATTATTTTGCTTTTACAATTATCTTACAAATGATCCTCTGATTTTATTCATATTATACCAAATGCAATATCCTTCCGGTGCTTGTCCCATTTTTGCATATGGCGTTTCGAATGTAGTTTTATCACTAGCTATTACCACATCGAATAAAGCCAATTGAATAACACCTAAATTCACCAGATTACCGGTGACTCCACCTATTAAAGGTTTAGGAAAGGTAGCAAGAGTTTTCAAATAGTTTCTGTAAATAGTGCGAAATTAAGACTCCATTTTGTTTTTCTTAAAACACGAAACTTACTTAACAGATGTGGCCAAAGTAACAGCATAATTTTTACGTTTTTCCGCTGCAATAGTTGTTAAATCGGTCAAATCAATGCCCTGACAAAAGTGGGCATCGTTAGTGCCTATAACAACAGCATGACAATCAGGATCTAAAGCCAATTTGTCCAATATATCTACCAATTTATTTAGCATCTATGTCGATCGAAAAATATATGTGTTAAATATAAAGGTTCATTCTAAATTTGTTTTTAAATTTCACCTGTATAGTAAAAGTATTACTCAATTTCGCTTTATTGGTACTGAATAGAATTTGGGCAACTTTCGCTGATTTTTTAACCACAACATCAGAAATTATATTAGTAGAGGGTGCTGATGTTTCTTTAGCATCTTTTTTTTCCTTTGCACTAGCTGTGGGAGATTTTGTGGCAGCATTTTTACTCGTTTCCTTATCTTTATTGACATTATCCTCTTTCGATGTTGTGGTGGCTGGACTACGTGCATTACGTCTGCCTCCTGCGACCGGCGCAGCTTTTTTCATATCATTTGTTAATGTAGCAGCAGGACTTTTTGTACGTTTTTGGGATTTTTTATTTTCAGGTTTAGCGAATTCGAATGACTTACTACTGCCAGCAGCTAGGGGAGTTGTACGAGTTTTTAAGCTGCCAGCGCTTTTGTTGTGACTCGATGTAGCGGGAGGTGTTTTAGATAAATCATTTTCACTTGATGAGGCAGGTAAGGGTTTTGTATCGTTGGCAATTGAAGAGGGTGGACCATCTAAACTTAAACGATTAAGAGAGGTTGTACTGGAATATGAACTATTTGAACGACGCCGTATAATTAGGGAATCATCAAAGTCCTCCTGTTTCTTGGTTTTCTTATAAACATAATCCCAAGAGGACGAAGCGCGTGATTTGGGTGTGCGTTTTCCTTTAGTACTTTGTTGTTGATTTGTTGCAGTTGCTGCTGCAGCAGGTGGTGTGGTTTGATTAGGTGATGTTGTGTCTTTACGTGGCAGCTAATAATATATTAAACAAATATGTTTTGTTTTTGCTTAGACTGGATTTTAATATAATATCTTATTTTTTGTCTTGTTTTAAGACTATTTTAATTATTTTTTCTCTTATATTATTATTTCTTTTATTCACTTACCTTTTCAGATATGGTCGCTGCACGGCTTCTCATCATCGGCCTAGTCGATTTAGCATCACCGGAACCCAATGTGGCCTCTAGTTTCTCCAATGAATTAAGCATATTTACAGCACCCTCATCACCCATAAGACGATCAACTTCACTTATTTTCTTTTTCTTAGCACCACCACTACCACCCGGACCATTAGAAACTGGGGTTTGAGAACGTCTTTTAGGAGGAGTTGTAGTATTACTTGTAACGGTTGCAGTTGGTGTTGTCGTTGATGATGTTGAAGTTGCTGTTGTAGTTTTTGTTTCCAATTTTGCTGACGTTTCTGCTTTAGTGGATAAATCTTCAGATTTATTATTTGGATTGGAAATTTCTTTTTCAGTTGTTGTTGTTATTGCTTTCTTAGGAGCAGTATTTTCTGATATTGTTATATTTGCCTTGGCGGTATTCAGTTCAGTAGAAGCTTTCTTATTTTTTGGTGTAACTGGTCTAGGTGTTTTCTTAGTGGTTGCGGTTTGAGTTGCAGTAATAGCTGCTTCTTTTTTGATGGGTGTTATAGTAGTAGATCCCTTTGTAATTGAAGCTGTTATAGTTTTCGAATTACTATTGGGTTTTACAAGTTTAGCATAGGAAAATGTAGTTTCAGGCGCATCTGGATCCCAGATAATTTTACGTTTTATTATACGAGTACGACGAAAACCTATTGAAAAACATTTATAAATAAAATTAAAATATTCGTAGATATAAATACTAAAAAGATGATCTTAACTAATATACCTGTTTGTGATGATAGAACCTGTGTATTTTCTTCAGTTTTCGTCTCAATTACGCCATCAGCTGGCGACAATTTTGTAATCTTTACTTCGTCAGTTGAACTATTATTCGTACCGCTGGTATCATCATTTTTACTTGCCACTGCAGTTGCATTTGCAGTAGTTACTGTAGTAGAATTAGATGCTGTTGTGATAACTGGTGAAGGTATTACCACAACACTAGTTATTAAAGGAGAATTTGATTTATTATCGCCTGTAGATTTAGAAGATGTAGCCGAGGAAGAAGTTGTTACTGTTGTTGTTTTTGTTTTCATTGATGCTGCTTTTGGTTTACTTTCGGTTTTTAAATTATCACTTGTAATATCTTCATCATTTTCGCTCCAATCAGCCTCTAGAGCGGATACCAACTCTAAAGCAGGATCTATTTGTTTAATAGGTTTTATGTCCTGTTTACGTCTACGATGAGTAGTTTTCAATACTTCCATTTGTTCGAGAGCTAAAGCCCTTTCCTCTTGAGCCGTTAATACGGTTGAACCAAATGTTTTAGTTTTATTTAATGTTTGATTATTAGTTGTAGTTTCAGGACCCACAATTTCTGTTTTGATAGCGGTATCATCAGGAGCATTTGAATCTTCATCTATAACTTCCATAATCTGATATTCACCTTCACCTTCGATGGTAACACCTTCTTCTAGAAGCGATACTTCCTCAGTACCAGTGTTATTATGCGATTCATCACCATTTCCATCAAGACCTTTTAAAACAGCTATAAGATCTTCATGCTCTAAGGCCGTTTCACCTGATGTTATAGCGTCTATTTTATCATGAACAATTGCATCTGATACACCAACAATAGTAATATTTTTACCATTTGATAAATCACTTTCACTAGTGTTCGTGGTTAAAGTACTAATTATTTGTAATTGTTGTGGATTTTGCTCTCCGCTATGAGCACTGGATGATAATATAGCTTCGTCTAAATCAATATTTGACTCGTCCACATGATGCATTTTTGCAATTTCTCTTTCCAAAGAGGAAAGTTCATCTAACTTATCCAATGATTTACTTTTATGAGGATTAACTATTAATTCATTGCAAATAATACGTGGCGCATCATCTGCCTCATTTATGGTACTTGATGAAGCGTTCTTTGACAAACCAATGGGGGTTGTCGTATATTCGTTACTTATAACCACTAAGGCGTTACTTGTGAACTCTTCCGAGTTTTCAGCCATTTTGCTGGACTATTGTTGAGGTTATGTCTAAATTTCTAAACTTTTTTGGTATTTATATTTGTTTTAATCACTAGATTTTACGAATAAAATTTTACAATTTTCCAATAGTCTACCAAAAATATATATTTCTGAAAAATACTTTATTTTTAGCAGGTAGTAGGCGCCATTTTTTACTTTACTTATGTATTGTTTGTGTTATGCACGTCACAAGTGCAGCCGCAACAATTTTTTCTTCGTTCACTTTCTTATCAGTTGTATTCCAATTTTCTCTTTTTCCTTTTTGCGTTTTTTGTTTATTTTAATTATTCATTGTTTTTATACTGTAAATATTGTATTTTTACTTTTTATTTGCTTTTATTTATAGTTTCATTTGTTTAGTAAATAATATAATTCTGATAGATATTAAAAAAATAATTCTTTTACATAAAAAATACTTTTACTTCAGTTAATGTGAACAAAACATACTTCCAGCAAAGTTAGTTTTGCAGGGTTGTATAAATTAGTACTATTTTATTATTTGTGTTGTTCCATAATAACAACCATGTAAATTGTTACATATTCATTTTGTTCCCTTTTTTATATTTTGAAATATTTCCTATTTAATGTTTACATAAGGAGTGACTTAAATTTAATAATGAAAACCATTCTAATAAAAAAAATTCAAAGAAATATAGATCCCTGCGCTATGTAATTCACACATTTTGTTAGAAAACAGTTTTTATAAAAAATAATAATGTCAAATTGTAATATTTGACATTAAATAAATTTTATAAGAATTAAGATATAGACAAAGTTGTTCTTTATGTCGGAATATGAAAAGGTACCCAGCTTTACATTTCAAAGTACCAAAAACTCCAATCCGCAGAAAGCTTCTTTCCGTAAATTGCTCACATTACCGTTATAAGAAGTTTGCCCCCTACAGATTTCTTAAGTGGGTAGATAAAAATGTGGCTGTATAATTAAGGTACTTTTTCGACGATTTTAGCTCTGATATTTTTCCTCATCAAGAAACCAAATAAAACTATAAGATAATAAATACAATGTATGTATTTATATCAAAAATTCTTTCAGAATTTTTAAAAAATGTATAGTCCAGAAGAAAATAGTTGATTTTAAAGTAAAGAATGTCATCAACATTAAAAAAAATTAAAAATCACATTCATTCTACATTTCTGTTTAAAAATAATAAATATTTTTATTAATCCACATTTTGTACAGAATTCAGACAATATTTTAGACATTTGTGGACCGCAATAGAGTCAACCAAGTTCAATAAACTATCCAAAAAATTTGTGTAATTTTACTATAAAAGTTTTCCCACATATATAAGCGTAGTTTTTGTAGAGAATTATAAGGGATTTTATATATGTAAAATATTTTTTCAATCGTCATAAATAAAATTTTACAGATCTTTTAAAAAATCGTCATAGACGAGGTGAATTACTTTGGAGATCTGCTACTACTGTACGATTGATATATGAAACTAATGTTGGAGGAAATGTTGCCATTTATAGCCAATAAGAATGTTTTATTGTAAAAATATAATTGAAGATGTTAAATTTATTTACCACTTCATTTCAGGACCTTGACCTCATTTACTTTCGGGTGTAGTTAAACAAATCTTTTGCAGTTTTTTGGGTTTTGCTGATTTTTGATTTTTATATGAATTGAAAACATTTGGACTTCATGAAGTAATTTTTTTTCTTTTTAAAAATATTATATTTCGATCGAAATATAGGAATTTGACAACTAAAACGATTTTGTTGATATTTATAATAATATAAAAAACTATTACAATGAATGTTTTAAAAATTGGTATCAACTCTTTTACTGACAAAATGTAGAACAGTTAGGATCAGGGGGAAAGTAGCTCCAATACAAATAAAATATTAATTATCGAGTATCGAAAGAACTATGAAAGTGAAAGTATTAGTTATTCAATTATTTTTCCAAAGAACTGGACAAAATGTAGAATGGATCAGGAAAGGATCCATAAATAGTTATGAACAATAAATAATCTTTGTTTCACTTTATAAAGACGAAGTGTTGAGTATAACTTTTGTTATAAACATTTTAAAAAAATTAAAAAATGTTCGTCTTGATTGTAATAGTTTAACATATTCAAGTTATATTGAATGATGCTAATATAGTTCACATCAACTTAAAAAAACGGACAAGAAAAAATTTAACATGCTAGTATTTCGTCTATATAGAGCTATGGAAGCAAAAGTTTAAAACGCAAAAATTCACGTATATAAACTTAAACTTGTTTTTAATAATATCAGGCTATGTCGAATTTAATACCCTTACAAATGCGTTTGAAGTAAATACGTTTTGTTTCATATGTCCACATATACATTCGCAAATGTGTACAAAATATATATGTTATTAATTAAAATATAATACAGGAACACTAAAATTTCCCTTTTAATTTGTCGATTTATAATTGACAATTTTACGAAAGTTCTTCACTTGAAATTAGAGGTTGCCTCAGATATCGGGTTATATCTTTTAATATACTAAACTGATTTTTACTAATTTCACTGATAGGAAACTTTTCAGGACTAAAATAAATACTTAAGCAAAATTTTATTGAACTCTGTCAATTATAACAATTAAATCAACTCAGGTTTTGATGCAACAATATATAAATACATTATTGATTCTGAGATTATTCCTTCATAGCTTTACACACGGAATTAAAATGTTAAAATACTTTCCCTATCACTTATGGTGATGTAGGGTAAAAAACCAAAATAATTGATATATTTTACATCCGGTTTGAGAATAAAAATACAACTCTGATAATTTGATTATTTACAGAAAATATGGCGCCAACTATAATTTGACATTATGATTTCTAATACACTATAATACAACACTGGCATACATATTACTCGTAAATTTATCAACACTATAATAAAAAATTGTCGGCTCGCGGGTGCTAACACGTTTTCCCGTTGTCGCAGAACGATTCATATTTTTTTCATCATTTTTAGCGAAATATTTGCACATTTTTTAGTTGTTTAATTAAAATAACTAAACACTAATTGTGTAGTTTAACTACGGCATTAGTTAATTAAAAGGAAAAATTAAAGAATTGAAGAAAATATGGATCCCCAAAAGTTGACAGAATTGTTGCGTGCAACAATTGATCCAAATCCTGAACAGAGGAAGGCGGCAGAAGACCAATTGGCACAGGTTAGTACGATAAATATTTTTGTGTCCATTGTCTTTTAAACATTGAAAGTGCATGTTTAAATTCAATTGATAATATGGATTTTTATCCAAAAATAACAATATGCTTAATACGGTCGCCTTAATGGCGGCGGATGACGTTACTTTGTGTGGTGGGAGTGATTGTACAATTTGAGGCTAAAGTTCTATTCTATTTTTTTAATTCTTTTACTTATTAATCGAGAATGTCAGCCACTAGAAAACATGTGCTTTTTTTAATAAAGAAATTCACAAATTTCCAATAAATATTAAATAAGTTTAAAAAAGGTTATATATTTTATGCAAAATTTTATCATTTAATATGTTATAAATGGAACGAAATGATGTAAAGTTTATTTATTAAAAATATAATTAAAAATTTATTTAATTGTTTTACGACATTTCATTTAATTCGATGTTTTTCAACAATATCATTCATTGGTCATTTATTCATAAGAAAAAGTATACGAATTTGCGAAGAAAAGAAAATAAAAAAAGAAGAAAAAATTTGCAAAATCTAATTAGAAAAGAAAACAAACTTTGACACATTGACAATGTTGTCAATTCAGCGCTTTTGTGAGTGTTGTTTTTTAATGAAAGTTGGTAAAGACTTTAATTTTGAAAAAAGTACGAATAAAAATATCGTTAAATTAAATTTAAATCAAAACAATATAGTTTTAATTAAAAAGAAATAAAAAAGCAAAGAGTAAACCTCAATTGTAAAAATGTTAAAGGTTATTTCAAAAAATACAAAAAAAAAGAAAATATATATCGTTTTCGGTTACACATTTTCAAGTTGTACATAATTAAATATTTGAATATTAGGAAATTATTTTTAAAGGGTGTGTCATTCAATTTTGTTGTTTTTATAAATTATCAACAAAAAATTCTCATATTTTATTAAAGAATTTTACAATTATTTACGTTTTATTATCTCAATTATTAAATGTATAGAGCTAATGATTTTATAGCCTAAGCTTAACCTAGGGTACAGACATCATGATTAAGTACATGTTATTTTAAGGAGCTGATGTATGTCCATGGATATAAGTTAGATGATTTAATAGGGTTCACAAAAAGTATCGAGTGGCTAGGGGGATTCCTTTAGGCAGGATTCCATCTTTGAATTATATCCTCACTTTCTAATACATTTACTTTTTCTTGAATCTTGTTCAGGTCGATGGATATCTCTCTATTACTATCTTTATTGTCAAATCATATATCCACTAAGGTATACTATTGGGGAAGTTTGTAAAGTTACATATCAAGAGGAAGTAGTTTCCTTCTTTTGCATTATGCATTATTTAGAATATATTAACAAAATCTTTAACACAAAAGGACCTTTAGGATTCAAGTGAGCCATTATCTGTTTCAATCTTCAAGGCAGCCTGATTACCTAACCTATCTAAAGTTACTTTTTAATAGTTCCTTCTTGTAGATCAAAACTTATACATTCACACATAGATAAAAATCACCGTCTATCATACACAATGTTTAAAGGGGCGCCCTTGCTCAAAAAACAAGTGAAGTACAAAAATGGAAAACTAACAAAAAATATATTCCTTTTTAAAAGCATACAACAATTTTTGTTATTTAAATATGCCATTATTTTTAATAATATCTTACAAACGTTTCAGCATAGATTGTGCTTTAATGTCATTTTCGTATCAATTTTCTCCCATTCTTCGATTAGTAACTCTAAGCATATTTTTGGAAGTAACGTGAAGTTTTAAAATCCGTCTGTCCAAGTGATCCCATAAATTCTCTATTATGAGTATAAGTTGTGTTATATAATATCTATAATCGAACAATGTTCATCATGTGCTTAGCGCTTTTATTTCCTTAAAGATTTTTAGTAAATATTTTAATCCATTACATACTCAATAATCACTAGTTCCCCATCTCCAGTCGCCGACATACAACCACATACCATGACATCAGCATCAACAATGTTTAACAATATAAAAAAATGGATGTGTTTTTCCTGCAAAACCTGCCTCTTCTTTTTCCATGTCAAAACACGTCTGTCTGATTTATATATGAGAGCAGAGAAAATTGCCTTATCCCAAAAATCCATTCCTTTATTTATGTGCTCTTTTGCAAAGGAAATGCGTTTCTTCTTTTTAATCTGTGTTTTTTTACAAACTCTTGTATTTTATCCGGCTCGACGTTCAGACGAAGGTCTGTAACAGAGTTTTCCTTTTAAATTGCAGAAATTTCAGAGGATGAAGTTTTAGGTTCTTTTTTACTTATATTTCTATTTCCTTCTTTTCACGAAGTGTTAGTTTTGGAGGTCGTCCATTTTTTATCTGAGTATCATGTTAGGTCGTCTAAAATAACTTCTTTAAGATTAAAAATGCGTATGCTATGTGGCAATCATAATGCCGGGGTATGCATCCAAATTTTATTTAAAAAAACAAGTTAAAATGGTTCTCCACCTTACATCAATCAAATTATAGGTTATAAAAATCTTTCAAATGTAAGACGTTAAACTCTCAAACAAAAATAAACATTCACGGTCTGACCGATCTTAAGAGGTAATGCCTGTGACACAGAGTTGTTTATTAATCCAAAGCTGTTTTTACTGTGACTTTTTTGTGTCTGTGTACAATAACTAAAAAATTAAAAATGATAAAAAAGTATTTGGTAAAAAATGAATAAAAAGAAAAAGCACAAAAAATTAAAAAAAAAATTAACAGCACGTGGTAAATTAAAATTAATAAACTACCACAGAAGGCAACTACTGGGAATTCAATGTGGTTTCTCTTAATTTCTTATATTTTTTTCTTCATTTCATACCCATATTCTTCAAAAAGAAGATGACGTATAGAACTAAAGAATAATTAATTTTTTAGCCTTTTGTACATACACACGCTCAAATGTATCAAAATTTATTAACAAAAAAATGTGCTTGCACAATGAATCAGATAATTTTAAGGCTCTATTAAACAATTGTTGTTTTCTATTTTGATGAATCAGTTATGTTTTGTATATGAAAATAGCAGACCCGTCAAACTTCCTTTGCCCAAAAAAATTATTTTGTATGGGCGATATCCCATATATATATATATATATATATATATATATATATATATATATATATATATATATATATATATATATATATATATATATATATATATATATATATATATATATATATATATATATATATATATATATATATATATATATATATATATATATATATATATATATATATATATATATATATATATATATATATATATATATATATATATATATATTTTTTTTTTTTTTTTTTTCTCATACATATATTTTTTTTTAATTATATATTCATATTTGAGTGTTGGGTATTAAGGAGTGAAATCAAAAAATGCTTAACATACACTAAACACTGACTGTTTAAATTCTGTTACTATCCTTTAAATTATTATTACAATTTACAAAAAAACCTCAAGTTTTAATCACTAGTGATAAATTTTTGAACCTTTTTTTAAAACCCTTCCATTAATGCTTTTATCTCCGTTTAAAATCTTATTATTATTATTATTATTGTTCTTGTCAGACAAAAAATATGTTTGACACATTATGAAGTTTTATGAATGGAAGCATCCTTTTTTATAAACATTCATGATGTAAATTTCCGTATTAAGAGAGCCTATTGTAGTAAATGACTGAATATTGCTTGTCATACTAAGAACTTTTTTAACATTTTGACTACTTTAGGATCCTAAAGATTTCTTCAACATTTGCTCAAGCATCAGCAACATAAAATTGATCTAAAGTTGCAAAAAATCTCCTAAAGTAACTTGTCTTCAGTTTAACTGATTTGATCTTTATTAAGTAGCGTACTTGTAAAGAACTTTTTAAGCCTGTATGTTTTTAAAGCTGCATGCGTTAGTCCGAGTACTGGGCTAACCAGGCTGCCTTTCCACCAAATATGTTACTTGGAGCTGTTCGGAAAATACTTTTTATTTTAATTGGACTTAAAAACATAGTGCGGACCATTCTACCTGAACCAGGTTTTCTATCAACGGACAAGTTCTCCCGAAACTGGTTAATAACATTGGAAACAGTTTGACTGCTTGGCTTGTAGGAACAATTTGGGGTTTCTTGAAAATATTTTGTACGCACTTTTTAGTCATTTTATTTTAATCACATTAATAGAAAAATCATATAATACTTAGGTTAAAAGTTTTTAAACGTCTGTTAGGAATTTTCCAATCTCACTCCGAACTATATACTATATGATCTTAAATCTAAGGAATGCTGAAAATATATACATTTTGTGTAAATCTGTGTTATGTTATGGCATAAAAATTAAAATTCACAACAAATTTTAGAGTTCATAGTTTTTTCTAAGTTTATTCTATTTTTCTTTTTAATATATTTATTTTTCTACTTTAACAAGTTAAATATAACTTTTTTCATAAATTTTCTTTTCAGATACATAAAATCATTGGATTTGTACCAACAATTTTACAAATTGTTATGCAAAATACAGTGGATCAACCTGTTCGTCAGGCTGGTGCTGTCTATTTGAAAAATATGATTTCTAGCAGTTGGGCAGATCATGAAGTAGCTCCTGGAGAACCAATACCATTTTCAATACACGAACAAGATCGTGCTATGATTCGTAATTCTATTGTTGATGCTATTGTTCATGCACCCGAACTTATTAGAGTACAATTGTCGGTGTGTGTAAATTATATTATAAAACATGATTTTCCTGGACGTTGGCCACAAGTTGTTGATAATATTAGCATTTATTTACAAAATCCTGATATAAATGGTTGGAATGGTGCTCTAGTTACTATGTATCAATTGGTTAAAACTTACGAATATAAACGTGCCGAGGAACGTGTTCCCCTCAATGAAGCCATGAATCTGTTATTACCCATGATCTATCGACTTATGCTCACATTAATGAATAATGAAACTGAACAATCAGTGTTGATGCAAAAACAAATTTTGAAGATTTATTATGCCTTGACACAATTTAGTTTGCCATTGGATTTAATAACAAAAGAAATGTTTTCCCAATGGATGGAAATTTGTCGTCAAATTGCCGATCGTCCTGTACCAGATTGTTCACATTTGGATGATGATGAAAAGCCAGAATTTCCCTGGTGGAAAACTAAAAAATGGGCTTTACATATTATGGTGCGCATGTTTGAACGGTATGATTAAATAACTAACATAAACTAATTTGAAAATATTAATAACCAACAATACTAATTATCATTTTCAGTTATGGCAGTCCACGTAGTGTAGTTAGCGAAAAATATCAAAAATTTGCCGAATGGTATTTACCCACTTTCACCCAAGGAGTTTTAGATGTTTTACTCAAGATTTTAGATCAATATCGCAATCGCATTTATGTTTCACCCCGTGTTCTGACTGATAATTTGACTTATATTAAAAATGCGTAAGTTTTTATTCCCTTTTTCATAAATTTATAGATTTTTTATGTTTAAAATGATTTTTTTAATTTAGTGTGAGTCATGCTTACTCTTGGAAATTAATTAAACCTCATATGGTTGCTATCATACAAGATGTTTTATTCCCTATAATGTCTTTCTCAGATCAAGATCAAGAATTATGGGAAACTGATCCTCATGAATACATTAAACTGAAATTTGGTAAATATAATTAAAATATAATTTTTTAAATAATAATAATAATAATAATAATAAATAGGTGAATGACTAAATCATTAAAATTCTTTTGAGTATAACAATTATAAATATTTTTTATTTTTTCTTACAGATATTTTCGAAGATTATGCTACCCCAGTTCCAGCTGCTCAATCTTTATTGCATTCATGCTGTAAAAAACGTAAAGGAATTTTACCTAAAGCTATGAATATTATTATGCAGGTAAAGTCTATATAAATTTCATCTGATGTTTTTTTTTCGTAAATGAAAATATATTATTTCCTTGCAAATTTTAATTCAACAAACTTTTAAACTTTTAGAACTAAAATTAACTAAAGAATCAAAACTTTAAGAAACAATTTTTAGAAACACAGTTTTTTTTTGTGAAAAGTCGTAATTTTAATACAATTGTATAATGAAATGTTCCAATTTTAGTAGTAAATTGTTTAGGAATAAACGTCTAGATTTATTATAATTTATAATTAAAAGAATTATTAAAAATATTAAAAAGAATTATTAAAAAGAAATATTAAAAATTTCACATATTATTTTTTGAAATTTAATGAGAAATAAAAATTTTACACGCGTTAAAAAATTGAATTACCACGATACTTTACTTAGTACACATATATTTCCGCCCATGGAGCCCCAATGGGGTATAAAGTTATTACGTTGTACTCTTCTTGCATCATTATGTTAAATTTTATGCAAATCCATTCAGCCGATCTAAAGTTACAGACTTATTTTAAAAAACTTCAATTCTGCCCCACTTTGCACTGTTAGGCAAGATGTGACCTAACTATATCTTCCTTTAAGCCTTAAGTGCTGACTGACTATTAACATAGATCGAAATGCTGGAATTCCTCAGAATGCGTTGTTTTTATGACAAATTTTCTTTTTTTTTTTACCGCAAAATCGAATATTTCGCCGTAGTTTTTAGTGAGGAATCATGAAAAACTACATAAACAGATTCTAAGATTTAATAAATAGATTCCAGTTAAGCGAAACCTACAATCAAGTAAAATTTTAGGTTTCAATAATTTTTGGTAGGAACGTGGGGGTAGTAAAGTTTTCTAACAAGCTCTGAAGCTTCTTAAATGAAATAAAAAGTTTGCTTAAACTCTATAAAGAAGTGAAAAAATTAACAAAATTTTTATTGGAAAAATGAATGAAATTCATGTGTTTTTCATGCAAACTAATTTTAATTAATAAACTTTTTTCTACGTTTATAAAATAAAATTTTATTTATTTCATTTAAATTCTTCTTTACAAAATAAAAAATAGATCATAACCTCACCAAATGCTGATAACAAACAAAAAGATGGTGCATTACATATGATTGGTACATTGGCCGATGTATTATTGAAAAAACGTATATATCGTGATCAAGTTGAAACAATGCTTACTACCTATGTATTCCCTGAATTCCAAAATCCAGCTGGTCATATGCGTGCCCGTGCCTGTTGGGTATTGCACTATTTCTGTGACATCCAATTGAAAAATCCTCACATTTTAGGGGAAATTATGCGTCTAACCACAAATTGTCTGCTAAATGATAAAGAATTACCCGTTAAGGTAGAGGCTGCTATCGGTTTACAAATGTTCCTTTCATCACAAGATGCCGCTGCTCCCTATTGTGAGGGGCAAATCAAAGAGATTACAAAAGAATTATTAACTATTATACGTGAAACAGAAAATGAAGATTTGACAAATGTTTTGCAAAAAATTGTATGCACTTTCTCCGAACAATTACTACCAGTTGCAATGGAAATTTGTCAACATTTGGCTACAACATTTAGTCATGTTTTGGAATCCGAAGATGGTGGTGATGAAAAAGCTATTACCGCTATGGGTCTTTTAAATACCATTGAAACTCTCCTAACAGTGATGGAAGAACATCCGGAAGTAATGAATAATTTACACCCAATTGTTATAAATGTTGTGGGTCATATATTCCAAAATAATATAACTGATTTCTATGAGGAAACATTCTCTTTGGTATTTGATTTAACATCGAAAACAATATCCGCTGAAATGTGGCAAATGTTGGAACTTATCTATCAGGTATTCAAAAAGAATGGCATGGACTATTTCATTGATATGATGCCTGCTTTACACAACTATGTAACTATTGACACACCAGCTTTCCTTTCGAATCCCAATCGTTTATTGGCCATGTATGATATGTGTAAAACAGTAAGTTTTCACACGAATGAATCAATTTAATTGTATACATTAATATATTTTTATTCTTCAATCTTCAAGATGTTAACCAGCAATCCTGGTGAAGATCCTGAATGTCATGCTGCTAAACTTTTGGAAGTTATCATTTTACAATGCAAAGGACAAATAGATTCGGTTATACCCATGTTTGTGGAATTGGCTTTATCACGTTTAACGCGAGAGGTGCAATCATCTGAATTGCGTACCATGTGCTTACAGGTAAATTCAATTTCACAAGAATTTAAAAGGAAAGAATGTGTAAAATGTAACATTAAAATTTCATTTAAAGGTTGTTATTGCTGCTTTATACTACAATCCACAATTATTACTTTCCATTTTGGATAAAATGCCACAACCCAATGGTGAACCAATTTCCTCACACTTTATTAAACAATGGTTACTTGATACCGATTGTTTCTTAGGGTAACTATTGAAATATTTGGCCTTCGGAAAGTGATAGAAAATGTTTTGTTTTATTTCTTGAAATATTTTAGTATTCACGATCGTAAATTGTGTGTTTTGGGTTTGTGTACATTGATATCGTTGGGTGATGCTAAACCACCAGTACTGAACGAAGTGTCCGGTAAAATTATTCCTTCATTAATTTTACTATTCGACGGTTTGAAACGAGCCTATGAGTCACGTGCTCAAGAAGAAGAGGAGGAAGAAGAGGAGGAAAATGATGATTGCGAAGGTAAAAATTTCAACAACTATAGAAATATGGTAAATTTATTATTAATTGAATTTCTATGATTCACAGAAGCATTATCTAGTGATGAAGATGAAATTGATGAATTTGCTCCCGATTATTTGGAACAAATTGCTGAATTCAGTAAAACTAAAGCTGCTGAGGCAGGTATTGAAATGAAGGCTGTTATTAAAGAGGACGACGAGGAGTCTGATGATGAAGAAGAGGATTCCATAGATGATTTGAATGAAACCGCCTTAGAAGGTTTCACAACACCTTTGGACGAAGAAGAAGATGAAAATGCTATTGATGAATATGTAACATTCAAAGATGTTATTACAGGTAAGAAAAACTTAGTAAGCTTCTGAACATTATAATTCTGTTTTTTGTTAAATAATTTTGCGCCCCACGTTCGCAACATCCTTGGTAATGATAAGATTAATTTGAATTTTTCTTGATCGGACAAAAAAGTTCCCCATGGCACCAAACACATTTGATCGCATGAGTAAGGCAAACAACAAGTCTAATACAAAATCTTGTTTACTTTAGAAAAGTAACGTTAAGTTGCCTCCTATGAAACTTCAACTTTACCTTTGGATGAGAACAAAGATAATCAAAAATAGAGACAAAAATTAAATGTTTTTAAGGGAATATGCATCAATTCTATATTATTGAAGGTTTCACATTTATAGTTAGGTTGTTGTCACAGTTCGGCTGCATCTAGTTGTTCTTGCGCAAAAACTTTCAATTTAAACAGTTGTCGCTCTGTTGACAATCTTTGGCAGAGTTTAACTCGGGTCATTCGGGAACGAAGATCCAATTGTTGTGGGAACGTGATAGGTTGGTAGGGAAGGGTGGATTACATATCTAACACTGCAACTTTACCGCATAATTGAATAAATTCATACACTTTAACCCGGAGACCCAACTTCCAATTTAAGCAGGGTTGGATCCTTGTGAAAGGGAAAAAACAGAAGGAGAATATGAAGAAGAAATGTGGGCACAAGCTTAAAAGAAAAAGTAGAGAAAAAATAGAAAAAATGTCCAATATATTTATTAATCTGATCGTAGCCTTAGAATAAGTCTATTGGGTAGAAAGCATTCTCATTTTTGCATTTTCTCTAATTGCAGCTTTATCTACTCAAGATCAAGCCTGGTACGCTTTACTAACTTCTGGTTTGACAACAGAACAAACAAAAGCGTTGCAAGAAGTTGTTGTTACCGCCGATCAACGTAAGGCTGCTAAGGAATCGAAATTAATTGAAAAGCGTGGTGGTTTTGCATTTACCCAACAAACTGTACCCTCATCATTTAAATTCGGCTCATAATAACGACACCACATCGACTAAAGCTTTCTATAAACATATTTTATATATCTCTATCACTCTTAATATCAAAAACATTTGCTATAAAGATAAAAACAAAAACATTTTAGGTAAAACAAAATAAATAAAACAAAGAATATATAAAACCAATCATTAAAGTAAACAAAAAAATTCACAATCTTTAAAGGTTTAGTATTTTTTAAATGAAATTTAAATCTAATCTGTCCAATTTTTCTATAAACAAATAAGATTGTGAAAAAACTACTTTAATTAAAGAAAGAGGAAAAAAAGAAATTAATTTATAAAATATTTTTTATTGTAATTTTCTTATGTATATTTATTATGAAAACAAAAAACTCTGTAGTAATTGCACGCTTTTGGTTATGTAAAAAAGAAAATTCCAAAAAAAAAAAAAAAAAAAAAAAAAAAACTTAAATATTTAGAGTAAAAAAGAAATTTTTGAATTGAATTGTCTTCAATTATTATTTAAGACTTTAAAACTGTAAAGAAAACAAGACCTTGGTTTCTTTTAAATATTTATAAAATAATATATTTTTCAAAACTAAAATCAACTATTGCACTTTTCACTATTTTTAAACAGAAAAAAGTGTATAAAAGTTATCTGAAAATAAGATCTCATTAAATGAGAATAATTATATATATACAAATATTAATTCATAAATTATCTGTTTCTTTCACCAAGGCATTAATTAATTAAATTATTTTTCTTTAAAAACGCTCATATATATTTTTTAAATATTTTTTATATAAATACCATGTTTTTTTGCAATTTGTAAAACTCCATCGACTCACAACGTGTTGACTTATAAAACAATAAAAATAATTTTTAAACAGGTTAACAATTTTCTAAACAAAAAAATTATGCGTTTCAATTAAAAAAATTAAACTAATTTTTATATTATTTTTTTATTTTATTGTAGTTTTATGTCTATATTCGTTGAATAGAAATGATAAATACTACTTACATATTATTACAAACTGCATGTAAAAAAACAACAAAAACAATAAAAAAGAAACTAAAAATCGTACCAAAAACTGTTATAATTTTTTTAAAGAGCAAAAGTTTCATGAAGGAAGAATGGCCAGTGCATTCTTACTTTGCGAAGTGGGCGCATGTGGGACTTAAGATGTATCTTTGTAATAGAAAGGTAATTTATCAATAATGCCGAAGTGAGGTGGAATGTGATGAATAAGATCGCCCATCGGATAATCATCGGAAGATCAGAAGCGTTACAGTCAAAAAATATCTACTATAATTTAATATTAAACTTTTAATAAAATTTTATTGTAATTTTAGATTTTTAATAAAATTGACAATTTTACTAAAACTATAAAATTTTTATTAAAAACTAGCTTTTACCCGTTGCGCTTTGCTGCATAAAAATTTTCCTGTTCTAGGTCTCGAACAAAATTTACAAATCACAACGTGTATTAAAGAAGTAATAAGTATCAGATTTGAAAACGCTCGTTTTAGTAGTTCTTAAGATATTTTTCGATAATTAATATTTGCTTGTTGGGGACTATCCTCCCTACATTTTGTCCCAATTTGAAAATTCTCGCTGTTATAGTCCTTTCGTTAACAGTTTAATTTGATAATCAATATTTGCTTTGTATAAAGGTAACCCCGGTTCTATCGGTTTTTAATAACATATGTTACTTTCGGGTATATTGGGATCATTCTGTAAAAATTTCATCAAAATTGGATAAGTTGTTTTGGAATCCATACGTTACATACACACATCTTATTTTATACACAGATTAAGATTTTGAATTTAAAATGAAATTATAAACCATTTGGGATGCTTTACACCTAAATTAACAATACGCGTTAGACATTGATTTCATTATCAAGACAAATCATTCATTAGAAATTTTTATTTAACTTAACTTCTTAGGAATCGAATGGTTTGTTGTTTTGTATTTTTTACACAATTATTTCGAAATAAAATCACACATTAGGTAAAAACAAACTTACAAACTATTTTTACACACATTTTCTTTTAAAAAGTCTAAAAATACATTGTAGACTATAAATATTTAAATATTTTCTAAATTATTTTATAAATTACAATTTAAACATACACACAGGTGAAAACTTAGGATTCAACACTTTGAAAAGAAAACTTAAGTATAAATCGTTAATTTTGTAACGAAACCAATGTTTAGGAATTTAATTTGAACAATGGAATTTTTAAATAAATTCGAATCCTTCATATTTTAATTCCGTATCAATATGTTGTTCCGCATATAATGTTTTACCTTGAATATCGAATGCTGTTATAAATGTTGTAGTTTTGCCATTAACTTCTTCGGTTTTAAGGGCAACAATTATGCGATCATCGGTACCGGGTATAAATTTAAATGATGAAAAACCATGTGTGGATTGAGTATTACTGATATCTAATGGCACAGTCTCAATTTGACTGAAATCTTCACCGGCCGTTATTAAAATATTACAACCCATATGTTCATCGCGAGTTTCGTTATATCTGAGGAATAGAAAATTGTTTAAAAATTAAATGTTTTTCCATTTTTTATCTTAACGGAATGTGAAAAAATACTTGTAACTAGGGAGTGAGATCGAAAATTTCTTAACATACATTACTTTAAAAAAAGTATTATTTGATATTTTTTTCAAGTTGCCTTTGAAACACGTGTCAGTTATTATGTTTAATGTCAAACAAATTAATATATTGTCAACCTGATTAAAATGAATGATTAGAATAAAGTGCGTACTAAAATTAATAAATATTTTCAACAGAACCCAACTTTGTCCTTAAAAAAAGTTGGCCAAACATTCAATGTTGTTAAAGAATAACGGGGCAACTTGTAAAAAACACTTTTTTTAATAATTCTGTAACTTCGTAACTTTTAAATATTTTTTAACGAAATTTCTATTAAATATTCTTGAGGTATTTTCCAATTGATTTGGAAAAAACATGTTTCTAGTGGGTGCCGGGGTCGTGTCCACCAATTTAAAAAAACTTAAAAACCCTGTACAAAAATGGATCAAAATTTTACTTTGGTCTAAATATATTTTAAACTATATAGGTTGCCCCAGACATGCAAGTGTATTTTTTGTAGGGAATTAAAAAGCGATTTTTGTGTAAAAAATAATTTTTCAATCAAATAAAAAAATTTTCAATTTTCATACTCGATGTGAACAATTTTGGGGATCCGCTTCTCGACCCCGCGACTCTCTAAAAACCACCTTAATAATGTCCTTGTAAAGTTTTGTTGAAAAATATTCAATAGTTCCAAAGTTACAGAAAAAAGCATTTTAATACCACTGAGCGTTAATGGAAGGGCTTCCGAAAAAGGTTTAAAATTTCATCACTATTGATTAAAACTATAAAAATATTCTTTTTTGTAAACTATAAAAATAATTTCAATAAAAAATACAAACAGTAATTTTGATGGTTTCGTTTTTATTGACATATATGTATGTTAAAAATTTTTTGATCACACTTTTTACAGCTTTAATCTTTTCTGACATTATTATCATAGAACTAAATTTTTTTAAGATTAGTGTGCTTTAAAGTTATTTTAAAAAATGGTTATATAAGCTATGGTCATTTTACGTGAATCTTAAAATTTTGCACGAGAAACAATGAACGGTCAAGTGGAAAAATATGTTTCAGCAGGGAAAATATGCGTAATATACCCGCATTTCCCTGCCGAAGCAGCGAGACTTGCAAACGAGCGTAATAGCATTCAAAGTACCAACTCCAGCGACACAAAAATCGCATTTCGTCTTGCCAGAATACATTTAATTAAAACATCTTCATAACTGCTTTTTTATAAACTCAACCAATTATTTCTGATTTAAATTGACTCGGTTCTTTCGTTTCTAGCTATAATTATCCAATAGACCTAACACAGTTTCGTAATTGTTTCAATTTTTTTCTTAGAAATAAAATACTTACTTATCTTTTGAACACCTTCGTGGAAGGAAGAACCATTTTTTATGCACCGCTGACCATACACCACTTTCATGTATCATATAACCAGGCCAAGTTATTTGAGCGGATTCTTCTCTTAGTCTTTTATAATTATATGACCAATCTAATGATCTTACAGCACCAGAAGGTGATATTACTTTAACATACATAGGATTCTCATTTTCAAATTCTCCCATTGAGGTAGTCCATTCTTTGCCCATTGAACCGACATATAATAAACGATCTTTAACTGTTGCCCATTCAGACTTAAAGCCTTTGGCATTATGACCATTACCATCGAGTAATAAAATCCAAGGTATGGGTCTATCATTAGTTATGTCATACACCAAACCAGTACGATCATCAAAAGTTAATATTTTCCCATTAAATGTTACCAACTCAGATAGTTCCATGCCACGACCTTTAAGTGAAAAACTTGATTCAAGTACAGCAGGTTCGCCGCTATCCCAATTTATAACTATTTCATCTTTGGAACTTATATAGGACAAATGGCCCTTTTTTAGATGACTTCTCCAAATGGTAGCACCATTGTTTTCAACTTTTGAATTCGTATCCAAATCTGCCACCATAGCTATACGAAATGTTATCACACCCGGTCTCCCCACCACAGGATGAGTAAGGGGATACGTACTGTTGTATGAAGAAAATTCATCTTCTACAATTGCTTTATTATTAAGGATACTGCTAGTACTACTAAACGGCACACCCCGATGACCACTTATTGAACTGGCATAATTTTTTAACCACGCCGCATCCGAAGAAGACGAACTCCCCCGTACATAATAGAATAATATAAAGAGTACACATACGCCTCCAATTAACATTGCTATGTGATAATTAAAACGTACTGTTCTATTGCCAATACGATATGTGGGAGGCGTCCGCAAAGCGGAACGCCAGTCACGACTATACATCGCGCTTCGTTGATGTGTCGATCTGGGTGTACTACTGCTGCTGTTCAATTCTCGATAAGAATACTGCTGATGCTGTGAGGATGATGATGTGTTGGAGGCAAATGATGTCGTGGCGGTATTTTTATGATTAGCAGCATTAAACAAATATTTATTCATTTAACAAAATTACTACAACGGCTCTGTTTTTTTATAAACTCACACATATACATACATATTTATTAATAACTTAAAAAATAACTATTTAAAATTTCATTATCTAAATTGCTTTTCGTTGTTTTCCTTATATTTGCATGTGATATTAATGATAATTTAGTATGTTTTTAAATTAAAATATTATAATTAACTCTAGTAGGTTTTTCGAAATTAAAAATACTTTATCAGCTGTTTAATTTAAAAACCTATGATGACACTGAAATAGAGATGTGCAAAATTTATGAATAAAAAATACATGTGTCATCACTAGTTTTATGATATTTTTGTTTTATTAAACTTAACCCTGGAGAGCAAAAAATTTCTTAAATTTTCTTAACATTGCAGCAATTATGGACGATGAAATTTTAGATTCTTTTTTATTATTCTTGCTATTTCCTTCTTATAACGTTAGTAATTTTTCTAAATTAAGTACTGTTATTAAAATTTGATAGATCAGTCCCCATATACTAAGAAAATTAAATTAATGAAACCATATTTTATGTTGAATTAACTTTTTTTAATTATTTTTTATATCTGTATATGTATATATTGAGGACATAATATATCTTGACGGTGACTTTTTTCCATCTGTGTATATATTTAGGATAAAATATTGTACCTATTGATTTTGATATATAAACATCTGCGCATAATACTCTTACCATCTAAGCAAGTGAAAAGCATCGACTAATGTGGAAAAAGATGTTTTGCAATTTTTATCAAAATGTTTAAATTTCGATTTGTCTTCTTTAATGGGAATAAAAATTGTACGAAAAATTTATGTTACAACTGTAAAAATTGTAATTGAAGTGACATAACATATGATGGTCAAGTTGAAAAAGAAAATTGATAATATGGCAACACCATCCTTGCATTGTTTTTATTAGAAAAGATTTCACTGGAACATTTTTGCAAAAAAAAAATTGAGGAAAAATACTTTTGATCTTTGACAAAAGAATGTCATCTCATTTTGTTAAAGTTTTGCGTCAAGCACTGAAAACTTTCGATTGGACCAATCAGACAGCATTCAAAAGTAATTTAGCTTTATTAAAACAATTGACAGATCAACTTACATATCGTGATATACAAATCAATCAAGATGAATTATTTAATGATGATTTGTTCTCGAGACCGGGTAGAGCCCCATGTACATTTATGCACATCTTTGAAAATGAAACTGTTTCCATGAGTGTATTTATAATGAGAGGTGGTTACACTATGCCTTTACATGATCATCCCTGTATGCATGGATTGCTTAAGGTTATACATGGTCAATTGAAAATACAAAGTTACACTCAAGATCTAAAGACAAATGAATGCTTGAGTTATAAGCAAACTGAAGGAGAGGTAAGGGTTGTAAAGGAAGATATTAAATATATGAAACCGAATATGGAATGCACCCTTCTGACGCCCAAAGAATGTAATTATCATGAAATAACTGCAGTGGGAGGTGTAGCAGCATTTTTTGATATTTTAGCACCGCCATATGATGCTGATGTGCCGGGTATTGGTCCCAGACGTTGTACATTTTACGAAGCCATAACAAATCGTAATATAAATACTGATAGTGACAAAAAACTTGCGATAATGACATTGCAACGCATACCAGCTCCTCTCACATACTATTGTGACAAAACCGATGCTCATGAATCAGTTTTGGAAACTGCCTTTTTATGCTCACAGGAAGCTTATAGTGTTTTGCCGTAATTACTTTCCAGTAAATTGAATGAGAGGAACGTCATGTTAGTGTTAACACTTAGGAATTGATTGATATAAAAATGAAAGCCAAATAATTATTATGTATTTATTTAAGTTTGTTATTTAAAAACTAGGAGTTGTACTTTTTCAATTGAACGCAATAAAATGTTCAAAACATCACACTTTTAAATGAAATTTTTAAAAATATAATAATGTTTCTTTATATATGTATACGTTCCAATTGTATTATTTATTTAATCTCACGATAATTTAATAAAAATAAAACTAAAGTGGTACTATTTTTTAACTTTATCCAAGAAACAGTGGTTCCAAAACGATTATTATTATTATTTTTGGGAAAAATTTTATAATTTTTGAACCGTTAGATGGCCAGGCGTGAGTCGATGACCTTAAAAGGTTGGACACTCCGAGTATTTTGCTTACACCAAAAATTCATTATCAACTGAGACGACAGAAATTTTGTATATACACTGGTGGACAAAAGTCACCGCCATTTGCATTAATATAAGTTTAATTTGTCAGATTTTGATTGTTTCTCACGGAATAATAAAGTTAATATATTCTCTTACCCACATATGGTGATGAAGGGTATAAAAACAGCACAAAACTTCATCGTTTGATTTTCTAAGGAAAGCTACCTTTCTAAAGGAAAACACTGGAACAGGTATTCACCCCCATATTATAAGTTGATTGTTAATAGAGAATTAATGGGACATCCTTGATAGACGAATTCGAGAACATCACAAAACTCGTTAAAGTATTCTTAGAAGTTAATGAAGATATAGGAAAAAATTGATACTGAACGAAAAAGTTATTACATTTTACACAAAAACGTTTGCAAGAAAGTATTAAAAATAATAAAAGTTTTGAATTAACTTTAACTGACGAATTTGTCCAGTAGTTATATGACCTGTTTTGAATATTTTTTTAAATGCAATTTTTGTTAAATTTAACCACTTTTAAATTTCAAATATTTTCTGAGCATGGAGAGCCTTTAAACGTCGTACATGACAGTGACTTTTGGCAATGTGTGCATTTAGCATGAAAAATAACCAAACTTGATTGAGGAAACCTAGTCAAGGATGGGTTTTCAGCCACAGTATAGACTTCTTTCACAAGCCTTTAGTACCTGTGAAAACGTCAGAACTTAGGAATCTTGGGATATTTCTAACAGTTCATAAATTACAAAATTATTCCCAAAAAAGTTGTTTTAGAACTACACTGCCATGCAAAAATATATGTTTTTTATGATACACACTTGAAATGAATCTACAGAAAGTCTTTACAACTTAAAAATTTAATTTAACACTGCAAAAATTAAAAAAAATATACAAAATTAATACCTAATCATATCTTATGTGCTCTCTTCTATATTGTCTTCTTCCGTTTGCTGATAGATATCCTGGTTACGTCTTTTAAATTTCTTTATTGGAGGTTTAGGGGAATCCACTTTTACATTTAATGTACTTTCTATCTCTATTTGAGGTTGATTAATAGTTGTATGCTCTTCTATCGATTCATCCTTAAGATCTTCCCTAATATCGTCATTGTTACTATTATCATCCAAAGATATTTCCTCGTTATTTATATTTAACGATTCATCTTCCGCGGTTTTTGGTTTGGGTAAATTTAAACTAGAGTTACTTTTTCTTTTTAAAGGACTTGAAGCTGACAAACAAATTGATGCTGTTGAGGTATTAAGACTAGAGGGTTGTTGATCATCCTGTAGTAACGAATCATTTAAAGCCGAATCTTGTGTATTGTCTAATGTACTAGAATGACTTAATTCATGACCACCCATTAGCATGGCCAAAGACAATGGATCATCGATGCCTAAAGTATCGCAAAATTGCAAAGATTGCGGATTTATTTGTGATTTAGGTTGTTTATAATGTTGTCCTTTACTGTAAGTGGTGGGATCATATGCTTCTACTGTACGACAAAAATTATTTGGAATTTTTAGATCATTTTCAAATTTTTTGCGTACATTTTCCATTTCTTCTTCAGAGGGTGTGAAATTAAAACGTTCGCCATTCGAGCTTTTTTCGTTTGGTAAATAATAGTAAGACTCTTTGACATTAATCAAATGATTTGTTAAATATAATATAGTTAACCACTCCAAATCATATTCGAATCTTACGTGTCCCTCATCATCTGTATGATTTTCCGAATTTATGTTTAGAATTTGTAAAAATCTACGTTTGGGTAAGCATTTGTCTAAAGCCAAGAATTTTGTAAATTTTCCATGTACTGAGGATTCATTGTTATCCTTATCATTCAACAAATCCTCGTTAGCAAGCATTTTCTCTTCGTTGGGGTTTTTATCTGAATGCTGAACTACCGCTGCAAATTTACAATGTAAATGGGCTGCAAACCAATATTTGGGTTGCAGCATATTAAGTAAATCTTCACAAGGTCTACTGCCCAATTTGTCATTATCCATTTCTTCACGTAAAAATGGCTTAAAACGACCTAATTGTTGTTTATTACCAAAGTTGTAAATACCTTTGGGCCAATCGTGTGACATAAAAACGTCTATTTTTCCCGATAATTGTTTAAGCCGGAAAATTTCCAATTGACGTACATGGTAAACACTTCGTTTAGTGCTTTCCGTGTATGGAGAAAATTCAAAACGCCCCCTTAAATAATCATGACCCTTATATATACCGGAAACTCCTGCTATTCTTATGCCATTAACTTTGACTACCCCAGCATAACCTAAATAGTAAATATTCGGAGCAACCCAACCACCATAAGGTAATTCTTGTAAATAATTTGAAGCCTCATGATTGCCTCCTATAAATATTGTTAACATGGGAGCTCTCAGTTCACCGCTATAATATCTGCAAAATACATTTGAACACTCAATTATATGTCATATTTTTGCATTTACTGAACTTACTTATAAAAAGTGCATATATCTTGATATTTTTGAGATACGGCCATTGTTTGTAAATCTTCCATATTACGGGTAGATTGAAAATCACCACAGCAAAGTAACATATCAACCTTAATATTATCACGTTTCTCTAGCTCATGTATAGTTTCATAGATTTTTTCCAGCTCTCCATGAGCACAACCTTCGATAGCGATTTTCATTTTTTATTATATTAATAAGTAATTTAATTAAAACTAAAATGTTAACAAATTCTATTAAAATGATATTGACGTGAAAAACGAGATGCAATATTTGTTTACATTTCTTCTTCTTTATTAAAACAAAAACATTCACTGAAGGTTGATAACAATATTATGTCACACTCTGTATTGACGTAAGATTAAACTAATGGCCTGGAATGGCAACAATGTTTTAATTGATTTTCAATATTTTTAAGGGGAAATATTCCAATTTAAAAGTTAGGATACCGGAAAAATTATTGAATCAATGAAGTCTTTTTAAACTCTTCATCAATTTTTCCAATGATGCATAAAAACATTGAAAATAATAGGGAACATGGAATTTTGCCATTTATGATCTTTAGGGAATTTTGACTCTATGAACATGCTGGGTTAACACAAACGTCACCCGACTATGCTGGCCCTGTTTTTGGGAAGATCCTGGAAGTGATAATTACGGACAGGGTTCATACTGGCACAGGATTCTATCTGGCAGGGGATAATATAAAGAAGTTATACAGATTTCCGAATAAGTGTGTTCCAGACCAAGATCCTAGGAGTTTTGGAGGTTGTGGAATGGGTAATGGAGCTGCAATTGATGCTTTCGGTTATTCCAAACACATCACATCTTATTGTGATATGTTCTCTTTTTTCTTCTTTCTTTACAGAAATTGAAGCCGGCTGTTGAAGCAATGGACCAAACTAGCTAAAAACAATTAGTCTTATATCTTTGCTATTAAATGGAAATGAACAATTACCAAGTCTCTAATACCAATCTCCATGAGTTCATAGTGACTTAAACTAAAAAGGTTATTTTTTTCAACTAAACTTTATTAATCAACAATCAATATTAATTATTCAGTATGGTCTTACTTTAGATTGTGTAGCATGAGTAAGAATCCATGATTTGTATTCACGTTTTTTCATCGACATTTGTTTATGGCGGGGATGTGTTGGACATATGACATAATGTCTCTGCTGGCGCACAACAAAATAACAATCTTTGCAACGACGCTTTAAACGTCCCTTAACCTTAAAACCGGCTACTTGATTCAGCAATGACGACACTGGTGCCAATAAACGTTGGAAACCACTTACAATTGATAGAGGAGATATCGAACTGCTGGTAATAGGATTTTCAGTTAATGACGATGTTTCTGCAATGGTTTTTGGAAAAGGTTTAACGATCATGTGAAAATTACGTGCCGTGGTAGTACCACCATTGGTGATTAGACTCCTCATCCCATTCTGAATGATAGATGTACAAAATCTCGTTGCAAAAGACATCTAAAAATAATTTTTCCGCGTATTTGTAGATAAATTGAATAAAATTAGAAAAACCCAAAAAATCTTGTGCTTTTCTTTTTAATGCTGCCTACAGCTGATGTAGAGTTGAGTTTTATCAACTTAACAAACGGTTGGCAAATCCAAATATGACACTGCGTTTATACGCTCAATTTTTATTTGTATTAAGAGTACATATTAAGATACATATCTTGGTTGAAAAACCGTATAACTATAAAAAATACAACATTACAAAAACAACAGGCATTTTTTGAGATTTGGGTTATAAACGCCAAAAAATGTTTACGAAATAATATAATAAAAATATCAATCAAAAATAATAATTTAATACCCTACACCACATTGATGGCTATAAGCGTTAGCTACCGAAAAATAATAAACCACCCTCGTATAAAGATATTTTTTAACTTATACTTAAGAGTGCAGTATATTAAAATGATAATAAAAGTAGTAGTATTAGTGTGTTGTTAAAGGATTTATTATGTAGATGTTAAATGGAAGCTAGAACTATTTATGGACCGGCCCTCGAAAAATTCCACACTTCAATTTTTGCTTATGTTTTTTTAGATTTGACAAATTCTTAGAATATCATAAAACAATTTTGTGCCAAATTTCGCTTTATATTTAAAACTTTTTTGCCCTTAAATCCCCATTCCGGGAGGAACATTTGTATTGAACAAATTTCAATGGACATCGTCTTAGGCCAAAACAATCACACGCCATATTTCATTATGACATTGTTAAATCGACTCAGAGAGTGATCCTGAGTCGAATGATATGGTTATACTATATACGCATAATACCTCACACACTTTGACAGAAACATAATAAGAAAAAGGACAAAATCAGCTGAGCATTTATTGTCACCGTGTGAGAATTTTTTCACTATGATCCGTATGCTATCGATTTTTTATATATTGTTTCTTTTAGACAAGTACTATTTGGGGAAAAATATGTAACATACATTTTTTCCGCTCTCTTATAATTTTCGAGATTTATGATTCCATAATTTCGTCTAGCAAATCCATTTTATGTTTGATAGTAAATACATATTTACAATAATGGTCATGTTAAAGTTCATGGAGAAAAAGATCCAAAGATATATAAAATATTTATTAACCCATACCAAGTCAAAATCTGTTTTTATTATCTGCCCCATAACTTTTTTACTAAAGTGCCAATATTTTAAAAAAACAGATATGAGACTGTAAAAATTCATCATTTAAATTTTTTCGATACTTTTTCCGTCATCTTACCTTAGTGTACTTGGGACTTTTTTATTTACTGAAAATTATGTTATTGGAAATGATTTTAAATTTTATAAATTATAACTTCTAATCTCTATATTTCGAAAACTCACGGTATCGGAAAAAAATCATAACGTAGTTGTACTTCTCTTTTCAAATAATAGTAAAGTGAAGTAAGTGAGTGAGGAAGATGTGGCTGTATTCTTTTATTTAAAAAACTTAATAATTTTTTTATTCAAAATTTCAGTGATCATGGAGTGATATAAAGAGAATAATAATAGTGAGAATCAACTCTGTCATCGTCGAAGATCTACGCTTCAACTAAACATCTATATTTAAAACGTTTTTCATGTAAAATGTATCCATTTATATCATTTATTAAAAAACTCTTTTAAAATTAAATAAATTTTCTTTATTTCATGAACTGTTCACTTTAATCAAAAAAATTTACACATGGAATAGAAATCTTACGAAAATTTAGGTAACTAATCAATATTTATTACTTCCCCGGAAGCTTTTGGAGCAGAAGTTCGTGAGCGCTTTGATTGGGTCGGTGCATTTTCTTCATCAGAATCTAATACTTCTGTAATGTCGTCATCAGTTGGTTTACGTTTCTTGGCAACGGGTTTATCAGGACTTGTCACTTTTAATTTATCTGTGGCAGCTGTTACCTGTTCGGTTGTTGCATCCGATGATGGTTCCTTAACCTCAACCACATCATCATCATCTATAACACATAAATCATCATCGTCATCATCAATAACATCGGAAATGCGTGCTTTCTTGGATGTTGAGGGACCATCGGACATGTCATCATCTTTACCATTTGCTTTTTCATTTGTTTCATCCTTTGATTCCTCCTTAGGTTTAAGTTGATTCTTGTCAGCAATAACTTCAAACATGGGCTCATCACGTTCAGCATCAATATGTATAATAATAATGCTGAGTTCATAGTTTTGGAAAAAGTCATCACACTTGAGTAGGACGCCATCAATAATATCCATTTCACACAATAATTTGCCCTCATTACATTCAGTCTCACCCTCTTCCGAAGAGATTACCACAACACCCTTGGCATCTATTATAACATCTGGATTTACCATATTTAACGTTTTGATCAATACCTCATCACGGAATTCCTTAATATGCATACGCTTGGTATCAATACGTAAATGTATGGCAGGTTCTGCAGCACATACATAACAATTGGGATTCGGAGTGGTTAGAAACTTTTCGGGTACTAATAACTGTTGTCGAGGATTCGGTCTCAAGCGCATATAAACAGATTTACATTTCTCTAACTCATTTTGTAAAACCTTAAAGGTTTGCATTACCACAACACCAGCGGTTATAGCGTTTGTGGTTGCAATTGCCGGTATAATATTACCAGCCATTGATTTTATTTCAAAACGTGATTTACGTGCTATCTCAAATATATAGCCTCTAATATTAGCACAGGCGGCAACAAAATCCATTGCTGGCTGATCATCTTTATCCCATACCAAGGAGTCACCTTCTTCCAATTTTTCAAGATTTATTTTCAATTTCTTGAGACAATCGGCAAATACACCTGCGCATTCTTCCAAAGACCAGGTTTTATGATATTGGCGCATATAGGAATCATCAACCACTGAATCGTCTTTCTTAAATAAAACATTATCCCATTTAATGGGTGTTGGAGGTTTACGGGTCTTCCATAGATTCGACATAGACAATAGATATTTAATATCATCATAAAAGAATTTATTGAAAAGCGTTTCAGCATCATAATTGCTATCTTTAGCCCATTGACGTGTGTTTACACGTACAACATTTCCATCTTTTGGTACTGTATCTTCCTGTGATTTACTTTTTTTATCGCCACCAGCACCTTCAGCATCAGCTGCAGGTAAATCATCATTTTCTTCCGCTTGAGCTTCAGGGTCAGCTACGTCTGGCGAAATATCCTCATCATCGACAGTCTCACCAAAGAGTTGACTAAAAAGATATAGTATTTTAATTTTCTAGAAATTACATTTCAGATTTAAATGCTTTTTTGATCGTAAATGAAGTTTTTCAAAATCAGGATTTTGTTATCATTGAAACTCCATAATTATAATTGTTTAAACAAATAAGGGAGACATTGGATATTACCATCCTCCCCCATATTAGCTTGGTGTTTCAACAGTATCATAAAATAAGTGAAATCAATCATTGTCTTTAACAACATTCTTCACGTTCTCACGATAATTTGATATCGGTTCGGAAACATCCGACTCACTTGGCCAAAGCTTTTCAACCCAGCGACGTCTGTACTAAACCGAAGTTTTTTCCCCAAGGAAGAACTACCGGTTACAGCCAAAATGTTACAATTTTCTTCACATCCTGATCTGATCTGAGATTGAACGTACCGCTCCAAAATAATTTCATTAACTGTCAAGCAAATCCTACCTTTCCTAATAATGATTCCTTATCTTGATATAAGTAGGAAATTAGCATTCTACATTATGAGTGCTAAAAAAGCTACAAACCAGAAATTTAAAGTGTTATACTCACTTAAACAAATGTTTAGCCCACACAATGCAATGTATAGGCTCTGATGGAGTGTTACGTATGGTACAACCGGGAAAACTCTTTTGGGCTGCTTTTGGAGTACATTCATAACATTGGGTCAAACCTTTCTTGATCAATTCCACTTGGCCATTATAGCCAGCAGTACCACTTTCAATTAACGGTACCTCTGCATTTAAACACATACGATTTACATGATTACGTGCAGCACGATTGTCCAAAGCATTAAGCACAACATCAAATTTCTTAAAGAAATTTACACCGTAGTCGGTTCTATTAAAAACAACATAATTGGACATTAATAATTCTATCTTTAATCTCTGAAATGTTCCATATAATTGACACTTACGCCATAATACTGTCATGATAAGCTGTTATTTTTACGTCTGGATTAAATTGCAATGCACTTTCACGAGCCACTTGAGCTTTAGATTTACCCACATGTTCACGATGAAATAAAAATTGTCGATTTAAATTACTTAAATCAATAGTGTCCAAATCAATCTAAAATCATGAGAAGAATTAGAAAATATAACTCATATATTTTTATTTCCATTTCATTTACTAACAATTTCAATATCCGGAAAGCCGGATAATACCAAATTCTTTAAAATTTCACAACCAATACCGCCAGCTCCGACCACCAACAATTTGGATGTTTTAATTTTTTCTTGTAAACTTGTTGGAAAAATACCATTCAAAGAAGCCGCCATTATCTAAATGATTTATATTTTCTTCTAAATGATAAAACCACAAAATGTTTATTTATAAATACTTCGTCGAAGAAAAACTAAATAATTTACCTTTTTTCGCCAAAAAATATGGAAAACAGACGCCACCGGTTTATTTAAGGTAGTGTTGACTTTTTATTGGTTACCAAATATCGTATAAGAAAAATACATATCGATTAGCGGTTATTTAAAAATATTAAGAGGTCATGATTATGCTAAAGGTAAATTCAATACGGTAACTGTATAAATATTAGAAAAACAAGAAGTTTTGAGAACGTCAAAATACTCACAGAAATAAAAATGGAACATAAACAACACATAAACAAAGTGACATAAGACATAGTATAGCAAAAGAAAATTTTTTGAAAATATCTTCATGGAATTAATTTTTTCCGAAATGTTAGTTACATTTTTTCAGTTATAAAACAATTTTCTTAATTAACTTATACTGTATTTATACTTTTCTGAAAGTTTACTTTATAGGTTTTAGTGCAATGCAAAAAAGTTTCAAAAACATATTATCTTGTTATGTAGAGTATTCCACAGTTATTCTACACTCTTTTCTTCTAAAAGTTTTCATTATTTATAATGTCAAAATTCATACATAAAAAATCAGAAAGATGTCAAAAAAAAAAGAACTCAGTTTTGGCACCATGCTATTAAAATTCTTTTTTGACAACTGTTTATGTTTACATTTTCTTATGTTGTGTATTTTTTGGAGTGCGTAATTTTCTCTACTAATTGAAATAAGTTGTATTTTTGTAAAATGGATTGTGCACCCTTAAATCTGGTATTAATATGAAATGGAATAATTAAGTAAATCAATTATTATATTTAGCATATAACTTTCAATTTCCAGGCCCATTTCCATGAAAGGAGAGCTGATAAGCTAATTAAACGACATCGCTATGAAGAAGCTTACAAAGCAATAGAAACTTCATTGTTATATGTAGAAGATGCCTATAAGAATATAAAAATTCCCAAATCCTTAGATGTTTTAAACACCCAAAAGTGGGACTATGAGCGTAAATTAAATCAAATACAAATGCGTAAATTACAGTATGAAAAATTGAAATCAAAGGAAATTGTGCCTTCCATACAAATTGAAGTGGCTTCCCATACAATAAAAACTGATATTGTAAACGCACAATCAATCGCTAGATCTATAGACAAGACCATAAAAGAGTTTAATGATAAATATGGCAGTACATTATTGGAAAGTGCACAACGTAAGGAATTGCAAACAAAAGAAAACAATGATCCCAATAAATTAGCTAAAGATATGAATGTAAAATTAAATGATAATTCAAAGGAAATGTTAACAGATAATTTGGATCAAAATTTAAGACGCATGAGTTTATTGGATGATAATTTACAAACTATAGATGATGAATTGCCATCTTTGGCTCCATTGGAGTTACCCTCATTTGATTATACTGTTTTTGGTGCGTCACCAGGTTTAATGGAAAATTTTCAAAAGTAATGTTTTTTCAAATATAATTTTATTTATATGTGATCTCTCTAAATATTTTATTTAGTTAGTTAAGATATACAAATTAAATGTAATCGAAAATTCTTATAACAAAAGGATATATTTATGTTTTTAATAAACTCTGCAACAAATCCTCCATGTCAGTTTCAGTTTCTACATCTTTTAAAAGTAGCAACACTTTCACCTCCATTTCACATAGAATTTCTGGCTTTTTATATGTTATAATTAAAGTGTTATACTGATGGTGTACTGAAATATTAGCCTGTGAGGGTAATATGCCACAACGATCCAACTCCGGAACTTGTATTACTTTGTAATATTTTTTATTAGTTGTTCTTACTACTATGGCTCGTTTGTCAATATCTGCCTGAACTTGGTAGACCTCTATAGGATAGGGGAGATTTCTTATACGCCACTCAATATTTTTCTTAGTAATTCTTTTTGTTAATACTGGTTCGGTATTACTAATTTTAACGGTAAAACTGCCATCGTCATTTCGTAAATCACTATTGTCTGTAGCTGCTGCCAATTGTCGTGGGTCCTCACCTAATTCGACCTCCCATTCTGGTTCCCCCATAAGTTGTTTAGTTTTCCTCCAAGCTCTTTTTTGCACAACTCCTGTATTCAAACTATATTCCTCTGCCATTTGTTGACCATCAGGAAATTTATAAAATATTTTACGACTTTTCCCACTAATCATAGAGTTTTTCTCTGCACTTTTTAAATAATTTAACCAATTTTCATAAGACATTTTTATAACTTTTTTATGTGTTGTTGATTTTTTTTATTGTATTAACAAATGAAAAAAAATCAAATATTTGTTCGATATTATTAATAAAAATAAACAAGCATGTTCAAACTGTTGTCATATTCTTCATTTTGGTTGTCATAGCGGAAAGGAATTATACAGTGGCTGCACAAGTTCAGCTGATTATATTTTACTTTGTTCTCTTACATGACCAGTAAATGTCAAAGTTTGTTTACAGCACAGTGAAAGGTCTCTCATACTTGTTTGTAAGTTTGTTCGGTGTTGTTTATGTTTTTCAATTATTTAAAGAAAGAATTTTGACGTTTTCATGGCATTTTGCATTGTTTTTGTTGTATTAATAACTACCTTACATATATTTGCTTTGGTTTAGTTTGTTTTATAAGTGATTTATGTTTTTGTTCTGTACAATATAAGGTGTTTGTAAGTTTGTTTTGTGTTCTGCCTACTTTTTCCGTTATTTAAAAAAAGGAATTATATTTACATGGGTTATTTATGTTCCTCTGTCATTTAAAGAATGAATTTTGACGTTCTCATGGCATTTTGTTTTTATTACACAAATCTCTCCAAGTGACTAGCAGTGGAAAAATATCCAAAGCTTTCAATGTGCTAAATGTGTTCTTTCTAGGATCTCACTTGAGAAATCATCCTAATTTCAATATAACACAATAGGAGTTATACGAACAAAGCTTACTTTGGTATGTGTAAGATCCTTTGGATCAGAATTCGTATATGGCAGATTTGAACGACATGACATTTTGTCAGTAACATATTTTTGGTACCGAGTGTGTTAAGAGCATGATACTAAATAATAGCTTTAAGTTTTGTCTATACGATGTCAGTAAGAATTTCATTACATCGATGCCTTTTTGACATGATAAAATATTGTAAAGATCTCTTTGATTCCCATATTATTAAAGCCTTTCATAATATTTATTTCTTTAATTCAATAGCGTGGGGTCTTGATTTACTCCTATTTTTAAATGAAGAGCTTTCACAATTTGTGTAGCGAAGTGATTGTATTCAATAGCGTAGGGATCAAAATCTAAACCATTGCTTCTTCAATCGATATTTTAATATCCATTCCTCTGCCTCATAAATTCATTCATTAAAAATATTACAGAAAGTTTTAGTTATTTTAATTATCTAATCGTTTGGTTTCACACTGTTATGTACCATTAGATAATTTGTTGCTTTAAAAAGCTTTAAGTATGAAACGATAACAAATTTATAATTTACCGTTTTAATGAAATACAAAGGTTAAATTATTTCATTACACATTCAGGTCAGATCTACAAAATATCTCAACTAGCAGAAACATCAATTAGTTTTTTTGTGAATACGGTGAAAATTAACAACATATATACAACATGAGTTTTGTTTGGACTTTAATTGATGCATTTCTCTTTACTGAAATTATTATTGTATTGTTATTAGTACTACCTATAGCCAGTCCAACCAAATGGAATCGTTTTTTCAAATCAAAAATTTTGGCCATGTTGGCACAACAAGCTCAAATTTATATTTTCGTAATAATTGGTGTTTTAGTGTTATTTATTTTGGAAGCTATAAAAGAGATGACCAAATTCTCCAGAGAGGAAATTAGTGAAGAAGCCCAATTGGATTTAAAAATGCAACATAGCATGCGTTTATTTAGAGCACAACGTAATTTTTACATTTCGGGTTTTGCAATATTTTTGGTTTTGATAATTAAACGTTTAGTAACTTTGATTTCACAACAAGCCCATTTGTTAGCTCAAAGTGAAGCGGCTTTAAAACAAGCCGAATCTGCTTCAGCAGCTGTGCGTAATATTATGGATGAAAATAGTGAAGTGGAAAAATCCAAAGAAGCTGTGGAAAATAAACAAGTAAAGGAGGTAAGTAATAATTTACATATAAAAGTCAACGTACATACATATGTGTTTGTCTAAAAATCAATTAAAGTATTTTTAAATGCCAATAAATATAGAAATTTTTATGATAATTAAAGTATGTTAAAACGATCACTCAAGCTTTAATTAATAAGGTGAAGTTGAATGTTGTCAACTACTCATTTCTTATTCAGTAATATTTTTTTAATATTTGAATGTCTCGAAAGAACTATCTAATGATATATAAAAAGTATCATATTATTAACCCATACAGAAACAAATATATGTACGTGGTCGTTCGCTTAGAAAAACTGAGTTACAGATATATAATTTCAATTTTAAATAGAACAAATACTAATTCTTCATTATTCAATGGGTTACAAATACAAATTTCTTTATGAATGAGAATACTGTTATATCGACGACTTTTTGAGACATTGGTATTTACCTAAAAAGATAATGGAAAAAAATATAATTTTATTTTATCTTCGCATAATATGCTTTTATATAATTGGAAAGGTTTCTCCAATGCCTTTTACGTGATACCCATATTGTTAATATACATTAACTATCAAACATCTTTTGAATTTAATGGGTTAAGTGGGTATCAAATTAATATATAAAATGTGGTCTACAAGTTTTATTATAAATGAGAATACATCAACGCATTTTTGATATATTTCCATTTTTCTAAAGTCATTTTAAAAAATAATAAAAATTAATTTTGTCTCCGTTAATAATATTAGGAATTTTATATATTATTGGATAGGTTAATGCAAAATCTCTCACATGATACCCTTATTGTTTTATGTTTCTTATTTTTACCCCAAACAATAATTATGTTATGATTAAATAATCGATAGTGTAGATTTTAATCTGTTCCATATATAAAAATGAATAAAAACACAATCAAAATTATTTGACAGTTAATCAAAATAAAGAAGAGTTGACATCACTTTAAAACACAAAAGCTTTTTGAATATAAACAATGTAAGAAAGAGATAGCTCTATAATAATTTACCGGTTTCTATAACTGTATGTCATGTTTGTTTCTTTTACACTTCTGGTGACTAATAGGAGAGCAAAGGTGAAGTAGTAATAAGAGGTATTTTGTATCATTTTTTCCCTAAAAAAGCTTATGTACGTGGATCTTAAATTATTTCATCAGTTCAACGAGAAAATAGAAATCATAAAAATAAATTTAAGTGAGTTATAAAAAAATTAGCGAATATAAAGTAAGAATTAATCATACATTTTTGTTTTTAATTAATCTCGTTATTATTTGAGAATACGTGTAAATAAATAAAAAACCTTACGTATAAAATTTACTTTTAGTTTTTGGCTTTCTCAAAAGCAGTCAAGTGTAAAAGAACAACGACCGAGAAGAAAAAGACAACTTGAAACCACTCAACAATTAAAAATCTATTTTAAGACATAAATCAAGAGAAAATAATACCATAAACGAACAAAATGAGTCTTGTCTGGACTTTGATAGCTGGTTTTCTGTACGCCGAAATAGCTGTAGTGCTATTATTGGTTTTACCAGTAGCCAGCCCTTACAAATGGAATCGTTTCTTTAAATCAAAATTTCTGGCCATGATGGCTCAACAAGCTCATCTATACTTTTTCCTTATTATGGGCGTATTAGTATTATTCCTTTTGGATGCCATACGTGAAATGCGTAAATATTCCCATCATGACCACTCCTCAGAGGTGCATTTGAATGTAGAAATGCAACATAGTATGCGTTTATTTAGAGCTCAACGTAATTTCTATATTTCGGGTTTTGCCATCTTTTTGGTTTTGGTTATCCGCCGTTTGGTAACATTAATCTCAGCCCAGGCAAATCTTTTGGCTCAAAGTGAAGCCTCATTGAAACAAGCTCAATCTGCTTCTGCAGCTGTAAAATCATTGATGGCCGAAAAGAGTACTGAAAAAGCTAAAGAAGCAACTGAAGATAGTACATTGGGAGAGGTATGTTTACTTTTAAAACTCATTTCTTTACATTTTTAAAAGAAAACAACAACCATGGTTGTATATATATTTTTGAATTTAAATATTTTTTTATGTGAGTTAAATGTGTGAATATATCATGGTTTCTTTTTGTTTTGAATTTTGGCATTTAAATAAGTTTAAATTGATTTTTTTAAACATATGTATATACAAAATAATTTATGTGTATGTGTATATTTTAATAAGTTTAAAAACAAAGTTTGTATTAAGGAAATACAGACCTAACTGATTGCTAATTAAAATATTCCATTGTAGAATTTTTGAGAACCGTCTATTCGCTATAGAATCATATTGTAATATTTTTAAAAGAGCTTAAAGTCATTTTCTTAATTAACTTTGAGCAGTTTACACGTACAGGGCCAATGCCCTCATGTTCTATACATACACACAATGTGCTAGCAAAATATTGTTTGTTGAATTACTCTGAGACTTTACAAGAAGATTCTTTAATTACTTTTATAAACCCATTTATTGACGTTTTAATAGTATTACTTTTTGTGATCTTCAATTATCCTTTAACAAGAGCCCAATATTATTAGCTCGCAAACTTTTTTCAACATCCTCTCGAGCATCTGCAATATAAGTTTTTTAAAGGAAGTTGCAAAAATTCTTTCAGAATTGGTAATATAATTTTTAGAAAACTTGTATTCAATGTCTGTACTTTGCTTTTGGTCTTTTAACATTTCGTATCAAATAGTCCTAGCAATGAGCTTACCGGGCTGCTTTCCTATCAGAGTTATTGGGAACTCTTTTGAAACCAGGTTTTATCAACGGATAAGTTCTGCTGGTACTGTTTAATAACATTAGAAACAGTTTGACGGCATACCGTTAAATGCTTTCCTAGTTTGTTGAAAATATTTAATAATTTTCAATATACCGAATGTTTTATGTTTTGTTCATACACCCTCACACATACACTCACGAACATATAAAATATATAAAAGTTTTTCTTTAATAAAACAGAGTCATTAAATTTGTTATATTTTTGGCTTTGCTTTTTTCTACTGAACCGATTTTAATAACTTTTGGAATGCGAATAAAGTTCATGAAAATTTTATTCTAATTTGCCTATTTATAATTGACATTTTTACGAAAGTTCTTCGCATGAATTTAGAGATGGCCTCAGATTTCGATTTATATCTTTTAATATACTAAACCAATTTCGAAGGTTTTAAATAGAAAACTTCTCAGGAAGTGTAATTTCACTGAACTATGTCAAATATTGTGAATTGGAGCGATGTTAGCACGCTTCATTTACGGACATAGCTTAATCGACTTAGATTTTAATTTGATGCAAGAATATATACATTATTCGGTCTGAAATATTTCCTTATTAGCGTTTCACACGAAATGACAAAGTTAAATTAGTTATTTTAACTTAAATAGTATTTAAATAAAATATACTTATTCCTTAAATAAGAGCACTGTCCCTTTTGTCCATTTGTTTAAAGTCACTGACTACGACTCTAAACAAGATAAAAATTATAGAAATATTTCTAAAAAATCGTTTCGTGAACCATTAACAGACATCTGCATAAACTCATAATAACCCAAGCACATATTGGAAAAATTCACACAATTTTATTTTATTTTTTATTTATTTATTACCACTACAAGTGGTGAAGAGGGCGTATTAACTTTGTCGCTCCGTATGAAACGCTAAAAGGGAATCAACATAGACTCCATAATGTTTATATATATTTACATTCATGCATCAAATCAAAAACTGAATCGAATAAGCTATGTTCGGCTGTCCGTCCGTTTGTCTGTTATTGGCACGATCAAATCCACATTTATTGTCAGAACTTAATAAAATTTGGGGTGAGTATTTGTTATGTTATGTAGACCAAAATCTAGGCAACCTCTAAGTTCAAGCAAACATCTTTAAAATTGTCAATTATAAATCGAAAAATTAGTAATTTGTAATAATGAACTTAATTGCCATTCCAAAAATTATCAAAATCAGTCTAGTAAAAAAAACTTTTATATATTGTGAACATTTTCATGTATGTGTAAGTGTGTATGTACGAAATTTAACGTATTTACTTCACACGCATTTGTGATGGAAATTTTTGATTCGTCATAGCCGAATATAGCATTCTTACTAGTTAAAGTTAGGCAAATAAGCGATATGGTGGAAAATTCTTAAATTTTTATTCTCATCTTAATGTGTAAATCTTAATAATACACTAAAATTAAATAATTTTATGTTTAAACACATACATAGATATATGCTTATAATGTTTATTTATAATTTGTCATTGTATTTTCAATACATATATTCACACATATTTTTTTAATTATAATATTTTTTCATTGTTGCTCGCTAAACAAAAAATAAAATGAGTTCTTGTACATAGTTCGAATAAAAAATGTTTTCTATGAAAACAAAATAAGCTGCGCTAAATTCTTTTTGTTTTGTTTTTTTTTTTTTTTTTTTTTTTTCTCGAAAATTTTTATTTGCTTCTCTTGCATGGATGGTTGGTTAGTTGTTTTGATTATAATTTAATTTTTGTTTAAGTTATTTTTTATAATTTGAAATTTCTTAATACTCATTTTAACAGCTTACCAATTTAAGGAGACGTGTACAAGGACTCACAGCAAGTTTATCACAACCAAAGTTAAAACACAAATATTCATAAAAACAAATAAAAATTTCGAAACATAAACGAAGGAACACGAAATGTCAAAAGAATAATAAAAATTCATAACAAAAAGACCTACCTACCCTTTTACCCCCTTATCCCTTTTACGAATAAATCATTTTATCTTAATGTAACAAAAAAATATTAAACGAAAAAATATATTTTAAGTTTTAAAACAGTATTGTAATAATTACCCGAACGAACGAATATATTTTTCTAATTTAAATAAAAAACATCTTAATTTTTTATTGTATACAATAGATTTCACAATTGAAAGAACGCATCCATGAATTAACCTCGGAATTGAATCGTGAAAAGAAGGACAAAGAAGCCTTAAAATCTCAAGCTGAAAGTTTGAACAAGGAATACGATCGCCTTACTGAGGAATACAGCAAATTGCAAAAGAAAATTACCATAAGTGGCGAAGGTAAAAAGGAAGATTAAATTTATTGTTAACACACACATCAAAAAAATTGTATTGTGTATAAACATTTAAATCAATTAATAAGACTCTTTTTTCCAAAAATATAAAACTAATATTTATATAAATACATAAATATTATTAATGTGGCTTTAACAAATTATTACATTTGGTTCACTATAAAAAAACAATTGTTTTGAACTAATTAATTAATTAACTATATTCTCATTATTTCTGTTATTGTATTTTTTCCCTTCCTTTTTGTCTATGAATTCTTTATTACCTTGAATAATTTTGGGTGTGTTATTGTTTTCATATTTTTTTTTTCAATATTTATAAAAAATACTTTAAGAAATATTTTTTTATAATTATAAATTACATTAATAAATATATTATTAAATAAACAAAAAATAGCATTTTTTCTTTAATTTAATTTAAAAAAGTAGGGCACATTGGTTATAAAACCTTTTATACACTCCACCACAAGTGGTGAATTAACTTTGTCATTCCGTGTGTAAAGCTAAAAAGGAATCATCTCAGACCCCATAAAATAATTGACAGCTCAATGAATATTGGGCTAAGTATTTTTTAATAGTTCTGAGAAGTTTCTTAGTTAAAAGATATACCCCGATATCTTAGGCAACCTCTAAATTCAATCGAAGAACTTTCCTAAAATTTGAAATTGTTATCAAAAATTATAACGAAATTAATATTAAGTTATGTATACTTCTTACCATTCAAAATATTATCAAAATCGGTTCACTAGAAAAAAGTTATTGCCAAAAATATTAAAAATTTTATGACTCATTAAGTGTTCCGTGTTATATTTAGGAAAAACATTTATATATTTCATACGTTTGTGAGAGAATGTGTTAGTGTGTATGTTTGAAACATATCGTTTTAATTTCACATGCATTTATGGTGGAGGGTATTGAAAATTCAACATAGCCGAAAATAGCATTATTTCGTGTTTTGAAATAATTCCTAATCTTTTGTTTAGTTTTTAACCCATCGGACGCGTCTCCAGGTGACGGTTATATGGAGTCTATTGTCAGGTAATATGCACATGTATGGAGTGACATCGAAAAATTCTTAACATACAAATATGTATGATTCTAACAAATGATTGGTGTCTTTTGCCGCAACTGCATACAAAGTACTTTTTGGAAAATTTTGATCGCTTGTGCTGAAGCATGAGTAATATAAAATTTTTGACCAGGAAGATTCGAAAAATCAGCTTGAACATATTTTTCGTCATCCATTAGGTAGGTAGGAGAGGGTGGTGTGCATTAATGCCCACCTTCACTCGGTGACCTAAAGGTCCATTGTGATCCCTTCATTCAGCTGGAAGACAGTGTTGGAAACCTGGGAACTGAAGAAAAAAGGGCAAAAGTGAAGAAAAATAAGAGATAAAGAAATAAAAAAAGAGAAGGGACAGATAATAACTGTTGGTTCCAGTAGCCAGCTTACCTTCAGGATGAGCCCTATGAGGGTTGACAGTTCTATGACCGTCAAGTCCTCTAGCCCATCCAGAAATTGCCGGCCTACCCATTTCATCCTAGGCAGCTGGAATCGAGGACATTTACAAAGTAATCGTCATCCATTATGCAGCAAGTATGTTTTTTAAGAAAATTTGACTTCAATTTCCGTGCTCGCTTTTCAGACTATAAATTTTGCTTTCCCAATGGATTTGTCTTTTGAAAATGCTTTCTATTATGTGGCTTAAGAAACATCACGTGAACCATTCCTTCTACCTGAACCAGGTTTTCTATCAACGGACAAGTTCTCTGGTATAGTTTATTAACATTGGAAACAGTTTAACGGTAGTCTTTTGAATACTTGACCAGCTTTAAGTAGAACTATGTGAAGTTTGGTTGAAAATATTTAATAATTTAATAAATTCATTTTTTTACATTAAACATAATAACTGACATGTTTTACAAAGGTAACGGTAAAAATAAAAATCATATAATACTTGTGTTAAAAGTTATAACATGTGTTAAGAATTTTTCGATTTAACTTCTTATACTACAGTGATATTACTCCAGATTCTAAAAAAGGTGTAAAATCCGACACACCTTAAAGATCCTAAATGACGGTGTTAAATAATGTAGCTCTCCCCTATAACGCCAGACCCAATTCTTCATAAAATTTTGACATTCCATTCATTTTTATTTTTAAATAGATACCAAATCCTTGTCCAAGAAGTTTATACATTGGCTAATAATTCCATATAAACTAGACATCCTCTAGTCAAATTAAGCTATTTCCATATGTTGTACTCTATATCAATTCTTATTCTAATCTCATTACTAAACATGTGACATTATCTAAAGATATCTCTAAGATACGGAATTTTCGTTTTGGAACCACTGTGTATTGGTAAATGGAAAAAAAAATTACCCTGAGTTGTTTATAATTATTAAAAACTTAGCAACAATAAAAAAATGTCTTTTCTATTTTTTAGATAATTTTTTTTTTAGTTTTATTATATTTTACATGTGTATTTTAAATATGCATAATATTATAAATAACATTGGAACATATATATATATATATATATATATATATATATATATATATATATATATATATATATATATATATATATATATATATATATATATATATATATATATATATATATATATATATATATATATATATAGTGGCTTTCTGTACATAAATTCACACAATCAAATGAATGACGGCATTATATGTTTATGTGATTCATAGCACCAATTAATAAGTCATACCCAGCAAACATTTTAATATGTTATTTTATATATAAAATGAAATCGAAAAATTCTTAAAACACGCTAATCTTGTTGAAATGAGTGAAAAAAAATTTGAACTAAAATTATTAAATATTTTTAACAAAACCCAAATTAGTCCTACAAAAAATTGGACTTCATTTTAAAGGTCTGTTGTCAAATTGTTTCCGGGAGAACTAATCCACCTATAGAAAAGTTATTTCAAGGTCCACATAATGTTTCTAATGACAAGATATTCAATAATTTTCAAAAGAGCTCCCAACACATCCGGTAGGAAAGCAGCCCGGTTAGCTCAGTACTCGGTCTATTTGGTACGAAAAGTTTAAGCTAATGCAAATTTTTAAAACCTACAATGCCCCAAAAGATCCTGGAATGTTGCTAAAAATTTGGAGGTTCAAAACAGAGCGCGGAAATTGAAAAATATTCTTGCTGCATAATGGATGACGTGACGTATGATTTTTTGCAATTTCCTGGTCAAAAGTTTTAGGTTGCTGGTGCTAGAGGGAAAGTTGAAGAAAAGCTTAGAACCCAAAGGCAGTCAAAATTTTCGAAAAAGTTCTTAGCATGACAAAAGAAGCCAGTTATTTGTTACAACGGACTCCATAAGTATCTATAAAAGTATTTTTACATCAAGAAATGTTTACAAAAAAGTTTGCTTCCATTCATAAGACATCATAAAGTATACATTAATTTTTAGACTAACTTGACATCCTGGTAAACAAGCCTTTGAGTAATACAATAACAATAATATGGTATTTGTACCAAGGTTGAAGAATTGGAGAAGCACTTAAAAGGTGTCCAAAATTGTGGTAGATTTTAAACGGAGATGGACAACCTGTTACAAAAAGCACTGTGCATTTTGCAGCACAAGAATTTTCATCGTTCTTGATTCAGAAAGAAAAAATCATAAATCACGAAATGTATTAAAAAGGTCATTCAACGAAGATTTTCCCAACTTGATTAATTAGAGTAATTGGGCTTAAATTAGTTCTTTGGAAAATCGTTAATATTTACTTCACGTCCTTGATTCTATCCGTCTTACATTTTATATAGTAAAACAGTTTTTTGAGAAAGTGATTGGGTCTAAATTATAGAAAACTAGCTGTAATAGTTTTTTAGAAATTTTAAAATTTAACTTCACTCTTTATAAGGAATACCTCTCCCCATAAAACTAACCGTCCTACATTTTTTGCAATGAAACATTTCCTTTAGAAAATGAAAATTTTAAAATTCTCGCTGTAATAGTTCTTTAGTGGATTACCTTCCCCTCTAATCCTTTCTCGCTGTAATTATTAATTGGATATTTGATGATCAATATATGTTTTGTATGAGGGCTACTCCTCCCCCTGATCAGCCCAATAGTTATTGTGGTGTAGCTATCTTACAGTAACATAATTGCTGCAAAATTGTTCTTTAGCTATTCACGAATGTATAATTGCTTTGTATGGGTGCTAAACCTCTTCCTGAACCGATTCGTCCTATATTTTCCTCAGGGAAGTTGTTTTTTAATAGCATAATATCTAAAAATTTTAAGACCATCGGCTTTGTAGTTCGTAAGATATTCAATTATTTATGTTTGTTTTGTATGGGTGATACCCCTCCCTTAATTCTTATTGATTTTTATAGCCTATTTATTTTCGGATACATTGTGATCATTTTGTGAAAACTTCATCAAAATTGGCCACGACGTTTTGGAGTGCAAACATTTATATTTAGACATGTATTCCTTCTCAATCACTAATAAATCTTCTATCGATTGATAATATGACATGAATAAAAATTCATGTGTATAATTATTAATTAGCAAATTAATATCTTGAGTCCAAGAACTTTATTATCTTTTTTGTAAAATCAGTTATTGTTTTATAAATTATTATAAAGAATATTTACTAAAATAGCAAATTGCGTGCCTAAAAGTTCTGTTCTTATAATCATTATATTATTTTCTTAGTTTCCTATAAAACAAGGATGACAACATGTATAATAAAACTACAAATCGTATTTATGAAATAACTTTATTACCAATACGCTGGTTAATGTATATTCTTGGAGCACTTCCCTACGAGTTTCAGCATAAACAAAACTGTTCATTATCCATACTCGCATGGAGGCTTCTGCATTTAACACTCTTGGTTATATTCACAATATGGATTTCGATTTTACGTTTTGAACGTTTTCATGAGGTTCTCTACAAGAGAAATGATAAATTTTCCAATGGCATGGACATGATTAGCTATGCCACATTACTTATCGTTCAGGGCATTATCTATTGGGAAACTACTTGGAAGGCGTATAGATATAAAATAATATTCAAGCAATTCGAATTATTATGTCATAAATTTAAATATGAATTAAAATACCCGATAAATTTATCTCGTATACGTTTGTTTTCGATTCTCCTGTACACTCTTCTAATGGTCTATATGATTATCATATTATTCATAATTTTGATTCGCTACATTAAGGTCCTAAATGGTTTTCGTCTAATACTTTTACAATATGGCGATACAATATTGAAATTAAAATTTATCGAATTCACTTTATTTGCGGCCATCGTAATGGCCATACAAACCGATTTAAATAATTTTATGGTGATTTATATTCATGAAATCCAGAAGAATAAATTCAATGATGCCGAATTTAAGACTAAAATTTATGAAAAAATCTATATACTTCAAGATATTCACAATATTCTGATGACAACAGTAAGTGGCATTGAAGATTATTTCTGTTGGAGTTTACCGGGTTTAATTTTGAAAATGTTTATCGAATTTACTATAACTGCTTATTGGATTTATTTTAGTTTTGATTTCAAAATTCCAGTATTATTTCAGTCATGTAAGTTTCGTTTTCCTAATTTTTAAACATAATAACGAATTAATTCACTATTTAACTATTTAAGAACAGATGGATATAGTGTTACTATATTAAACTTGATCATATTATTTGTATGTTGTAGCATTTGTTCGAAATGTGAAAAACTGGTGAGTATTACGAAAATTGAAAAAAAAAAAAAAAAAAAAAAAAACACAATAAGTTCCAAAAAATAGTGTTATTTTTAATACCAGAAACAATTTTGTTTTTTTTGAGAAATAATTCTGTAATTTTTAATTGAAATAACAATTTACAAAATATAAAAGTATTTTAGTAATTTTAATCACTAGTGATGGAATCTTGAAACTTTTGCGGAAATTATTTCATTAACTTTGTTACAGTGCTCATTTTACTCGAACAGGTTGCATATCTCCGTATAAAACCTACCACACTTTTGTGCAAGAACCCAATAAAAGACCAAAAGTAAAGGGACACATTATGAAGTCTTATTAATGGAAGCAGCCTTTTTGTAATCATTTCATGATTTAAATTTCGGTATTTTTTGAGCCCGTTGTAACAAATGATTGTCTTCTTTTGCCTCAACTGCATATTGCTTGTCATACCAAGAACCTTTTGGGTTTGCTATGTGTTGGGAGCTATTTTAAAAATGCTTTCTATTATTTTGGATTTAGAAACATCATGCCGACTATTCCTCCTTCCTACTTAAACTCGGTTGCAAAGGTAACTTGATCAAAAAAATCAAATTTTACGTGGGTTACAAGTTTTAGTGAAAAACGCGTGTTAAAATTTTTTCAGTGTCGTGCCTTAAGATTAGCAAGGATTATCTATGTATAAAATTTCTTTTCTCTCAATTCATAAATAAATTTTTGGCAAATTTTTTAAAATCAATATAACCGAGTTGGTCAACTTTGGAGGGCTATTGACCACGCCCCTGACCACATTCCTTGTATTTCTCGAAATCAACTCAAAAATACTTCAGCTCTGACTATGTGAAATTCCTTTAAGATATCTCCTCTAACGATTCAAAAGTTATAGAATTATTAAAAAAAACTCTGCATCTACACACACACAAAACCCACCTATCATGGTGTATTTATACTCTTGTTTTTAATTTTTAAGGACATAAATCTATCAAACATGTTCCATTTGATCAAACACGAACAATTTAATCCGTTTCTAAATTGTTGCTTAAATGAAATTTCTTTGCAATTGTTACATCAAAATATCTTTTTTAGTGCTGGTGGTTTTATGGATGTAAATTATAGATTTTTAGGAACGGTAGGTGGTGGTAATGTTTACTAAATTAAATTATAACAATTAAAACTTTGTTTTTATACTTTTCTTATTTTTCAGTATATATTTTCTGCAGTGTGTTATATAGTGATATTAATACAATTCCATATGTCGATTTAATAGAGAAGAACAAAATCTTATTACTTATAGGGATGAATATAAATTTAAATTTTATTATTACATCAAATACATATAAATACTAAATTAGGTCTAAAGTTAAGAGTTAATACTATATTTAATTTAAAAATAATTTTAATTTATTTACTTTTATGGTTTGATATTATGAATTGGCAGTCATTTGTATGGTTGCATTTGAATCATGAGAAAATTTACATGGAGTCAAAAAGGAAGCTTTCTCGGCAGATGAGCGGCGGATCATGAAGAGATATTTAAGCTGTAAAATAACAAGAAAAGTAAGAAAGTGAAATTTTAATAAATTCATTTTATAGAGATGAAGAAATTTCTTTAAATTATTAATATAATCAGCTACGAAATTTATAATCAAAATAAGTTCATAGTCTAACATATTTTGTAGTGAACATCATTTAATTGTTGAAATTTTAATTATATAAAAAGTAAAAATTTGCACAAAAAGTTAGTTACCTTTTAGTTGTATTTATATAAACTACATTTTTTAGTATTATTCAGGTTTGTAAATCTTAAATTAAAAAGAAAATGAAACGAATTAAAATAAATACTCATTAACAAAAAATAAATAAAAAAGTGAAGGAATTCAATTTAAAGTGGTTTAAGAAGTGAGAGCGAAAAATTCTTAACACATGTATTTCATTAAAACTCTTGACCCAAGTATTTTTTGATTCTTTTATACACACCACCACCACCACAAGTGATGAAGGGGATATATATTAATGTTGTCATTCCTTGTGTAAAGTTGAGAAGGAATCATCCCAGACCCCATGATGTATATACATTCCCGCATTAAATCAAAACCAGAGTTAATTTAGCATTGCATTGAAAGCATTTTCAAAAGAGTCCCGGCAGAAAATAAGCCCGCTTAGGTCAGTGCTCGGATTATTTGGTACGAAAAAATAATGCTAATACAGGTTAAAAACAAAAAAGGCTCAAAAAGTACCTGACAGGAACGCTGCTAAAAATTTAGAGTCCAAAAGCCGAGCACGAAAAATGTAGTAAAGTTTTTTAAACATATACGTATATTTGTGCTGCATAATGTATGACGAAACGTATGTTCTGGTAGATATTTCGCAACTTCCTGGTCAATAATTTTATGTTGCTGAAGCTCAGAGAATGTTGAGCAAAATTTTAGGACCCAAAAGCAGCCAAATTTTCCAAAAATTTTTTGGTATGCAATCAATATACAAGGCGACAAAAAAAGCCCATCATATGTTACAAGGGGCGGCTCTATTATAAATACCAAAATTTACACCAAGGAATTTTTTTATTATTATTATTATTTATTTTTTTTATAACAATCTATTTCCACTTATAAAACTTCATAATATGTTATTTTTGACCTGACTTGGCATCTTGTGAGAATTGGTTAATAAGCCCTTGAGTGATACAAGAACAATAATTTGGTGTTTGTACCAAGAGAGACAAGTCCTCCAAACTTCCCAGCGCTAGGGCTATTATGTTAAGAATTTTCTATTCTCACTTCTTAATATAACATTATTATATAAAATAATTATGATTATATAAAAAATATGTACCTCTTTTATAAAAAATGAGACATGACAAATAGGTAAAAAAAAGACAAAAGAAATGCAATCTGAAAATAAAAAATAAAATATTGTTCTTAGAATAAATAATAGTATGATAAATAAATATAAATAAATTTTCATCAGTATAAATAACATTTAGACTAATCATTAAATACATTCATTGGTGTCCCAAAGCAAATTATTGTCTCATCATTAAATATGTTAAATATTTTACATTCCTCGATTTATTTGAAATAATTACCTTTTTAGTATTTAAATATACACGATCCCAAAATCCAGAAGCAAAGGAAACAATCTAAAAAAAATATATATATTATTATTGGTTATAAAAATAATAAAATAAACATATAAATAAAAACAATTTCATCAGTTAAAATATTAACGATTAGATTAATCATTAAATACATTCATTGGTGTCCCAAAGCAAATTATTGTCTCATCATTAAATATGATAAATATTTTACATTCCTCGATTTTTTTTGAAATAATTACCTTTTTAGTATTTAAAAATACACGATCCCAAAATCCAGAAGCAAAGGAAACAATCTTAAAAAATATATATATATATTATTATTATTGGTTATAAAAATAATAAAATAAACATATAAATAAAAACAATTTCATCAGTTAAAATATTAACGATTAGATTAATCATTAAATACATTCATTGGTGTCCCAAAGCAAATTATTGTCTCATCATTAAATATGTTAAATATTTTACATTCCTCGATTTTTTTTTTTAAATAATTACCTTTTAAGTATTTGAAAATACACGATCCCAAAATCCATAAGCAAAGGAATCAATCCTAAAAAATGAAAATCAAAAATTACTTAAAGGTAATAAAATATAATAAAATAAACATATAAATAAGAAAAAGCAATTTAATCAGTTTATATATTAACGTTTACACTAATCATTAAAAATGGGTCAGAATAGAATTTCTAGAAATAATTACCTTCCTACTTTTCTGAAATACTGTAATATTTAGCTTCAAAAATAAAAATAATTTTCTTTTTTACCGATCTTGGCGAAATTTTTATGCTATAGCGGGTCCAAATTGTATCCCATTTCTTTTTCAAAACTTTTTATAAAAAAAGAGAAAAAAATGAATTTTTGCAAAGAAAATTAATTTGAATTTTAAAAAAAGTAAATTTTCCTTTTATGTGTAAAAAATTTTACACTCTTTTTGAGTTATAAAAATTTTTTTCTTAAGTAACCAATACTTATACTTAACATATAGAAAAAAACTCAATGTTAAATTAATTAATTAGTAATAATTGAACGTTTTTTATTGAGTTATGATTTTGTTCATAAATAAGAGTTAATTTAACATTGTTTCACAGTAAATAGTTTCTTGAGAATATTCTTGAAATTTTACTACTTAAAAGTAATTTTAAAAGTTTATCAATATATAATATTTATATTAATATCGAAAAATTCTAATATATACAATATTATTTCACCACAAACTTAAAAACTTTTATTTAAACTAAATGAAAATATATTTCCAATCTTAAATCAAATATGTGCAAGATATGCAGATTAACATTTTATTTGAAGAATAAAATTTGGCGTTGTCAGTTGCCAAAATTATATTATAATTGACAATTAAAGTTGTGAAATAATATTTTAGAAATTGTATTTTTCTGGACTCATTAATAATTTGCAAAAAGTCCAATTCAACACTTTCATGGCACTTTTCCGCAAAAAGTGTACAACTAATTTCATTTCACAATATACTTTTTTGAAAAGTATACATAATTCCCAATCCATTGATATATAATTTGTCTTTAATTCTTTTATGGTCATAAATAATGATCGAAACATTACTGCTCTTAGCAAATTATATTTGTATTTCTTCATTTCTTCAAAAGAAATAAAAAATTAATACGTTACCCTAATTACTATAGATAAAAATCAGCTGACTACACTTCCACTCACACTAAGTGAAATTTTATTGAAATTTCGGAAGTTAAAGATTTATTTCCATACAATTTTTTATTTGAATTTTATTTCAGAATTTTTAGTTTATACAAAATGAATATATTTGCACCCTCTCAACTTTGTCCACTCTGAAAGATCGATTCTACCCCAGTGTTTATTTCTTAAAACTTACCTTCATTTCCTCAGATATTGTATAATTTTATACCAGAAATGCAAACATCTTTTCATTAATCTGCATCTGTAAATTTAAATAACATAAAACCATTTTACAAATTAATAAAAAATGCAAGTTATTAATAACAGAAAATATTTAAATATTTAATTTTAATCAGAAATAAATTTTAATCAATGTAAAATTCTTTAGTCTAACATATTTTATAAAAACATCACATTAAATAATTAAGTGGTGTTTAAAGGATCCAATTAAATGTGTTTGAAAGCTTTTTAATAATGTAAAGAAAATCACTAACCTTAGTGTTCATGAATAATTTATTCGCGACTGCTGTTATGCTCCCATTTTTTCCTCTTATTATCCTTAACTTTCAAATTAAAAACTACAGTTGACGTCGTTATAAAATACGTTTCTTCTTATAATTATACAAAAATTAAACCATTTTTATATTGTTTAGAAAGCATAACGTGTTCTTATATCTTCCAATTTCTTGCACACTTGATTTGGTGTTCTAAACATATCAGCTGCTATAGATTTCTGCTTAGCCGGATCTATTGATAGATACTGTTCACACAAATCACCATCTATGACATTTTTTACAGGATAATAAGCACTACGATAACTTAGATGATCACGACCACACAAGGGTGGATTCTCATTACGCATGTGCATTTCTAAGTGTTGAAAGAAATCGAAATCTTCACGACTAGTAAATGGCACAAATGCCCCAACTGTACCACTGAGAGTGGTATAAATCATTGCTTCTGATCCTCCTGGAATAAGGGTAGATTTTTGTAGGGACATTATTATCTCACCCACATGAAAGGTGGAAATATTTTCTGCTTTTTGAGAAGCTCCCGAGAGTAGACCACGATCCCATAAGGACTTTGTACCCGTAGGATCTTCATCAACATCATCGGTAACGGAATGTGGTAAACGTTGTATGCTCATGTTGCCAAATTTATCGCCAATAGCTATTGTATCATAATCCAACAAAGTGGTAGCTGTAACCCATCGAGGATGAGTATCATCAGCAAATATAATCAACTGATTTTCAGCCCTTTTGTAGCGTATAAAGAAAACAGACTCCTGAACATCTGAGACATATACACGATGGCCCATGGCCTGTATGTTTACAATTTGATAGGGTATGTGTTTATTTTCACATTTACGTAAAAGCTTTTTCTTGCCTAAATCATAAATGCGTAAAATGCGACCGCAGCCGGCTAACAAACGTCCCTGGAAACCGCATAGAGCACCAGGAACTTCTTCCAATTCGGTGCGATGCAAGAAATCCAATTGCGAACAGGTTGGATCAATTTTATAAATATCTATAAAACCGCCATTAGTAATGCGAGGATTTAGCAGCAACTCTTTTGCTATGCCAACAGCTAAATAATAACGTCCATCTTGAGCCACAGAAAACTTTAAAATTGTCATTGACATAATGGCTTCATTTTGTGCCAAAGGTATCTTGAATAAAGTCTGACCATGTATGGGATCTAAGGCTCTAATTTGTGAAGCCCACAGACCTACACCAGCTTTAGGGGCTGAAAATACATCTTCGGGTAGAATTTCATTTATAAAAGCATTTGCCATTTCATTGGCCAATTCACGCTCTTCTTCACCCGCTGCCATACGCATTTCTTCTGCCATTTGTTGTTTACGGGCATTTTTAGTTTCCTCTGTATATGCATTGTGATCTGTTTCAGCAATTATCATCCGACCCGTATCGGGGTGTATAACAAATGTTCGCGGTGTATATTCTAATCCAAAGGAAACCTGATTAAAAACGGCACCAAGTTTTTCAAGAGCTAAAATACGTAAAGTATTTGTAGATATGGCCACAATACCCTCACTACATTGCTCACTCGAAAAGCCAGAAGCATATTCTAAAGTTTCATAGGATAAAGGCGTCAAATGAAAACGATTTTGATAATAATATGAAAGCCAAGAACGACTTGACATAGCCAACACAGCCTCAGAGCCTTGCATGCGAATGCGGAATAGTTTAACTGGTCTGGAACCCAAATATCGTGTACGAGTATCTGCTAAATCACCCGTTACAGGATCTAAAACTGTACGCAATAATACACCATTGCTGAGACCAATATTTAAATATATAGTGCCACTTCCTTTGGCATTTGCACGTTCATTATTTTCTTCATTTGCAGCATTTGATGTTGAACTTTCAGTGTGACCCATTTCTACCAAGCAAAGAGATTCTGCAGGTGAGGGTAAAGCTTGCATGGAACAGGGTGTTAAACAATCATTTGGATCCAAAGAAATAATACGCACTGTATTATCAGATAATCCCACAGCTAAAAACCATGAACGTTGTTCACCCTCTGGAACGGTACCCAATGCCATACACATAATTTCGGCAGGCATTTCAGACCGTTCAGTATATTCATTGAGCTCTCCAGTCTATGGAAATGAAACAAAGCAACAATTGTGATAATTAGTATATTGGATGGAGCCATCTTTATAAAATTCAATCAAATAAAATATTATAAATAAAACTCAGCACTGCAGGACACATAGTGTCTCAACACGATTTTTCTTTAGGGTGTTTTTGACATCAGAGTAAAATTTAACTAATAAATTAATTTTTAAATGTTTTCTATCATCTGGATATGATTGAATACTAATTTAAAAAGAAGGAAAAAAAACTAATACTTACAGCATCCATTTCAAAGTAGACCAATTCACGACCGGATAAAGTAATCACAACTTGTCTTTGATTGACCGCACATTTAGTTATAGATTTTTTGCCAGGAGCTCGCCATTCATTAACACGTTTATCGGAACGTATATGACGTATACCATCAGGATATACTTGCACCAAAGCATCTTCACCCAATGAAGCACAACACAAAGTGGGTGTTGTACCCAAGAAACCACTATCAGTTACTTCTTCTACTGTTTCACCAATACTTAATACCAAAGTAGCATTAACGAATGACACAATGATGTAAGCATCAAATTCATCTACAAGGAATTAATAAATACAAAATGGAAAAACAAATATAATTTAATGGTTTTAATAATCAATATTCAGAGGAGTTTTGGCTCAAAAAGGAAAAAATTTGTTTGTTTATATAATCAGATATCAAAGTTATAATCAAGTGAAAATTCAGCTGAAACACGGTGATAAAATCGCATCATTTATATAAACAAAAACAAATTTCATTCCTTCTATAATTATATGAATATTTTATATGTATATATATATTATATATTAAACAGTGGTTCCAAATCAAATTGAAAACATCTCAACTCTGACCAATATTAGGATATTTCCTTTTAACGGTTCAGGAGTTATAGAATTATTTCCAAAAATGTTATGGAACCACTGTGTAGAATCGCCTTTTTACTTTATGTAGTATCTGTATCTGTAGTACGTATTTTATATAGTTTTGTCTTACAGCTTAAATCTGCTTGAATGTTAAATTATGTTTATCTTTATGAAAATGTTGCCTTACCTATATTTGAGTAACTGGTTAAAATATATACATTTTTTTCTGATTTAATATAAAGAAGTAGTGGAGAGTAGAGGAGGGGAAGTTTTGTGTGCAAACGACTCTTTTATTTAGAACAAGTACACACTCTCTTGTGTGTTCGTGTCTAGGGGGGTTTTATGCATTTTATTTAATCTCAAACCCACTCGGCTTTTTTCGGCACACAAGAGTTCAAGCGCCTGAAATAATAAAAAGAACTGGTGTTTGATTCCTGTTTTTTTCTTGTCACACAAATATCTTATCGTATTGATAATAGTAAAATATGGACATTTTTTAATAAAATATATTTCAAAATCACCAGTTTTTATTAGAATCAAACTATATTTCACAACCCAGAAGAGAGTGTGATATTTAAAATGTATTAAAAAAATCAGTAACTCTCTAAACAAATATAGGCACAAAATACAAACAACTTGAAATTAGATAATAAAACATTTCAAATTATTTGCATTTTTTAAATATATATTTATATTTATACTATAAACTGGCCAGAGTCAATTTATTATAGACTAAATCTGTAATTAAAACTTACCATCAACTCTTTTTTTAACAGTCCATACGGCATTAGGATTACCAGGCAACTCAGAAACGGCCATTTCAGAAACTTCTAAACCATGACGTAAAACACGTAAAGATGACCTAGGACCACGTCCACACAAAACATATAATTGTGGTGTATCTTCATTGGCCAAATCAGCAACTTGTGATGATATAATGGGTGAAAATGAGGGTAATTCATCAACCATAACCAAATTTTTAAGGGGACGAGGAGCAAAGAAAAATGTTTCACCCTCCTCTAAGGGCATAGCAGAACTAAATTCGGGTTCATCATCGTCATCACCCAAATGAGCAATTTGATAAAGATAACTACAAAATAAAAGTAATAACAAAATTTTTTATTATATTTAAGATCTTAAAGATAATTAATGTGTTTTATAGTCTAAACTTACTGATTGCCAAATTCACATGCCACAAATAAAAATCCTGTCTTTAAAACACACATTGAAACTGCCGGTGGTACTGTATCAAAATATTTCAATTTAATTTCCGATACTACATCATCATCCGTTTCTAAGGTTACTTTAAATATATCACCCTGTTCAGTTTGTACCAAAAAGAAATACATGCTTTTTGTACGATGTGTAGCCGAACAGATAAATATCATACCACGTTCAGGATCATCTAAATCATTGCGTCTACGTGGTATAGGACAACGAATATCATGTTGATCACCTAAATTCTTATAGGTTAAGTAGTTTTCCGAACAAATCAATACACCTGAAGGCCCATCATTACCACCCGGTACGGAGATTAAAAAATTTGCATGTTCTTCTAGAGGTTCCGAGTATTTACGTACAACATGATTTAAACCTAAATCTAATTCATAAAATGTTAAAGTTTGTTGTGTTCGTTCGGCAGCGTCACCTAATAAAAATGGAAAATAAGAATGATTTTTAAAACATGTATTTCATATTTTTTTAAATTTCTAGTAAATTTTGAAAATTTGTATTTATTGTTGATTAATATAAACACTTGGACAAAAGTCACTGTCATTTGAATTTATGTATGTTTAAAGCGCCCATAAATCAAATGATATTTAAAAATTTTAATTCTGCATAGAATATGATACTGATATGAAGCAAAATTTCCATAAATAAATCATACGGACATGTAGGAAGATAGGGATGCTTAGATTGAAGGAATAAACACATTCACTCGAGTGTTAAACTTGGTGATCTTGGTATAAATGTTTTCCGTAAATTTTAGGACATGAATTAAGCCCAGTAACTGGGAAAAATAAAGTTTACCCGTATAGCAAGAAGATAAGGAAATTTATGAAACTTGTAATAGTTTAGAAGCTTGATAAAAAGATACATTAATCTTGTACTTAGCCAAAGTCAAATAATAAGTAAAAATTCCCAAAATCTAACATGTGTAATAAGTGCTAAGGGTGTTATTAAAATCACTTTTAAGTATTTTCTAAATCTACACAATATCAAGGTAATTAAAAATTAAGGGGCCAAAAATATATTACGGAATTTTAAACCAAATTTTCTTAAAAAATATTATTAAAGAAGAGATAGGACCTAAAAGCAGCCAAATTTCCCAAAAAAATCTTGGTTTGGCAACTACTAAACAGTTGTGGCAAATAAGTCAATCATTTGATGCAACGCGCTCTATAAATACCAAATTTATATCAACAAATTTTTACAAAAAGGCTTCTTCCATTCGTAAGACTTCTTTGTCCAATTATTTACGGCCTGACATGACATCCTGTCATTTAGTACAATAACAACAATGATAGATTGACTACATATCATATAAATAGTACCTTATAACTACTTATAATAAAATTTCTTATCAATTTAAATTGATTTGTAAGCAACATATCAGTGAAGTATTTGCAAATATATAATAATACAAATACCAATGGTTCAGTTGCTTAGCTTTTATCTAGCACTTAGCCAAAGTCAAATAATAAGTATAATTCTTAAAATCTAACATGTCTAATAAGTGCAGCAAAATAAATATTATTAAATACTATATTTATAACTTTTCTTACCTGATGGATCATTATCGGCTTCTTCATAATCAATTTCCAAGCACGCAAACATAGGATTATCAAAACCTACATCCACACCTACCATATGATAGGTAAAAGTATTAGATTTATGAGCTTCTAAAGGCGATGATATGGTTAAACGGGCTTGGGCATCTCTATTGAGTATATATGCTAGTTTTTGTTTTTCTACTGCACCAATCATAACGGCACGGCCTTTTGGATCTATTGCCAAATATTGACCAGGAACAATGCGACGACATCCCGATTTACCAAAAGTTTCTTGGTGAACTTTATCTAAAGAGTTCTTAGCGGGATTATATTCTAAAATAACTATGCGCCCCGAATCTGAGCCCACAACAATATAGTCTAAAAAATTGAAGAAATAAAGAAAAAGAAAATTGCAATCATCTTGTTTTTTTAACAAGAATATTTAATGAAACAAATCCGGATCTCTACTGAAGAAAACACTTCATATAAAAATTAAAATAAAGGAGATTATTTCCTCACTTTCTCTTAGTTTACTGGATAAAGGGACACGAAGTTTCGCTGTACAAATTCATTATCTCGTATCATATTAATTGTATGGTAGCAACTCATTTCTTAATAGACTACTAAACGAATTCCATTACATTTGAAACAAAAACAAGTAAGAATTTCTTATATTATTTTTCTACTGAACCGATTTTAATAATCTTGGAATAATATTATGGCACAATTTCATTCTTACCTCTAATTTCAGGTATTTTTTGCATGAATTTAGAGGTTGCCCGAGATATATAAATACTAGGTCAAATTAAATTATTGTGAATGTGTGCCAACAACAGACAGACGGACATAGCTAAATCGACTCTGATTTTGATGCAAGAATATAATACATCGTACACTTTGATTCCTTCTTAGCGTTATACGTCAAAGTTAATATATCCTCTTCATCACTTGTGTTGGTGGAAGGTATATAAAATAAAAGGTATGTACTGAATCCTTTTCTTTATATTTTAACAAAACATTTGATTTCAATGTAATATGGATCTATATTAAGTCCATTAGTTTGTTCTTTCAGAAAAACAATTGTATCTCGAAGTTTCAGTTCAATATGATATAAAATGCATCATATCAAATGCGACGTCAAGATTTTTTATATAATCTAGCATTTTGTCATTTCTTTAGACATATTGAAATCTCATTTATTTATTATGAAATCTCAATAGGGATTCATGCTTTTCTATTAGACTTTTCTTTTTAATAACATCAAGATGCTTATATCTTACCTTTAGTGCCACCAGTTAAACGAAATGACATCAAAGATCTAATACAACCAAATACCTCTGTCGATAAGACAGTATGCACTTTGCCGGTATTCGAATCTGGCCGAACAAGTTCCAATGATTTGCCACGTGATATTAAAACTTCTTGTTGTTTGCTACCAGAGAAATTACCATGTACAGCATGTGTAATGCCGGTGGCTTTTTGTAAAGTTAAATTATACAAATACATTTTTAATTAACACTATAAAACACAATCTGAAACAAATTATAGTAAAATAAAAAAAAGTTAACCTCAAAATTTTTTATTAGGTTAGATCTTTAAAAAAGTCAATATTAAAAGAAAAATGTTCTGTCCTCGTAATTCCAGGGTGATAGTAGGGCAAATGAGCTTCAGTATCACCTAACGATGCAAATGAACAGTAATTATAATCTTGCACGTTAGAAAATTGCGACCAAAGCATAGATATTTCTATGACCCTGGAGATACATCGTGCCAAAAATAGTGTTCTATACCAAAATACTTTCTCTAACTACTTCAATGATTTGTGTATATTACCTTAATCCTATTTTAGAGTTATTAATTATGGAAAAATCAAGGATGTTTGTGGATTATAAAATTGTGTTTTATTCAAGGGGAAACAAGCTGTACAATAGCTTAGCGTTTTTATGAACGCCACGCCATTTTGTCACCTTAGTTTTCAACTTTATAACACAGCTAACAAATCCTTTCACTTCACTGGTTGAAAATAAAATGAAGGTTTCCGATTCTGTGGAAAATTACCACAAAATTTGTATTGCTAATGTAGAGACTTTTCAGCGCTTTTTACGCCGGAAAGTTTTTATATAGAGTTACCAGATGTAACTTATTTAAATTTTTTTTTTACAATACAATTCGGCCTACTTTTGAAAGAAAATTTTGAGCCTTATTAGTTTAAAGTTGCGAATTAATTTAAAAAATTGTTATAATATAATCATAGAAGAAATAAACTAAAAAGCTTGTTCACAGATACATTTTTCTCACACCATAGTTAATATGGTATTAATCAGAATATAGTTTGAAAGGGTTAAAAAATCTGTTCAATTATGTGTTAATTTGAAACAAGAAAAATTAACCAGTATATTGTGAGTTACGGTCCTTATAGCTCGAAAACTATGGGAGAGAAAATTTATTATCTTATTTTATTTTTTGTATGGGATTAATATACATTATTTATGAATTTAAGAGTGAAGGAGTTTAAAAGTTAGCAACAGTGTTCACATCTTTGATTTACAGCAAACTGCAACCAACTTCACTACAGAGAGCAGAGTTGTATTTTTCTAATAAAAACTTTTAGTTTGTAATACTGTTAAATGTTAACAAATCCAACATAATATAAAAACATTATTTAATCAATATCCTTCCTTAATTCAAGATAAAAAATACATCTGGCAATACTACAATCAACAGTTTTGTAAACATACTTTTCTAACCTCAATTTTCTAATTAAAAAATTTTATAAAAAATGAGTGAACCACCGGCAAAAAAACAAAAATTCCAAAGTAAGAAAAAATTCTATCAACCCAATAGAAAACAATTTTTGGAAGCTGGTCAAAAAGGTTTTCTGGCAACGTGTAATTTCAATGAAAAAGATTGTGTAAGAGAATGTTATAATATTTTAAATCAATATGCTAATGAATTATATGGTCCCGAAGAAGATGATCAACAACACAAGGATATAACAAGTGAAGCAGGATCTAATGAAATCACAAAAGCAACCGAAGAAACAGCTAATGATGATATTGCTGATGAGTTACAGAAACAAATAAATGCTACACAATTAAAAACAAAATCTACAGCCAAACGACGTTTTCAAGTTGTCGATACAGGTGCTACAAATTGTGTCTTTATTAAAACTACTCTTGATGATCCTATAGCTATAGGTGGACGCATTGTTAAGAATATAGCGGAGACGAAACAACAAAAAACACGTTATTTGTTACGTTTAGTGCCCATAGAAGCGGTATGTAAAGCCAATGACAAAGATATTGTAAATACTGCTGGTCAATTGTGTGATAAATATTTTCTCAAGGAATCAACCACTTTCTCAATAGTTTTTAATAAAAGATTTAATAATGATATAAATCGTGATCAGTTGATACGGGAATTGGCGGATTTAATACATGCAAAAAATATAAAAAATAAAGTTGATTTAAAGTATGCTAAACGCTCCTTGATTGTAGAAATAATTAAAGGTTTATGTTGCCTATCTGTGGTAGATGATTATATGGCAATGAAGAAATATAATTTAGTTGAATTGGCCAGAGCTAATAAGGACTATAACAAGGAGAAAACTGAAATAATTAACGAATCTAATGAAGAATGTGTAAAAAAAGACAAGAGCAATGCAGAGGAAAAGGTAAAAGACAGACAAACAACAGAAGTTGTAAATGAAAGTTGTAAATCTAGTACTGATGATGTGAAGAACTGAAATGTAAATAAAGTAAAAAAATAAAATTAAAATATGTTGTTTTATAAAATACTAGCTTTGACCTGGTGCACAGCAAAGGACACAGTGCTTAATTTTTAACTTATCCGTATCGTTTTAAAATTTTCCAATAAGACCGTTTCACATGTAAGTGTGAATTTGAAACAATTATTAATTCTATAATTAGTATTTACTTTGTTTGGGGAATACACATCTTTAAATATTGGATAATTAATATTTGCTTTGTATGGAGGGTGCCCCTTCCCCAGGTCCTATTTGAATTTTTTATAGCTTTTACTTTCGTTACTTTCGGATATATTGGGATCATTCTGTGAAATTTTCATCAAAATTGTCGCAGCCGTTTTGGAGTCCATACGATGCATACATACATTCCATTTTATATATTGATAGATCGAGTGTTTACTTCAAGAGATCAAAATGAATTAGATTTGATATTAATATGAATGCAAATAGTGAAAACTTGAGGACCTTACTGCAGGCTACCATCATTAGATAATCATTAAAGAATACCTTTTTATTAACGATTATTTTTTATTTTTACCAATAAATATTTTCGTTTTTCTTTTGTTCAAAGTTCTAAAATAATGCAATTAACATAAATTATAAATTATAAGCTTCGTATAATATATTAAAATAAAAATGTAAAACTTTTGGAATGTATAACATTCTCAAGCCGCAACCTTAATAATGTGACTATAATCCTCCAGCAACCAATGTGATTAATTTTTACTCACAATCCTTTGAATATATTGTTTTTTATTGCATAATTTTGGCAGGACTCTTTTTGAGTAACAATACGACTGTATTATTTATTTTCTCATAAGCCATAAACATTAGGGCAGCGGTCAATACAGTTTGTAAAATTTTTGCTTCCATACCACGAAACAGGCCTTTAAATCCTTGATGTTTTATTATATCCAAAATCATTCGTATCATGCCAATTTCTTTAGAACCCTGAGGTTGTCTAGAAGTAGAAGGTGTACCACTATTATGTTTTGAACGATGTCTCTGTTTAGTTTGTACTAATTGAAGGGGATACGTTAAAACAGTAGCAAAAGCTTTGGCGGCAGCTCCAATTAAGAAATAACCTAAACTGGATATTTCGGTTGAGCCAGAAACTTTAATAAAATTACGTTTTAGCAGCTCATACATCATAAATTGTAATGAAGGATTTGAGACTAAAATTAATGAGGGTATGGTACCAGACCATAAACCCTTGACGCCTTCGGTTTTGGCAACGTATTGCAGACCAACAAAAAGATTTTTATAATGTTTATTGACTTCATCGCAAGTTCCTGCTACATCACGCATACGACATCTAGTATTGACCACCCAAAAAGGTGTTGTCGCCAATACGTTAATAATGCCAGCTATGGCACCTAACATTAAATCCTTCAAGGCAGTTTGTTGTTTCTTATCACCACCACTAGTTATAGCTTTCAGACTGTGAAAGGTATAGAAGTAAACAAAATTGGAAATACATAAACTTTGTAAGACGGGGCCCAAACCACGATATAAGGATTGAAAACCTTCTCCTAAAACAATTTCTTTGATAACTTTCATGGTACTGCGTGCCTCTCCAGTTTTTTCTGGATCTTCCACTAAAAATGAGAACAAACAAATTTGAGATTTAAGGTTGAAGGTATTAAAAGGATTTCCCAACTTACGTTGTAATCTAGAACGTACTGTATCTAGAGGATAAAAAGTGGACATAGCTATGCAGCCACCCTTTAAGGAGAAAAAATGTGTTTTATTCTTTATAACCAGTGTATTGATTTAAATCGATACTTACAGCTGCTCCTGATACAGCATGTACCCATGATTCATATGTAAATACTTGACTTAGTTTTGAAGAAGCCACCATTTTTATGCTTCAAATTTATAAAGTTTGGACTTGTATAAAGAATATCAATACAAGTTCACCTTTGAACCTTTTCTCGTCAATATCTATACCCCAGGCATTCGTAAAACAAAATCAAATACTAGAATAACACAATCATATATAAACAAACAAATTTCCCCTTCTGAAACGTTCAACGTTTGTTACACAAATGATTGTTTTTGTATTCGTTTTGTTTTAATATTAATAAATCATCAATTTATTACAATTTCTATATATTATTAATAAATAATTATGTACGTTTGTATGAAAGTGGTGAATAAATCGTGTTTATTTTGTAATCTCTTGATAAATTTGTTTGATAAGATTGATTTTTTTAGAAGCCGGCATGGATTTTTATTTTGTGCTGCTATTTTTTTACAAAATGTAAGAAAAAGATTATGATGAGTTGATATAAATCGTTTTTTTAGTTTTTTTTTTGAGTGCATAAATGAATATATTTAATTTTTGCTAATATTTTTTTAAATTTGCACAATTTCTGCCTTTTACAAACTTTCAAACAATTAAGAATTCTTAATAAGAATTTCTTATTGAAGTGGTATCACCAGAGAGAGAGAGAGAGAGAGAGAGAGAGAGAGAGAAAGTGAAGATTTTGTTTTATTTTTATGAAGGCAAATTAGTTATAAGGTGAGAAGATTATAAACATATGACTACCATATAAATAAGGCAGAGTCATGTAGTAACAAAATGCAACATATCAACATTGAACACCCTCCACCACAAATGCGTGTGAAATAAATACTAAGGTTTAGTGCATACATACTCACACAAACATACGAATGTAGACAATAAATATATTTTTTTTAAATATAATACATTAACACTTAAGGAGCCATAAAATTAATTATATATTTGGATATGAATTTTTTGTACTAAACCGATTTTGAGAATTTTTGCGATGGTAATGAAGTACATATAGCTTAATATTATAATAAAATTTCGTTACATATTTGTCGATTTATAATTGACAACTTTACGAAAGTTCTCTTGAATTTACAGGTTGTCTCAAATATCGGTCTATATCTGTTAGTATACTAAAGCGGTTTCGCTGGTTTTAAATAGGAAACATCTCAGGATCATAACAAACCACAACAGACTGACAGTCGGAAAAGAAGGAAATACAAAATATACTAAATCGACTCAGATTTTGATTTGATGAAAGTATATATGTACATTATTGGGTCTGAGATAATTCCTTCTTAGCATTACACATGGAATGACAAATAATATACCCTCTTCACCACTTGTGATTCTGTAGGGTATAGAAAGAAAATGCTATGTCAATGTCAAAATTCTCTCTTTATATTACGGAAGAACCAATTCGAATTTTACACCTTTTATAGATTTGTAATCTTTATTCTATTAAAAGAATTCTTCAATATTTAAAAACACAAGAAAAGATTTTGTATTTGTTAAATGAAAATGACGTTTGGAATGTAAAATATTTTATTAGCAAGATACCACAGTCTTATAACTGCATTATTATTCAAAATCAGTATATAAATTAAAAAAATGTAATTTAATTTATAAATTTAAATATAAACAATTTTCACAAACATTTAAACGATATTTTAAGCAGAGTTGCCAGTATAAATTTGCCTTCGGAAGAAAATAAACAAATCACGAAACTCGTGTTAACATTTCGAAGTACTAGCAATTTTTTTAAAATCTTCGATAAAATAAAACGGGAATAAATTGTGCTTTTTAATACTTTTGCCAATAAAAATTCTTTTGGAATAAATTAAGACCGTAAGCATTCGAATTTTTAACTTGTTATTTTAAACTTATTCTTAACATATACACATGGTAATAAAAACGAAACCAAATAAAAAGAAATATATTTCTATAGCTTTCATAGTGATGAAATTTTTAACCATTTTTGGAGAGCCTTCAACGTTTTTATAGCACTTTCTGGCACTTTGCTCGAATTGGTATTCCAATTTTGTTTAAAATTAAGCACACCTCACATTTATACACATTTTTTGAACTATACAATTCTATTATACAATAGTCCAGTATCTCTCTGTGGAGTTTGGAGTACTTGTCTCTCTTTGTACATGTACTTCATTATTGTTTATCATAGCGACAGGTTGCTAAGTCATGCCAAAAATAAGTGCACACATTTGGAAGCAACTCTTTTTCTTTTTATAAAAAGGAAAAATGTCGCAAATTTTCTATAAATTTTCTTTGAAAATCTTAATATTTTTCGAAAATTTTATTTAAAAAGGAATATTTTTAAAAATTTCCATTGAAAATAGCAATTATTCGTATGTTTTATAAAATTTTCCTATAAAAATAAAATATATTTTGAAATTATACCATAAAATGAAAAAATTTTTGAAATTTTCTTTAAAATGAAATATTTATGGAAGATTTTCTATGAAAAGGAATATTTTTAGAAAATTATATTTGAAAAGGAAAACGAAAATATCTTTCAAAAAAGAAAGTTTTTATTTCAATATTTGCTTTGTGTGGGAGTATACCTGCCACTGGTTCTATCGGATTTTTTATAGCTTTTATTACTTTTTTGGTATATTTTAATCATTCTGTGAAAATTTCATCAAAATTGGCCAAACCATTTTGGAGTCTATATGTTACACACATACATACACACGTCCTATTTTATATACATATATAGATATATAGAAGATTGAAGAAATCGAAAATGCTTTAATTAAAATACATATATTTATGTCCATTTTAATTTTTTAAATACAATTTGTTTTTTTTTTCTTAACATTAAACTTAAACTATTAAACCAATAAAAAAATTTAATATATATGTGATATAATCCCCCTACAAAAGAACTACATCAATTGATCTATATAACATTTATCGCGACGCGGTTCAGTTCTTGGTTTTTTCATGAAATTTGTACCATTTTCATTACTACTATTTAACAAATCGTCAGCTTTACGTTTAAGGTTTTCATGTTCTTCTTCAGTAAGAGTGGCAAAGACAAAGTTCTTTGGTTTAATACTTTTAATAGAAACAGTACCAGCTGTATCATCCATTTCAGTGGCAACCAAAGAAGTTGATGCTCCTTTTGTAAGACCAGCTAACTTATTAAGGGTTTCTTTGTCGCGTACCAAAAATGAACCACGTACACTTTTCTTATGCATACCGGATATACCTTTTGATATAAGAAAAGGTGAAGCTTTTTTTGAATCGGATGCATTGGATATTGAAGTTTTTTTGGCTGTTATTATTTGTAATCTTTTTGTAGTTAGTATCGACGTTGATGCAGCTGTTAATGTGTTGTTTAGAGAAGGTATTGTGGTGTTGGGCAGAACAGTGGAAGTATCTTGAGAATCTGGTTTAAGTCCGTGCTCTTTAAGAAATTGTTCACGTTCATAACGTATTTTACGCCATTGATGTTCATTTATTTCATCACCACTATCACCATTTTGTCCATCGGCATTTTCATCTAAGGGTTTGCCATCATCTAAGCTAAAGCCACTTTCTGCATTTTTCCATTTAAAAGTTCTTTGACGACCCACACCATCTTTTTCCTCATCTTCAAATAACATTTCTTGAATTTTGCGCACTTCTCGTATATCCTCGTCTAACATTTTGCGACTAGAATTTTACAAAAGTATTAAAAATAAATAGTTATTGTTTTGAAATTAAAAAAAAAACTTACGCATGAATTTGTCCCAATTCTGTTTGTAATTTTTCTCTATCAAATTCATCTTCATCTCCTAGTTCAATATCATAGTTATCTAGATTCTTTTCATCTTCATCGGCACTGCCCCATTCGGATTCTGAAAGTTCAGCTTCTTTTTCAAAAAAGTTTTGTGCCTGTTTTAGTTTATCTTTTTTAGTCATTTGTACTAAAATCTCATTTTCTTCTGAATCATAGTCAATAAAAGTTTCTGGTTCTTCGTTGGCTACCACTACTTCATTATCTTCATCACCATCACCTAATTCCTCTTCTTCATTATCTACATTTCCATCTTCGTCGACCTCTTCTTCTTCATCATCTGAAAATCCTAATTTAGCTTTCTTTTTCTTTAGTTTTTTAGTTAATTTTTTAACTCTTTGCTTATTCTCTTCATTCTTATCCAATTGATCCTCATCATTTTCTTCATCACTGGATAAAATTTTATTGCACTTAGTGTTAAGATTTTGGGTTTGGTGGGTGGGATTATGTGATTCAATGGGTTCATCAAATGTTCCAGAACATAATTCCATTAATTCATCATCATTTATAGGTTTGCCAGAGTTTTGTGTTAATGGAATTTGTGACATTAATGCATTTCCAGAGGAAGGTTTTTGTGTTTGGGCATCAAATGTACCTGAACACAAAGCCATTAATTCATTTTCTTCATCTTCGAGCGAAGTTTTCTCAGTAGCTTGAGTATCAAATAAAACGGGTTGTGTAGTGGGTGGTTGAGTTTTTAGAAAATCTATATCATCTTTATCACCTTCCTGCTCTTCGTCTGAATCATCGAAGGCTTTAATTATACGATTTTTACGTTGTGATTTTTCTATAATTTCAGTTTCATTATCATCTTCGTCATCATCTTCATCTTCTTCATCCTCATCTTTGTTTTCCTCATTTTCTTCATCACTCTTTATTTCCACCACATCTTGTTCCTCTTCTTCTTCATTATCTTCATCTTCCACTACTAAAGCATTTTCTTCCTCATCCACCTTTTTTTTGTTTGATAAATTTATTTTACATCAATTTTATATTTAAAGAAAAATCTAAATTTTTAATTTTATACTTACCACAATAACTTTGTTTTTGGGTTTATTTTCTGGTTCATATTCTTCTACGTCCATTTCATCATTTTCCTCCTCCTCCTCTTCTTCTTGCTGTTCATCGTCCTCATCTGCTAAACATTTGCTATATTCCAATTCATCTTCTTGTTTTTTATTTAATTCCTCTAAACGTTTCTTTTTGATTATTTCTTTAAGATTCTTTTTTAGTTCAAAATAGGCAGCTCCTGGTTTTGGTTCCTTTTGCACTTCTTTAGAATCCGTTAAACTTATATTTACCTTAGACATTTCCAATTTACCATTTTCGACTGAAAGTATATTACAGGTTTCGATTCCTTTCGATTTTCTAGCTTTAACGGTAGACATTAAACGTTTCATAAGATTTTCTATGCCAGAAGGTTTCTTTTCAATTAAATTTCCTGTTTCTAAATCAATTAATTTGTTCGGATCTCCACTAAGTGAGGGACTGCCGGAAAGATTCTTTTCAGCCAATAGTTGTTTAATATTTAAAGAAGGACGAGGTGTATGATTTTTGACCGGACTTATCCGTACTGTATTCATATCTAACTTTGGCAATTCAATTACTTCGGTGATTAGAACTTTAGAGGAAGAAGCTCGTTGGTCTATTTCAATTTGAATTTCTTCTTGATTGTCCTTTTGTTCTTCTTCAGCTAAAAGTTCAGCCAATTCTTCTTCAGTTAGTTGAACACCCTCTAGATTTTCTTTAAAATCATCCAAAGACGTGTTAACATGTTGCACGTTTTCATTAGTGTCCTTATTTTCATTAACATTAGAAGTTTCAGGTTCAGGTGTATCTTTTATTTTGTCATTTTCGTTAGGTTCTGGTTTATCCAATACACCCTCATTGTCTTTGAATATTTGTTCTTCTTCACTTTCTGATTCAGATTTAAAAAATTCTGTAGCTTCTTTTTCTCGTTCTTCCATAAGTTTTCTATAATTAACAAAATAAAATGATTTTTGTAAACAAATAAATTTTGCCAAAAAGTCTTACGCATATTCTTCTAACTCTTCTGAAGTCATTTTTAATCTTCTCGACTGTACAGCTGCCGCTACAGGACTGGCAGTTTGTGGCTGTATTATAGTACGTCTTTTAAGAAATTCATCCAAAGTATGTTTTTTAGGTTTATGATAAGGTATACTAAAAAGTAATTTGAAGGTGAAATCAGGCTTAACAATTTTATTTGAGATTTTTACCTTATATGAGCTTCCCGATGTAATCTTTGTTGTTCACTTTGTATAGCTTGCATTTCATCTAAAGCATTTTTGGCAGAAGCCTTAAAATTTCAAGAATTTGTATTTAAATTAAAATGAAATCAGTATAAAAATACAATAAATATTTACTCTAACAACTTTATTTTTCTTATCCTTTCCCTTTGCTGTGCCTTCATTATTATTGTTGTTTTCTTCAAAATTTGCGGCTCTAGCTGAAGCTTCTAAATCAGATTCTTCTATTTCTGGCTGGGATTCAGCATCTGATGATTCACTATCCACCAAACTGGAAATTTTTCTTCTATCTTTTCTAGTATCATCTCGTTCAGAATCAGAATCTTCTTTGGATTTTTTCTTAAATTCTTCTGACATTTCAGAATCATTATTTCTTTTCTCTGAAAATTTTTTATTTTTACTAGATTTTGACTTCTTATCTTTTTTAGAGCTTTTATGAAGATCCTTTTTAATTTGTTTGAAATCTATTTGGGAAACTTCATCTTCATCTGATTTGTTAACCTTCTGTGCCTTATTTTCACCTTCATCTTGTTCACTATCTGAATCAATTAATGCCGATATTTTCTTTTTGTTAATAATATTTTCTACATTATTTGAACTTGTAGACTCAGTAGATTCCTTTTTACTTTCCTCCTCATCATTATCACTGTCCAGTATGCGCTTAGTTCGTTTAGGACTAATTTTTTTTAAAGGGCTTTTGTTATCCTCCTCATCTGATTCGGACAATAATAAACTTTGAGCACCCAATATATCCTCCTCCATAGAAGTTTCTTTAATGTTTTCATCTTCCTCCATTTTCAATTCTTCCACACTTATATTTTGTTCACTTGTGTTTTCCTGTTCCATTTCCATTTTTCTTTAATTTTAAAAGTTTAGATTTTTTAAACGTTTAAGTCATAAAAAATGCATAAACAAGCATTAATATTTATTTCTATTTATTTATACTAGTTAAATAGAACACAATACTCTGATGAAAAAAATAAAGCGCCAAAAATGAGTAGTTGTCATTGCTTAATATATATCTAAGCTGCATAGTACGAAAATAAAATTAATTTATAACGATTAGCTATGGTAAATAACAAAAATCACTCGTTACAAAATTCTCAATTTTTTGACAGCTCAGAAAAAAGTAAATAAAATAACATGTGCTGTCTGTACGACTGTAAACATAAATAAAAACTTTTTATAAATAAAAATCTTAAAAAATGACCCGTAAAAAAGCCCCAAAACAAAAACTGGAGATTATATTTGATCCCAAAAAAAGGAGGTAATAAATTATAAAAAATAATTATTTATAGCTAATAATGTTGCAAGCTAAAATTGTAATATTTAATAGGGAATTTCTGACAGGTTTCACAAAACGAAAAAATGAGAGGCGTAAACGTGCTAAGGAAGAACTGGAACGCAGTCTTAAAGAAGAACGCAAACGTATACGTCAGGAAATCAAAGAGGGCGTTAAACATATGAAAAAAACATTTGAACCCCTTAAAGAATTAACAGAAGCTGATAAGGCCGAAGAAGATGAATATGAAGATGATGATGTTAAGGTGAAGATAGTTGAGTTAACAACTGGAGAATTGGCTGCCCAACGCAATATGTTAGGTGAAAATCATGGTGATGAGGATGCGGAAGAGAGTGAACCTGATCAAGACACTGATGATGAAGAAGATAATGCTAATTGTATTCCAGGTATGGATTTTGATGTAAATGCAAAACGTAAACGTAAATCTGCCACTGCTGAAACTGAATGCGAAAATGAAGAAGATACTGATAATAATGGAAATAAGAAATCCTCACAAAAGAAACCGAAATTTTCTTTTGAAGATGTAAGAAGTAAAAAAGAATTAGATCATTTGAAGAAGACCAAAACATTAAAGCAATTAAAGAAAAGTAAGGTTTTCAAAATGAAAGAACGTTTGGATAAGAAAGTTAATCAGAAAAAAGCACGTAAAGATAGAAATAATACATTGAGAAGTATACCCAAACACTTAAGGAAAAAGAAGAAATTTGAAAAGAATCCCTATAGTAAGGGAAGAAAATTAAATAAAAAACAGTTAAAAAAGAAATATGAAAAGTAATTATGTTTATTATTATAATTATATTTTTAATAAAACATAAGAAAAAATATATTTTTTAATTTATGGATTAATTTGGGTAGCATTTTTTACAGTTGGAAAATCTAAAATTTGGTTTTATAAAATGTTATGTGATCTTTTTGGATCAAGTTACCTTTGAAAGAAGATATCAATAATTATGTTAAATGCCAAACAATTGAATATTGTTGTTAACATTAGTAAAATAAATTACTAGAAAAAGTGCGCAAAAAGCATTTCATATGATCTTCCAACACATCCTCTAGGAAGCAGGTCATATAGCTAAGTTCTCGGACTATTTGGTAGGAAAAGTTAAAGCCAATACAATTTGAAAAAACATATATATTTCCTACTAAAACTGTGAAAAAAAAAGAATTTGTTTGTACGATTTGTTACAACGGGCTCTCTAAATACCGAGTTTTACATTATTTTTGGCCTAACTGACATTCTGTCACTATGGTAAGCAAGCCCTTAAGTGGTACATGAACAGTAATGTGACATTTATACCAAGAGACAACAAATCCACCAAGTTGCTCAGAGTTATGGCAAGTGGAGAGATAAAAGTCTATTGTTAAAAGAGAATTTAAGAGACAAAAACGTCTCCAAAAGTGTGGTAGATTTTTAACGTAGATACTCAACCGTTTTTAAATTGCAATAATATTTTCAATTAAATAAAAATTAAATTGCAAGTTTAGGGGTTCCATTTTTATTGTCATATATGTATGTTAAGAATTTTCAATCTCACTTCTTATTTTCCAATAAATATTTTCTTGTTAATATTTTTCTAATTTCTTAAGAAAATGTTATGTGAGAAATCTCACAAATTACAAAGTGTTTTAAAAAAATCATGCAACGGGGATTTTGACAAGTTTTTCTGACTCTTATACGTTTTACAATTTTCCAATGAAACCGTTTCATAGGAAAGTTAGGTTAGGTAGGGTAGCTATTAAGATCCTTAAAAGCATCTTAACGCTTTCACTCGGAGACCCTTATGGTCCTTTGTGATCCCTTCAAAAGAAAGTATAGCTGTAGTTAAAATAGAAATAAAGAAGCCACAGACATCTAGAGAAATACATCCACTATAAGAAACCTCCCAGCCACTTAATACTATTTACGAACCCTATCAGACCATCCAATCTATAATCATAGATATCGACCATTTCCTCAAAGTAACGAGAATCTAACCACCTCTGTCTGCGGCACAAGATATGTTCAGCTGCCTCCTCTGCCTCGCCACACATTCTACAGAATTCGGTGGTATCCTCATTCCAAACGTGCAACCTTCGTCTAAAGGGCCCATGACGCGTTAAGACTCCTATAAAGGCCCTCAGTCCCTTGTGCCCCATGTCAATGATGATGTCTGTACCTCCAGTGTTACGCTTTGGCCATAAGGTACTAGCCACCCTACAGTCAGACCTTTCACTCCCAACACAATCTTACATCATAGCCGGACACGAGGCTACTTAATAGTCCCCTGCAACTCCAGACAAGATGCAACTTAACCAAATGTCCCTTCAAAGTCTTAAGTGCAGCTTGACTATCAACATAGATCGAGGACATACTTCCCTCCGCTGCTACCATAATATCAACTTCCCTTAAGGTTGATGGATGATGATGGTTCTCTATTAGGTGTGCCAGGGATATGTTATCTCCCGCAGATGCATCACTACCTACCTTCTTCAATACCATAGTAGCGTTTGTGTTCTGTTCCTCCGACTCGGGAATAACAGTTGAATTGAATCGACCTTTACTGTACTCTGACTAGGAGCAGAGATCACGGTGATTTTCAGAGTCCAGATAAAAGTCGCCCATTTCCTCTGTTGCGCCCGTTGCTGACAGAGAATCTTCAGACAAACCGATAAGGTCATCCTTCAATTTATTCATTAGCTGTGCATGCCTCTGAGTACATCCAGCAGCTCATCGTCATCGTCTATATCTTCTCCAGAGGCAATATCCGTATTAGGGTGAACTTCCGATTTGTTGTTGTTCATCTGTTTGCTGTTCTTTTCTCGACCCTACTGTCAAACTTTCATAGTCCGACAATCTAAATTTTAAATTTAAATTTTAGTATCTATTTTGGTCCCACGAGGAATTATGTATGGAAGGGACGGTCACACGCAATAACGGCGTACGCTGACTAGACACAAAGACTTTCAACTTACCCGTGCCCTGGCGTTGGAGGGGAGCTGTTAGCGACTAGGCTATTTTACACCCTCTAGTCATTCAGGATCTTAGCATTGCTACCTAACACCGCATCCTTCCGCGATGACCGAAACCATTGAGTCCAAAATATTGTCCCGGCAGAGATCTCACGTGTATTAACGTGATCATACAGCAGACTCCCACTGTCCGCTACCGGGGGTCGTGTCCGATAGGAGTTAAACAAGACAAAAAGGACTCTACACGGAAGGACCAATTATTAATTCAATAACTAATTTTTCTTTGCATAACCATTTTCTCACGTAAAACTTTTTTACGAAAATAAGTTTTGGGGCAAATTTTTAGAATGTTAGCAGCAAAAACTGTTTCTACTACTTGAAAAAATAATTAAATATTCGAAAATTTATATTTATTTTAAATGCCCTCATTTTAATAGCTCTTTAGATAACCGAAAATCAATATTTGCTTTGTATGGGGGCTACTTTTCCCGCTGATCCTATCCGTCCTACATTTTGTTCAGTAAATAATTCAATGTTTATTTTGTTAAGGGTTACCCCTGCCTCTGGTTTTATCCATTTTACATTTACTCCAGTACAACAGTTCCTTGAGAAAGTGTTGTGACCTAATTTGAGAACTCTTGCTTTGTTTTGTATGAGGGGTACCCCTCCTTCTATTTTTCTCCTCAACTACCCTTGAGAAAATAGTTGAGGCCAAATTTAAGCACATTTTCTGTAATTGTTCTTTAAATATTCGATATTCAATATTTGCTATGTAAAGGAGGTACCCCTCTAACCTGAATTATATAGGGTATATTGGTACAATTCTGTAAAATTTCATCAAAATTGCCCCGTTTTGGAGTACATATGTAACATACATACACACATCCTACTTTATATTTAGATAAAATATAGGCGTATTTCTGTGGAGATTTTTAAGGACTGTCTTTATTAAATCACCAACTACCCCCTAGTCCCTCTCTAAATCAACTCGAAAACGCATCAGCTATAAAAAGGCAAAATTTTGAAAATTTACTGTTTTGATTAAAAAAAACATATTTTTAATAATATTTGTGTCTTTAAAATATATTTTATTTATGTATATTATTAATTATATAATCATTTATTTCTCTTCTTGTTTTTTTTTCTATTTTCTTTTATTCACATAGATTTTTTTAAATTTCTTATTATTGTTAATTAATTAATTTATTTATATAATTTAAAATTAATTAAATCATATTATTAAGTATTTAATCATTTGCGTTTAATATTTTTGTTTTAAAAAGTTATTAATTATATTATTTCTTTTCGTGTTTTTTTTTTTATTATTTTTTTACTCAATCAGCAAATTTGATTTGTTTTTGTTGCATTCGTGATTCAATATTTATACGATTTTTTACTTACAAATTTATTTCTATATATTTTTTATAATTTCGAATTATGTAATTTACATTTAATTATTAATTTAATTATTAAATATTTACTTTTATAATTTTATTTTAACAAGTTTTTATTTTATTAATTTTTCCATTAAATTTAAAGTAAATGATATTGTTTATATATAAATAAATAAAAAATAATTAAAAGAAAATGCATTTTATGCCTTAACAATTATTTAAAAGTAAAATTTTTACTCAAGGAGAGGGAGAGGTCATTAACGAATTAATAAAATAAAAAGTAAATAAATTTGAGGTTATGTTATTGTAAAAGATTAATTTTCAATTTAATTTAGTAATTGTTGAAAAATATTAATGATTTTATATACTTATAACACCCTTCACTCCTATAAAGTATTATGAAAAAATGGAGTAATACCCACTTTTTAGTATAATATAATTTCCTATGATCCCACACAGTGTCTCCAAATTGATTTTTTTAATAATTCCGTAACTTTGAACTGTAAATGATATCTTAATGAAATTTCACATAGTCAGAGCTGAGTTCATTTGGAGAAATACAAGCACTACATTAGGGGCGTAGTCTAAAGTTGACCATGTTGATTTTTTTAATCCATTTATGAATTGAGAATGAATTTAAAAAAATATGAATTTTTTTCTGTTAATTTTTAATTTTTTTTTAAAAGATAGCGGACTTACTTTTTTAATATGTATCATATTTCTTATAAAATTCTAAAAAATATTAAAAAATACCTGTATAAATATATGCATCCGTTAAAAAAGTTATATGAATCAAAAGTTTGAACTTTTAAAAAATGCATATATTTTTGGGATTCTTTACAAAAAGGTGGCAACATTAATTCATTTATAAAACCAATTTTTTGTTCCTTGCTTTATGTTTATTATTGAATTATAAAGAAATAAAAATATATCCGAATATGATTGGGACATAGACATGTCCACCAGCCCTATCTAAACTTGGTAAATTTGGTGCATTTTCGTATTAAAAACTGGGAATCTCTTTAATTCCCTAATTAATCATAGATAAATTACTTTTTCTTTAAAAATGTTAGTTCTGATGGCTTCATGGATACCAAATATATGTGTTAAAAGTTAATATAAACTAAACTTCCTCTAGTAGAATTTAACTATGATAGAACACATTTGCATGTTAATAGTTTTCACTTAAGTATCGAAAAATTTATTTGTGTTTCATTTAAATAGGATGATTAAGAAACGTCTTAATTGAAAGATCAATATTTAATAGTTTTCAATCAATCGTGGGAAATTTACCGCAAAAACTGTGCAAAGAATTTTATTTTTATCAGTTCTGTTTAATATATTTTCCAATACATTGATATATAATTTGTCTACTTCTATCTTTTCCATGTGTCATAAATAATGATCGAAAGATTACTGCTTTTAAAAAGTTATACGATTAGCTGAATGCATTCGTATAAAAATCTTCAAAATGGCTTCAGATAAATAGAAATTTCGTCGTTTTAAATATTCATATAATCCGCGATTACCAACTTTGCTACCCTGTGTACGGACTTCCGTAAGATCCACAAACTCAAAACTTAAACTCATCCACATATTTACTAACAATATGTGAAATTTCATTGAAATCGGTATAATCGTTCAGATTACAGATTTATTACATTTATTTCCATTTCATTTTTCATTTGAAACACTGTGCGATGTGCTACAATGGGGTTTAGGTAGGGTGTAATAAAATATTAAAAATAAATTATAATTCAAAAAGTATTGAAATTGGTTTCGTAATATATATATTTTATTTAGGATTAATTGATTTAGTTTAAAACTTTGTTGTGTTTCTTTAATTAATTTATGTACAAATAAGTTATTTTGTAAAATAATAAATGGAACGGAGTGCAATAGTTTTTAAAAACAAAAGAAAATAATAAAAATTTGAACTAAATAATTTATGAGGTTGGTTTTTCAACTATTTAAGATTTATTTTATATATATATATATATATATATATATATATATATATATATATATATATATATATATATATATATATATATATATATATATATATATATATATATATATATATATATATATATATATATATATATATATATATATATATATATATATATGTGTTTTTTTAGATTTACTTGTATTTTTTTTTTGTTGTGTTCTGCTGGTTATTAATCACTAATAATTATATTTACAAAAAAAAAGGAAACTTATGAACTAAGAAAACTTATAAATATAGGTTTATATATAAAATGATTTAAGCGCATTTTACGCGTATATTATTTTTTTTTTTACTTTATATAGGGAAATTCACAGGTGAATATTATTAAGGGGGTTTGAAAAATTTAGGAGAAAAATAATATTATTAATTATATAACAAGTAAGAATACTATATTCGGCTATGCCGAATCTTCAAAACCCTCCAACACAAATACGTGTGAAGTAAATACTTTATGTTTCACACACAGACGTGTACAATAATGTAAAGGTTTTTCTAAAATATAATACGAAGAAAGACTCAATGAATCATAAAATTACTTCTATTTTTGGCTATAACTTTTCGATCACTTTTGGAAAGTTAATGAAATATATAAAGCTTTATATTATAACAGAATTTTATTCTAATTTGTTGATTTATAATGGACAATTTTAGAAAATTTTTTTCTTGAACTTAGTGGTTGCCTCAGATATCGGTCTATATCTTTTATACTGAACCGATTTTGTTGGTTTTAAGTAAGAAAGTTTTCAGGACTATAATAAATACTCAGACCAAATTTCATTGAGTTCTGTCAATTGTGGATATGAATGTGAAAACAACAGACAGACAGGCGGATAGACAAACGGAGATAGCTAAAACGACTTAGATCTTGATGGTGGAGAGTATAAAAAAATAACATGCTGCTGCCTTTTTGAAATCTTTTTATTGATTTAATATTTTTTAAAGGAATTTCTTTAGTTTTTTTCTCTTTTCTTTTTGTTTGGACTTCTATAAAATTAAATTATGTTTTTTATTCATACATAGTGAATTTTTAAATAATATTTAACATGATAAAGTAAAAAAAGAGAAAAAATTACTTAATCTATATCTATTATTAATATTAAAAGTATAACAAAAAGTCAATATTAATTTAAAGACCAAAGAAAAAAAAGGTTATAAGTTATATTTCATTTATATCAATTAAAAATCTTTATCATAAAAGATCAGTATCAGTTTATTTTGTATAAATACAGAGGTTTTATTTCTTAAACTTTGTTTTTGTAAGAATTATTTAACAAGAAGAAAAATTTGAATTCATCATTCAATTTCAAATTAATTTCTTTTCTTAAAAATTTGTTTAGTTTTCAATTTGATTCATTACAAATATTGTTCATATTACGAAAAAAAAACGAGAAGTTATTGTCGGTCAATCCCGACTAATTAATATCCTTACACCACATTGTCGTTTATAAATGGTTGGTAACTACCATTTATTAATAATAAACAACCCTCGTATAAATGTATTTTCTAGTTTATGCTTTAATGGTACAAACATTCATGTGGGATTTGTGAGTTTAAAAAGGATTTTTTTCTAGAAGCTAGAAATAATGGGCCGACCTTGCCGAACTTCATCTTTTAAATTGCGTCCTGCATTTCGCTCACAATGTTTACATGAACAGCCGCACATGGTTGAATCAGCTCAGGAAGTGATTATAAGCTGAACGGTATGTTAATTAAGGGTTAGATGGAATACGTCATTTGTTAATTTTGGTTTATGTTATAGTTCAACTCCAGGCCATGAAATCGAGAAAATTGTATTAGTACATATAGTTCTTAGGGACTGATTGAGGTTAGATTCAACTGTCAGTTGAATAAATGTCGTGTATTCTGTGGTTCTTGGCCACAGGCAGGACATAGGTTTGGGACGGCACGGTCAATACGAGACCAGAAAGCATTGCAGCATATTTGTTGGGACCGAATATAACCAATTCCAAAAGGCTTCGTCGTTGGCCCCAAATAAGAATATGTATCAATTTTTCATTAATATTTCACTAATACTGTGACCTGTAAACTGTTCACAACTCTTCTAAAGTAGTACAAACGGACAGACATCGCTTAAATCCATTTATACTGCCTAATACCTAACCCAAACCTATGATGGTGGTGTAGGATATAAAAAAGACATATTAATCATATTTCTTTCGACTATACAATTAAGTAAATTAATAAAATATTAAGAAAACTTAAAACATAATAATAAAGTAAAAATATTTATAGTTAAAATTAAAAAAAAAATAGAATTAAATTAACTAAAAAAGCAAAATGTATAGTATGTATATATATTTATATTAAAATGTTAATTTCATCTTTTATATTTCATTACATTTATTGGCCAGTGTGGTTAAGAATCATTACGTCTATTCACATTTAGAATACCACTACCTCCGCTACCAGTACTGGTACCGCCACCGCCATTCATATTTTTCTTGGGGAATTTATGTTGAAAACGTTGAAACTTAAATTTGTTGCGTTGAAAATTGTGGCGATAGCCTCCTGTGGCACCACCGCCCATATGATGATAACGTTTCCAACGTTTTTGATTTTCTTGCTCTTGGAATGGATTATAGCCGGGTGTACGTGTTGTTGCATATGAATCTTTAGGCACTTTAACTTTTTTCTGTCTGCCACGATCCATTTCGTTTTCTTCTTCATCTTCCCAGTCACGTTGTCGCTGTTCGCGTGCCTCACTTATAATCTGTAAACAAATACAAGGAAGAAAGAAGAGAAAAATACAAAAATTGTTTCCACACGATTTTGAAATAAAATCTTAACTGTCTGTTTTGATGTTATAACTTTTTTTTTAATTTATTCCATACAAAATAATTTTTATCAAAGGCACTGTAAATGAAATCAATATTATAAGTGGATACTTTATACGATTGGTCTGAATATTTTACTAAAGTTACACGACTTTAGCTAAAAGTAATAATGTTAATCGAATTTCATTAAAATATCTATAAATGTAGCAATCGGTATATAATTCACAACGTTTACATGGATAACAGTTAGACGGACGGACGGACATCTTTATATAATGGTAAATTGATAACTTAAGAGATAAACACACATTTAGACGATGGAATCCAAATTCCACCTGTTAACCACCCGCTTATGTCACTGCAATCAAATATAACTGTGAAGCGGAAATAAGATCTTTTAGCATTAGCTGGCAGTAATTGGGGTATGAATAAAGAAAACGATTTGGCCGATGAATAAAGAAAACGATTGATAAATTATTCTGCTCTGATGAGGTCTTCTAGCTTATCTAATTGATATGCAATCAAATATAAACTGTAAAGCGGAAATAAGATCCTTTTAGCATTAGCTGGCAGTAATTGGGGTATGAATAAAGAAAACGATTGGCCGATCAATGATAAATTATTCTGCTCTGATGAGGTCTTCTAGCTTATCTAATTGATATGCAATGAAGAAATATTTCAAGTTGACAAAATGCAGCTATAAGAACCGTAACAGAATGTATAAAAAATGTCCTCAATAAATATCTACAAGACGATGCGAAGATCTTACCTGTTAAGCAACATAATGAAAGGTTTAGTAAATATAGCCTTCTTTGATGTCATAGGAAATATCATCTTAATTTTAATATAACCCGAGATCTTCAAATATATGAACAGATCATAAACAAGTATGAACAAAATCCTTAAGATCAGGATGTAGCAATGGGCTCAACGAATATTGGTTTCGTATTGATCGTGCCGTGTTTTACATATATCCAGCTTGTGGCCAAGCTCCACATTTGTTTAACTGCCAAACCAATCCTCCACTCTTAGTCCAGAACATCTTTGGACCTCTATCTATATAACGAACAGATTTAACTAAATTGTTTTTACAGCTGCTACAACAGAGTTGGCCAATTTTAGGCGATAGGCGACCACGCTCCTGATCACATAGAATTCTAACACACTTCATCTCTAATCATGAAAAAATTTATTGAGATATTTCTAGTGTGTTTCCTAAATTATTTTCAAAAAATCATTTTGGAAGCAGGTTAATAACGTCTACTGTTTTAGAATCAAAAATACGATATGTAAAATTTTGGCAATACAGTAGACTTTCAAAAATTAGAACCACTTCGTTTTAGGTGTAGTTCTAATTTCTGGAAGTTTTGACTTTCATAAAAATGTAATGTAGAAATGTTAGGAATAAACTTTTAACACAAGTATTTTATTTTTTTTTTAGAAAATGTCATTTACATTTAAAGTGATCAGTAAAAATGCGTACTAAAATTATTAAATTTTTTGCAACAAAACCCAACTTGGCCCTAGATGCCAATTGGCAAATCATTCAAAGGTCTGCATTCAAACTGTTTTAAATGTTTTTAACGCATCCGGTATGAATAGCATCCAGTTTAGCTTAGTGCTCGGATTATTTTGTACGACAAGTTAAAACTATTTCAGGTTTAAAATCAAATAAGTTTAAAAAAGTTCCTGACAGGAACGCTGCTAAAATTTAGAGGCAAAAAACAAAGCACTTAAAGTACTGGCTGATTTTTCGCAATTTCCTGGTCAAAAATTGTATGTTGCTGATGCCCGAGGAAACGTCGAAAAAAATTTAGAAGCCAAAAGCAGTCAAAATTGTCCAAAAAGTTTTTGGTATGACAAGCAATATGCAGTTGCGGAGAAAGAAGAAGAATAAAAGGATTTCCGAAAAAGGTTCTAAATTATATCACAAGTGATTAAAATTATAAAAATATATTAATATATTGTTTGTATATTGTAATACTAATTTTAATTAAATCGGAAATTAATATTAAGTTTAGTGGTTTTATTTTTTAATTTCTTATTATTGCACTTTATTGCTATAGATCAATCAGTAAAGAGATTTCAATTTCCGATTCCATCTTTCTTTGGATGATGTTGTTACGCATAAGTTCACAAAAGATGTTTTGTTTCATCACATACATCAATGTGAGAGGAATTTATGTACCAAGTTTTATTCGGTACTTCTCTTTTTTAAATATTTACCACTGAGCAGAGATCAATTTATGATTTTAATAAACAATAAAATGTCCACAAATAAAAACTACTGATCATAAATTTTAGACCGTTTAATGTATTGAATTTAATGGTTCTAATTTTTGGACAATTCGAATTTGTAAGATTCAACTTTTTATTCAATATCATCAGCCCAAACGTATTTAGCACTTTGTTTTAATAATATTTATTTTTTGTAAATAACTTTAAATACATAAATTAAATATTTTACATGTTTAAATGTATTTTTTACAGTGCATTAGAAAATTATTTTTTAAATACTAGAAGTACAAAAAAAAAAAAAAAAAAAAAAAAAAAATTAATACTATTTATATTTTTATATACCAAAAATAGTTTTTTTTCTAAATAACATTTTTTATTAAATTATAAAATGAGTATTTAATAATAAAAAAAGAAAATAAAAATAAACAAAAATGAAATTACCTATAATAGATAAGCCATTTTTCTTAATACACTTGAAACGACTCTATTACTAGATATAAGTAAGCATCAATCACAATATCACCATCTTCATATATATCACACATCATTATAGTTGTTTTGTCAATTAAAAAATATATAATATATTAAATAAATGCATTGTCAATATCATTATCATCATCGTCAAATCAAACCAACACTTTTAAATTCTTATAGATTTTATCTTGTTTTTATTATAATTTCTCCTTGTTGTGGTCTGTTGTTGAGTTGTGGAGTTGAGTAGAAAGATTGAATATATAGTCTCACTTGTATTGTGTATTGGTTAAACAGGGAATTGTTTTATATTCATTAAACTTCTTTATTTTTAAACGTGTTTAAATTAAATTATAAAAGGCATCAATTGCCTTAATTTTCTTTAGTTTTTTGGTTGGTTGCTGGATTTAGTTAATTATTTTCTTTGTTAGAATTTTAAAATAAAAAAAAATTGTTTTGGTACTCACAAATCAGTACCACCATCATAACATCATAAGAAAATGCACATATTTAAAATATTCCAACTGTTATAGATTATCCAAAAAATCATCATTGAATTCAAAATCATCCATAGTCTCTTGTGTGGCATCCAGTAATGTATTGGATGGTAATAGAAGGCAGGAATTTGATTGTGTGTGTAATTGTGCTGAATTGGGTGATAAACAGTAAGCATTACTACTAATAACTGTGGTCGCTGTTGTGGCCGAACTGCAAGAATCAATATTTTCCATTTCCTGATCATCATTATCCATTAGTAATTGTAAATGATCTTCATATTCTTTAAAACGATATTGTTCCTCTAAAGTTTTATCATCCACATTATAATCATTATCTATAAAACAATGTAAAGGTGTTGTTCCTGTTGCTGTTACTTGTTTTGTAGCTGTTGTTGTAGTGATCATGTTATTTATATTTAGTTCTTGCTTTGTCTTTGCATTTGTTTGTTGCGCATTAAATACGTGATCTTGTTCCTGCTGTTCTTCAGATGTTTCTATGATATTGATATTATTGTCGATGGTCTCGTAATTTTCATCTTCAGAAACTTTGTGATTTATTTCAGATTCAGTTAAATTATTACTTTCATCATGCTCATCGTTTTCATTGTTCTTATTACGATCATGGCTTTGATTTTCATTACCATCATCATTGTCATCAATGTGGTTGTTTCCGATGTTGATGTTTTGCTTATTATTGTTATTGTTGCTGTCGTCTTCTATCCGTTTCTCATCAAACAAATAAAAATTCTAAATTAAAGGGAAGTGGAAAATAGGATAATGACGCTGTTTTTTCTTTGTTTTTTTCTTTTTTTGTTTAACATTTTCTAATAATTAATTAGTTTTTACTTGGTATTTTACTTCTTTTTTTTTAATTACAAAAACAAAAAATAATATATAGATAAATAAATAAAATCTAGATTTGAGGGCAATTATTTATTTCTAATGTGATTTAGTATAAATACAACAAGAAAGTAAAAGTGTTTATTTTATTTATTTTATTTTTGTGAATATTTTTATGATTTTAAGAATCTTCACTGAACATTAGTTCCATTAAGCTTTTTGTAAAAAATTTGTAAATTTTGAACCGTTTGGAATTTCGTTATAAAATTGAATACGGTTATAGCTAAGGGTTTTTCGATTTGATTAGGAGTGTTACAGGACCTCAATAAGTCAGATGCTAGTATGAAGTAAGATCAAAAAATTCTTAACACGAGTTTTTATTGAAACTTTTAACCCAAATACAATTCAATTTTTTACTTATCAAGTTACCTTTGTAAAATATGTCAGCTATTATGTTTAATGTCAAACAAATGTTAAAATGTTAATCTAAATAAAAAGAGCGTCCAAGAAAAGTCAGTACACTCAAATTATGAAGTATTAAAAAATCCTTACTTCGTCCTACAAACATTCAAACGTTTGCCATCAAACTGTTTTCAATGTTATTACACAGTACCAGAAGAACTTGTCCATTTAAAAAAACCTGGTTCAGGTGGAAGGAAAAACATACAAGTCTCAAAAAGTTTTATAAAAAAATTTTTTGCACCATAATGAAGAAACATACATTCTTGTCAACAATTGTATGCATGCAGCTGCTGTAATGCTCGAGGAAATTTAAAGAAAAGTTTGGGACCCAAAAGCAGTAAAAATTCCTAAAAGTTTGGTATGTCAAGCCATATGCAGCTACATTTATTGCAACGTAATGTTTACAAATAATCATAATATTTCATGTGTCCACTTATTTTTGGCCTAATTTGGCAATAGCGATAATACTATGGCAAACAAGTCCTTGAGTGGTAAAAAAACAATAAAATGGTATTTGTACCAAATGTAGCAAATCTTACAAACTAACATGTTTAACCTGCAGTAGAGATATATTGGGCTCTTGTTGAAAGAGAATTGAAGAGCATAAAAAAGTGTCCAATAGTTTTTAAAATTAAAGTAAACTTTAATAATTCATGAACGATTTATAGAAATATGTACTATGGGCCTCAATTTTTAATTAACCGTATAAATAATGAAAGTTTTGCTTTTCTTGTTGCCTTTACACAAGGTATAACTGAATTTCTTAAATAGAAAAATAAATAAATACTAAACAATATGAAAAAGAAAATAAGTAACAGTGTAATAGTCGATCAAGATCGACTATATTATACCCTATACCATTTCGCAGATATGATCAATTTTAAAACAAACCTCATTCTATGATTTTATGATTTGTTTTTGTATAAAACTTACATTTATGTGAGAGCAGTAGGGTTTTATGAAGGCCATGAGAAATTACGGACCAATACTCGCATAATTTCGTTTGGTCTTTTTTGGTTGCATAAATCTAAACGACGAAGAGGGCAAAAAATCTTAAAAGCGCCTAAAACTTTATCGTCCGAAATTATTGCAATGTTAAAGGAAAATTTTCCGATGAATCCGACAATTTCTTCCAGCAATTCTTCTTTAACAACAGCACAATATCTCTCCACTGGACTTCGATCCCGTTTAGTTTGTATAATTTGCCTCTCTTCGTACAAATGCCACGTTATTGTTTTTAAACCAATGATGGGCTTATTTACCATATTAACAAATCAGTGGACACATAACAAAGTCTTACAAATGGAATCAGCTTTTTTTGTTAATATTCCATAATGTAAATTTTGGTCTTTATAGAGTCCGTTATAACAAATGATTGACTTCTTTTGTCGCAATTGCATATTACTTGCCACACTAAGAACTTTTTGTAAAAGTGTGAATGCTATTGGGTCCTAAACTTTTTTAACATTTCCTCGAGCATCATCAATATAAGTTGCGAAAAATCTTTCACGGATACTCATTCCTTCTACCTGAACAAGGTTTTGTATTTATATAACATTGGAAACAGTCTTTGAATGCTTGACCAACTTTTTGTAGGACCAAGATGAGTTTTCTTGAAAATATTTAATATTTTTAGTATGCACTTTTTCTTGTCACTTATATTAATTCAATTGTAAAAAAACAATAATACTTAGGTAAAAATTTCAATCAAAAACGTGTGTTAAGACTTCTTCAGTCACCTGACATCTACCCAACAGAGTGTTCATGGGACCATTGGAATAGAAAATCCAATCTGTGGAAAATCTAGAAAATAATAAAAATGTAAAGATGCCTTATGCTAATATAATAACGGACGGTAAATTTTGTCCAGTAATTGTGAACTGTGTTATTTTTTTTATAAAAGTAAAAGGAGTTGTTTTAAATGAAATTATATTTGAATAAAATATACTTTTTTAGGTTAAATTTTTAATATGATAGATGACGGTGACTTATGTCCAACAAAATTTCATTAAAAATAACTCTAAAATTGCGACATGGTGTGTGTTCACAATATTATTGTGAACTGCCTGCATCAGCATAAATGCATAATATCCCAACATCCTATGTTTTTGTAGGTTATAATGATGCAAAAAATATAAAGAAACATAAACTTTATAGATTCCAATAAAACCATATTTTTTTCTTAATATGAAAAGCGAAAAGAAATTTAAATTAAAAAATAATTTATCAGTGCATTATTTTTTATTTTTAATTAAAAATTTTCCTTTAACAGTAAATAAAAAATGTTTTTGAAACAATTGCAAAAAAAATGTTATTTAAATTCAATAATAATTCAATTCGAAATAACAACAAGTAAGATATTTTGTAATCATAAAATACCAGTAGTTTTTTTAACAAAATTATTGTTATTATTGTTTTTGTATTTTCAATATTGTATAAAAAGTGCAAAAGAAGCATATTTGATTTGACATGAAAATTTATTTAATTTTTTTATTTATTTTGAGTTTTGAAAACAAATCGATAGAAGACGACACTATTTACATACATATGTATTTACAAATTAATTAATTGCATTATTTGTAAGCAAAAAGGTGTTTGTGTTTATTTAAAATAATAATTATTTTTTATAATATTCCCTCTTTTATAAGCATTTGTTTTATTATCCGTAAGACTTTGGCAGAAATTGTGTAATATGAAATATATTACGATGGTCTGTACGGATTTATTAACTATTTTACTATATTAAATCTATGTATATTTTTTATATATAAATTAAATAGATAATAATTATAAATGTAAACGAAATTGTTTTGAATTTTAAGAGAAAAGTATTAGACTGCACAAATGTTCGCACCACAATTGGATCTCCGTTTCGGAACGATCCGAGTCACACTTGGCCAAAGATTGTCAACCCAGCTGTATTAATACAAAGTTTTTTTCCACAAGTCGAACCGTTACAACAACAAAATTTGATTCTGATTTTATAAGGAGTGATATCGAAAAATTCTTAAGTAACGTTTTTAATTAAAACTTTTAACCCAAGTATTATTTAATTTTTTTTTGATCAAGTTACCTTTGTAAAATATGTATTTTATTATGTTTAATGTAAATCAAATTATAATGAGTGATCAGGAAAAAGTGCGTACTACAATTATCTAATATTTTTAACAAAAACCAACATGCTCCTTAAAAAAGTTGATCAAGCATTTAAACGTCTGCCGTCAAAATCGAATGTTATTAAATAGTACCGAGAGAATTTGTCTTATGATGATAAAAAACCTGGGTCAGGAAGAACATGAAGAGCTTTCAACATAAAAACAGAGCATGGAAATTGAACTCAAGTTTTGCAAAAAAATATTATTGGTGCATAATGGATGATGAAATGTATGTTCTGGCAGATTTTTTGCAACTTCCTGGATAAAAAGTACTTGGCATGACAAGCATATGCAGTTGCATCTTGTTATAACGGCCTCTATAAATACGGAAATTCATATCAAGGAATGTTTGCAAAAAATTTGTTTCCTTAAATATTTTAATGTGTCCATTTATTTTTGTCCTGACTTGGCATCCACTTAGTCACTATGACAAACAAGCCCTTGAGTGGCACAAGAACAATAATGTGGTATTAGTTGGAAGGGAGGGAAATTCTACAAACTGCTACAAGCTAAGGCCAGTGGAGAGATATTGGGCTCCTGTTAAGAGAAATAGTAAACAAAAAATGCTAAACAAGCCCTTGAGTAATACAAGAACAATAACAATGTAGTATTAAATTGAAGAGCACAAAAAGTGTGCTCAAAAGTGTGGTAAATTTTAAACGGAGATAGACTACCTGGTCGAGCAAAGTGACAGAAAGTACTATAAAAACGTTAATGGAAGGGTTTCCTAGAAAGGTTCCAAATTTCTTCTTTAGTGATTAAAAAATTAAAACTGTAAATTTAATATTTTCGTTTTTATCAACATATATGTATTTTAAGATTTTTTCGGTCTTACTCCTTAGATTGGGAAATATGGATCTACATTGATGGGTTACATTGGTCCTAAGACAATTGTTTTGGAAATAATTCTGTAACTTATGAACCATTAGAGATATATAAATTTATGGAAAACAGCCAACATTTGACTAGAGAAAGCCTAGTTTAGGTTGGATCTTTAGCATGCTTAAGTACTTTAAGATAAACATTAAAATATGAAGATTTACTTTGCGTAAAGAAAAAGTTAGTAGAATGACATTTGATGAAAAAAATTCAGAAATAACTTAAAATGTAGAATTTTTTGCTGTTTTTTAATAAAATTAATAGGAAAGGTCATAAGGCAATCACGAATTTTAAAGTCCAGGATATAAGCCACTTGAATAGAAAAAAAAGATAAAGTGGAGATGAAAAAAAAGCGAAGATGTAAGCTAAAAGCCTAAGAGTCGTAGTAGAAAAGGATAGATGGGCAAGTGCTGCATGAAGCCACTAAGGAGTAATTTCGTTATGGAACCATCCACAATTGCATATAAAAAACATATATCCTTTATATCCACAATTGCATATAAAGAACATATATCCTTTAAATCAGCTCTGACAGAGACTACAATAATCTTATTTGTTTTCTATCAATTCATATAGATACAAGCCGCAAATCAACTCGAAAATACCTTAGCTTCAACCATGTAAAATTTTATTAAGATCAAAAAATTACAGAATTCGTTAAAAAAATAGTTTTGGAATCGCGTTGTAATTGTTAATACAACTTAGAAAAAGATGTCTAACTTGAATATTGTTTCGGAAGTGTGTAAAAACCCTCTTGTGTCTAATTAATTATTTTATTTTATTAATGTTCAAAACAATTTTGTTTAGATTTACTTAATAAAAAACAAATTATGGAAAAAGTGTTTTAATTACACAAGTAGAAAAACGAAAAACATTCGTTTTAAAAACATATTAATAACTTACCTCTTTATCAATTTCACTTTGTTGTCCATTCCAGGTTAAAACTGGAGTACCATAGCCACGATGTGATTGTTTTAATAGTTCTGAAACTGCTGCTTCATTCGCCGCTGAATTACGTTGATAACCATTTCCATTGAAAATTTTATGTGTATTCTCTTTCTTTGTACGTTTGGCATTATCCAGGGCCACTAAAGGTTTTGTAGCAAATGGATTTTTGGGATTCTTGGGTAGTTTTTCTGTTGTTGCCGTTGATGATGGCAATGCTGTGGGTGATGATGTGGTTGGACTTACGCAAGCGGTAACAGGTTGTAATGAAGTAACTTGCCACAGGCCTGAATTAGTTTTAACAACTGGCGGTGAGGGTGGTGTAGAATGTGATCGTTTAAAGGGTGGTCTTAAAGAATTCGAAGACACTTTTGTGGATTTTTTATTACTTTCCTCATCACTATCTGAGGAGTTAGAGGAAGAATCTGTGGTGGTAGTGGTTGAGGTAACGGTATATTGTTGATTTTGTGATTTTTTCTTAAGGTGTGTGGTTGTTGCTACTGTTGATGTATTGTTACTATTGGAACGCTTAATGCTGTTGAATATTTCATCAATAGTATCTGAAGATTTTTTAGCTATATCCACTGTTTTTATAGGTGATTTGGAATTTAAATTGCTGGTAGTGTTAGAAGAATTGGTAGTGGACGAGGCAGCCTTTTTAATTTTAATGCCATTTGATGAGGGTTTTAAATCTTTATCATTAATTTCGTCATCATCATTATCCGATGAACTACTGCTAGACCATGAAGAAGAACTCTGTCTTCGTTTCAATGGATTGGGTAATAAACGCTTCTGTTGCTGTTGTTGTTCACTTGAAGCAATGGATATATTTGTTGTCAAATTAGTCATACAGACATCAGCTTCATCGTCTGTCTCAGAACCATAAGGTACCAGACTTTTTACGGGGGCAGGTGATTTTTTATTAAAACCGTTTGTTAGTGTTATCGATGATGATGATGTTGAAGTGGTTGTTGTATTTATGCTTTCTGCACCCAATTTCGGCATACTTGGCAGTGTGGCTTTTTGTGTGGTAGCATTATGAGTTTGTGATGATGTTGAAGAACTTACAATCTCATTTTTGTCGTCGTCATCATCGTCATCATCGGAGGAACTTTCGTTACTGTTTTTAAAATTATTAACTTGTCTTTTAGCTGTTGAGACACCCAATGGATACTTCGAATTCGTAGATTCCTGAAATTTACCGGTCCCCACTAAGTGGAGACCGTTAGAATTATTGTTATTGCTACTATTTTTTAAATTATCAAACGTTGAATTGCTTGAAGTTGATGTGGCCGAGGCACTAGTTACTGAGGAGGTTGCAGCACTGGTTTTAATTAAATTTGTTAAATTGCTGTTGCTGCTATTGGTGTTATTATTTTTATAATGAATCATTATTTTACTGCTATTACTAGCATTCGATGATGATGATGCCGATGTTGCTGGTGCTGATGTTGAGGATAACGGTGTAGTATTACGATTTAATATTAATTTACTGCTCCCATTAGTGAGAGATGATGATGGTGATGAGGATGTTACTGAACTTGAACCATTTGTATTGGAATTATAACCAGGCGGCAGTTGTGGTCCTATTATACGTTGTGATCCACAACCCAATGTATGACCATTCATTTTAATCGATTGTACAGATTCCTGTGCTCCACTCACTTGTGTGCTAGTGACATTTTTTGGAGGTTGTGTATCCATTTCGTAAAATATTATATAAGCATTTGTATTACAAACATTTTGCATAGATATTTGACGCACACAAATATCGTCATAATTATAATATGTTCCAGATTCTGTTAATCCAATGGCTGTGTAATGACCACAATGTTGGGAAGCACCCAAATGTGTTACCATTGCTACAAGACGATACGTTAACTGTTCACCGGGATTTTTACGTGAGGCATATTTTGTTAAATCCAGTCTAGGTTTTATAGTTATTTGTTTGTTAAGTTTAGTGCCCAACATTGAAAAACGTTTCAATTGTATGCACAAGGCAATTGGTGCTCGTTCCAAAGAGAATTGTTTTGTTGCAGAAACCTAGAAAATAGAGTTTCAAATTTTTTCCCATTAATTAAACTGTAAAATGCCGAGAAGTTAAACAACAACTGTTTCACTTACCTTTTTCTTACAAGCTTCACATTTATAACCCATATCTTCAAGTCTTTCTCTGGAAAAATAACCCTCTAAGGCTTCATCTACTGTATCGGCTTTGCGTATGTCCAGTAGTAAATCTTGAAAATGTTGAAAGGTAACCGAAACATGATTGCAAGATAAACAACGTACAGCAGATTTTAAATAACCTCCCAAAATTTGATTAAGCGGTGTTGTTTCCTTACTATACTGATCCAATTCTTTGTAGTTACGAAAACGCGATAGATATGACTTTTCCATGGCCTCTACCAAATAACGTAGAAACTCATGGGCATCTTCTTGTCTTCCCATTACTAAATGTTTACATATTGATTTCAATTTCGAATAAACATAATAAGGTCTTATAGCCGATTGACTTCTTTGTGACTCTTGTAGGGTTTTTGCCATCGCACAGATGATACAGCCAGTATCTGTGGATTCGCAACGTTCCATATGGGTGGTATCGGACATTAACCAATTTGCCATTGAAGGCACATGGAATAGAGCTTGTAGTGTGGAATTTAAATAGCAAGTATTTCCAACATTCACCATACCAACACCAACGTCCCATTTACGGCCAGTTGTCTTCCAACCAACACGTACATTTTCTCGAGGATATAAAATACGTTTAGGTGCAGGTAATTCATTGGGATTATTAGGTTTTTTATTTGGTGTTGTTGCTACTGCACCATTCAAGGCTGACGTGTTATTACCATTGGTATCTGTTATTGTTATTTCATTAGTAGTTGTTGTATTATTATCATCAAAACACATGCAATCATATATGGAGGAAGAACAAGAATAACATAATTCATAATTATTAGAATTAGAATTTTGAAGTTTATAGCAAATAAAATAATAAAACCTCTTGATTAAATGATAAAGAGGTTTTAAAGCAAAACGATACAAAAGCCATAATGTTAAATAATCCAATAAGATGGCACGCATTGTTTCTATTAACAAAATGCTCCAAAGTTTCATTTTCAATCATTTGTGTCTCGTCTCTTAACCCTCAATACACAAGCTCTCAAACAAAGAAATCCAAATGTAAAACAAAAACAACAACGTTATAGTTATTTTAAATAAATCGATTTAATTTTTTTTTTCATTATAAATTTTCAATATCATTTTTTTCTCTGTAGAATTTCTTGAATTTTCCTTAATTATTTATTACGCATACACTAAAACAAACAAACACACACACACACACTACACAATAAAACACACGATATTTTTATTAATTTCCTGGCTGAGACAAATTGTGTGTTCTATATTTATGACATTTCTTCATTTGTTTTTTATTCCTTTTATTTTATTTTTTGGTAAAAAACTATTCATATAATTTTTTTCATTCTAATTTTGACATTTTCTTCTTCTTGTTCAACATTATATTCATTTTTCTTTTTATTATTTTTCTCTTGTTGTTATTTTTTTGAAATTCGCGTGATAAGCACATTTTGCAATTACAAATAATGTGTTTGTGTGTGTGTGTGTATGAAAAATAGAAAATAAAAAAATATTAAAGCAACTGTATTGTGTGTACGTGATAAAGAAAAACAAGAAAATGACAGCAGAGAGAGAGAGAGAGAATGAAAAGAGTAATAAAAACATGACAGAGGACGATGTTGCCAACATAATTAATGGTGGCGCACAAGGTGAAATTTACACACGTGAGTACAACAATGTTGCAATAAACTGTACATATAACAAGTTAGATTGTTATATTCGGCAATGTTGAATCTTTAACACCTTCCACCACTAATGTGTGTAAAGTAAATACGTTATGTTCTGCACATACACACTCACAAACGCATAAAATATATGAACGTTTGACGTTTGTCTTAAATTTAACATAGGAACACATAATGAAACATAAAAATAGTTATATTTTTGACTATAACTTGTTTTACTAAACCGATTTTGAAAATTTCGTAATGATAATGAATTACAGAGTAATATTATGGCAATTTTTTCCAATTTGTCGGTTAATAATCATCACATATCTTTTAATATACTGACTGATTTTCAGATTTTAAACAGGGAACGAACTTTTCAAGTATATATAAAATATTCGGGCCAAATTTTATTGAGCTATGTCAATTATTGTGGAAGTGATCATGCCAACTACAGTTAGTCAGACATAGATTAATCGATTCAGAACCATTCAATAGTTTTCGAAATATTTGGATCTGAAGTTTCGCTCTTCAGTTAATGTATGTTAACAATATTGGTATCAATTAAAATGTTCTAATGATAGCTTACCACATTTTTTTATTTTTAACTCATTTAGAGAAATCTGAAATTCTAGGAAATCTGAATTATTTTTAAAATGTAAAAAGTCTCTATAAACTAGGTATCAAAGATCAGTTTTCATTATCAATAATTCAAAATTTTGCTAAAAGTTAAAAAATCTTTCACGAAAGCAGTTTTTTATTTATTACAAAACTGAAGGATTTATATTTCGCATAGAAAAGCTAACCATTACAGAAATATGTCTTTTTAAATTAAATTATAGTTATTAATTGGTTATAACTTTTTTATGAAAAATTAATACTTGAATTTGAATCTGATATCTCAGGACAATAATAGTCAGACCAAACTTCATTGAGCTTTGTCAATTGTTTTGGATGTGAGCGTGTCAACAACAATCAGACAGACCATAGCTAAATGGACTCAGATTTTGATTTGATGCAAGTATAAGTACATTGTAGGATCTGAAATGATGGCTTCTAAGCGCTACACACGGAATGACAAAGGGTATATACCCTCTTCTCCACATGTGATGGTGGAGGACTTAAAAGTCTGAAAGATCTAGACTTGTTCTAAAATTATATTCATATGACAAATTTGCTCTAAGGTAATCAAAACTCAGTCACTTTTTGAAATTTGTTTTCGTCTGATAAATAATTTTGGAAAGGAAATAGAGCTTTATAATTTTCTTTCTTTTTATTTTTTAATTTCTTACTAGATTATTTTTTATAAAACTATTAAAACATATTTTTAATGTAAAATAAATCGAATAAACAATTTTGTCTTTGTTGTCTCAATAAAAAAGTTCCCGTAGTTGCTTTTGTTTATATACATATGTACATGTATAGGTTTAATAAAAACAATGATTCATTATATTTTTTATCTTGGTTTATAAGTAAAAAATATGTAGAAATAAATAAAAACAAAGTAAAGATTAAAGTAGAATATTATAAGAAATGAACATAAATTTCGACAATTCATCAAAAATATAAATAAAAGCATATTTTACATATATTGTACACGTGATTTTATATTCTATTAAATAAACGTGTTTTTGTGATTTCAATTAATTTAAAAATTGTTTTCCCACCAAAAAGTTTATTTACAATTCTACACATTTTTATAACATTTTTTTAATCTGGCAATAACACATGTAACTGCATTTTGTCGTTGTCAAATGGAAATAAAAACAATAACATCATCCTTCTCTTTTACTCTCACACAAAATAAATGCAAAATGACGCTATTATATATGTGTATGTGCGTTTGTGTGTGTTTTGTATTATTTATGTTTTTAGTCTATTTTTTCATTTTACAACACAAATACATGAAAATTGCCTGCACAAATATTTAACCCAAGAAAGAGGAACTATTTATGTAAAAAAGAAAGGAGAAGGAAAAAAACAAACAAAAAATGAATACACGTACACTTACCGGCTGCGCTGTCACCATTTGCGCCATTATTATTGCAGGTTGCTGGAGAATTTCTACCATTTTCCAAGGAATTATTTGTTGACGGTTTTAAAACAATATATTTTGATTTTAATGAATCCAATACCGATTGACCATAATTAGTTACTTCCTCATAATCGATTTTCGAAAGTAAAACTCTTTTGGCCGATGCCACCAATTTGCCGTGTAGTGTATCAATATCATCTGCATTATTGCTAGAGCCACCATTAGTTTTTAAATCATCTTGTTGTGAAGCTGACGACGACGATGATGATTGCTTTACATTGGCTGCGGCCGAACAACTGCCCCCCGAACCTAATGATTCCCTTAGGGCAGCATTAACACTGGCCGCAGTCTCACAAACCACGGACACTGGCATCGAATTGGTTGACGTAGGGGTTTGTGGAGGAATTTTGATAATTTAATTTTTTCAGCTCTTTTAAGAAATTTTTAATGAAATTTTAAATTTGAGGTCACTTTTTTTGTTTTGAACTTATATTTTATAAAATATATTATTGGCGGGTGCGGTCGAATCGGCCCTAATGTAGTAATATTTGTATTTCCTTTGTAACGATACCAAAAAATGCAAAAGAAATTAAACTGCGACTTGTCTGGCACCCGCTCACACTCTGGCCTTTTTAGCTTTTATACTTCCTTTTTTTAGTTTTTATTGCTGCACCACGTAACCGTAATAAAAACAATTCTTTCATTAATTTTCCTTGTATCTTCTCTCCTTCGTCTGCCAACAAAAACAATTCGTTACTTTTGTTGTGTTTGCTACCTCTATGTGTGTATATTTTCCTTCTGTTATTCTTAATCACTTCTTCTTAAATCTCCTTGAATGTCCTTTATGTGTTTGAAAATTTTCTTTAAAAAATGTTTATTTATTCATTATAATTTATTTTCTACTTTCTTTACTTCGTTTTCTTTTTATGTGTTTTTTATAAATATTTTGCAACACTTTTACACGTTTTTTTATTATTTTCTATATGTATTTCTCATCATATTTTACTTCATATTCTTTAGAAATTTTCGCGTTCAATGATTTTTTTCTTTTTTTTCTGCAGCCGTCGTAATTTTTTGTTTTCGATTTTCTTTATTTTTAAGTTGTTTTAATTAAATTATTTTATTGTTATATTACCATGCAAACATTTCTCTATATTTTTTACATATTTTGGCATTTTTTATTCAATTTTAGGTTGTAGAAAAATACGAAAATTAATTGAAAATATTTTGCTGCTGTAATTCGGTCTGTAGCAAAAAATTTTTTTCTTCCGACTAATTTGACGAGTAACGAGTAAATGATAAACTCGTTTAATGATGTGAGGGAGACAAAAACCACGCGTTTCTATTTTTTCAAAAACAGAGTTGTATTTTAACAAAAGTACCAAGAAAGACAGTCGGAATAATATCTTATTTGTTTTTGCTAATGTGTGTGAAATAAAGGTTTTTATTTTAAGATAGTTAAGGATATTAATTAATATATTTTATAAATATTTATAAATAGAATTTAAAATCTAAATCATGATGAAGATATAATAAATATTTGAGTGTAAAATTTTTATTATCCATTATTATACTAAATCCTGCATTATCGACTTCAAAACAGAGTTGTATTTAATCTCAAATGAAGCGTTATATTTAATGAAATATACATAAAAATAAAAATGTTCAAAAATGTGTTATTTTTAAAATGAATAGTTTTTGTAGCCGCATATCTTTGGAATTAGGTCGGTCAAGGTCGGAATATGGGTATCAAATGATAGCTTAAAATGTTACCTGTAATTTATAATAAAATATTTGCACTTTTATAAAAAAAATAAGATAAAAATTCCTTAAATTACTTCTAGCTCCTAAAAGAGTTATAGAGTTTGAAACTTTTTATACAATTGTTCTCATCAACCTAATAGTAAGAAAAGATATATATCAAAACATCTAACCTCTTCATCTCGTAAACCACTACAGAGTGAGAGAAAATTTTGTATTACATTTTTCAAATAAATCTTATGTCTAAGGTAAAGTTAAAAAGTCGATAGTTCTACTGTCAAATAATTTTTTTCTCAACTATATCATTGAACCTAGAATGTCGACATTATCATTCTCCATTATTTTACCGAAATCTGCATTATCGATGTTGACCAGAGGTGTATTCATTTATACAATGTGCAAATGTTCAAAACGTTTTTTTTAATTATTCGTTAACATTGTAAGTACTCATTATATATAATGAAATTTCATAGTGACATTTTTGACATGCTTTCACACTAAAAATTGTGATTTGAAAAATCACAATTTTTTAGTGTATTCAGGGTACTGGAGTTATTGAATTTAAAAAAAACTTTATTTATGATTTGATTGAAAAAATTACATTTTTATAGTTCCTACAATTCTGTACAGAAAACAACCGCTTACTATTGTTTTTATAGATATTTAGACCAAAGAAAATGTTGACCAATTTTCAGACTGGATTTTTTATACTTGGAAGGTTCAATTTAAGTGTCGGAAACCTGATAAAATTCCTAAATATTTTGATGCTAAAACCAATTGAAAAAAATATTGATCATCTTGTGTTTTCAAAAAAACTTCCTAACATTTTTTATACTCCTCATCACTGTAGGTGCAGCTGTTCAAGTGAACGTTGTGAAGACTACGGTCACAATTTTTGATATTTCTTAGGGTCGGTCCACCATTTCTTCTACGTCCTATATAGCTCCCCCAAAAAAATCCCTTTCAAACACATTAATTTCACGAAATCATAATTACATACTTACTTAATCGTTAATCAGAAAAATAAGTCATATGCGGGTCGTTTATTACTTTTCGTAACATAGCTTTGTAATCAACATTATGGAGTAGGGAATTACATAGGCGTGTTTGGCCGACTATAACATTCTTACTTGTTTTATACGTATTTCTAAATCTTATTCCGCTTAAGATTTTTGTCAGTTTTGCATCCGTCGATGTTTTAAGCACATTCTTAGGTTCTTTCCTAAAACTATTTAGTAAAGACTATTTAGTTTTATCGGTTGGTAATTGATTAGTCAAATTATGACCATCAAAATGATATTTAAACAAAATAGTTGTTGATCTTATAAATTGGACTCGGATGACTGGTAGTAAAATATAGTAAAACAAGAACAGTTATTTATAAATTTGTTAATTTAATAAAAAAATAATAATAAAATTTCTGAAAATCACAGACATGTGGTTAAATTGAAGTTATTTAAATATCTTGGATTTTCTGTATCACATTTTTATACTCTACACCAGCGTAGGTGGTTGGGGAATTATGCGTTTGAGCTAATGTTTGTATCATACAGCAAAAATAGTGTTACACAAATCTTTAAGTTTACCGTTCGACACAGAATCATTTTCTGAGTCGATTTAATGATGTTCGTCTGTCCGGCTGGCTGTCCATGTAAATGTTTTGAATACTCAACAGGTCGCAATTTATAAGATATCTCGATGAAATTTGGTATATGTAATCATTTTGGCCCAAGGACGAAGCCCATTGAAATTGGCCATATTCCGTCCAATATTTCGGGTATCTCCCATACAAATTTCCTCCCGGAATCAGGTTTTAAGCTCATAAAAATCCTAAATATAAAGCGATTTTAATGAAATTAAGCAAAAATAAGTATAATGACATTTTTAAATAAAATGAAAAATTTATACAAGAATCGGTCGGTTACTTTTCTCTCCCATACAAGCTCCTTTTCAAATATAAATTTTATTTATACTTTGGTATTGCAATAGTTAATGGTCGAAATAAATAAATAAATAAATAAATAAATAAATAAATAATAAATAAATAATGTATAAGAGCAAAAATCTATGTACAAAATTATACGAGCGTCGATCCATAATTTCTTCCAGGTCTCACATAAAACCCATATATACTTACATCAAATCAAAATCTGTGTATATCAGTCGCTTACATCCACAATAATTGACAGAGCTCAATGAGAATTAACTATGGTCCTAAGAAGTTTCCTATTTAAAATCAGCAGAACCGGTACAGTATATTAAAATATATAGACTGATATTTGAAGCAACCTCTAAGTTCAAGCAAAACAACTTTCGTAAAATTGTCAATTATAAAACGACAAATTAAAATTGTTATTTCAAAAATGATCAGAATCGGTTCAGTAGAAAAAAACATAACTAATTTTATGATTGATTAAGTGTTCCTATTATATTATATTTGTGGTGGAGGGTATTGAAGATTCGGCATAACCCCATATAGCATTCATACTTCTTTATTATAACTTTTGTGGTTGAAATGATTCAATAAAATTTTCAATAAATCTGATTAAATCGAGTTGTAATTTTCCCTATAAATAACTGTAAATATTTAATATGAATTATCAGTATTAATGATTTTGTGATCTAGAGATCTTTAATTATTGCAAACAAGTGAATTTGGAGTAAACTAACATGAAGCTTTATTTAAGTTTAATGGCCATCTTGGCCATCAGCCATTGGACATCGGCCCAACAATACAATGTTACATGTTTTTATGATACATTTAGTATCAAGAGAGGAGGTAAGTTTTGAAATTTAAGAATTAAAAAATTTTCAAGAAATTAAGAAAATTTTCTAAAAAAAATTTTCTTTATTATTAAAGAAAATGCGGACGCAGTTCAGGTTTGAGTTTAGTTTCTAGCTCAGGTTCTAATTCATGATGTAGTTTAGGTTCTAGTTCAGGTTATAGTACATGTTCCAGTTCAAGTTCCAGTTTAAGTTCTAGCTCAGGTTCTAGTTCAGATTTTAGTTCCGGTTCTCGTTCAGGTTCTAGTTCAGGTTTTAGTTCAGCTTTTAGATTAAGTGTTAGGTCAGGTTCTAGTTCATGATCATGTTCTAGTTTAGATATTTGTTTAGGTTCTAGTTGAGGTTCTAATTCAGATGCTAATTCATGATCTTCTTCTAGTTCTAGTTTAGGTTCAAGTTTAGATCTCGTTCAGGTTCTTTTTCAGGTTCTAGTTCAGGTTATAGTTCATGTTTTAGTTCATGCTTTAGTTAATGATTTAGTTCATGTTCTACTTCAGGTTCTAGTTTAGGCTCTAGTTTAGGTTTCCTAATTAGATTTTGAATTGGAACCTAGTTCAAGATCGTTTTAAGGTTTTAGTTCAGGTTCTTTTTCAGGTTCTAATTCAATTTCAAGTTCAGGTCCTACCTTAGGTTCTAGTTCAAGCCCTCTTTATCTTAAAAATTGAAGATTTTTTATATATATTTTTTTGGTATTTTTTAGGTAGTGCCAACTTTACTGAAAACGATTTAAGGAGATCTCTTGAATACTGCAATCAAATTGTCTATGGTTACATTGGTTTCAGTTCAATAAGTTTTTCAGTGGAAACGTTGCATGGAAAACAACATTTACAATTTGCTCAAGTTAAAAAATTAAAAAATCAATATCGCAACATAAAATTTTTAGTAAGTTTAGGTGGTGAGAAAGATATGTTCGAGTCTGTAAAATATCTAAAACTATTGGAAGCACCAGACTCCAAACAACAACAATTCATTAAATCAGCTAAAAACTTTTTGAAAAAATATCATTTTGATGGTCTTGATTTGGCCTATCAATTCCCAACCAATAAAATTAAAAAGTCTTCACTAAAGAATGTAATGAAACAAGCTAAAAATGTGCTAAAAAAAACGATGGGCGCAAAAGTGGCGAAAAATTTGGGCGTAGGGAAATTTACAAATACGAATAAAAAAAGTAAATCGATTATGAAAAATCATAATTTACATAAACATCGGTTTACGGAATTGATAAGTAAATTAAAGAATACCTTGAGAAGAGATCGTTTAATGCTTACCTTGACAGTGTTGCCACATGTTAATGTTAGCAGTAAGTTGTTGGATTTTTAAAAAACTTTTGGATTCAAAATTATTAAATTTTCTTTTCAGCCTATATAAATGTACCCTCTTTAATCAACGATTTAGATTTTGTTAACTTGGCTACATTTGATTATTCCACACCCAGATTTACACCGAAAGAAGCTGACTACTTGGCTCCCCTAAATAAATTATCTCAAAAATCCCATAATTCCTCAGTGGAAACCGATGTGAACTATTGGATTTCTCAACATTTTCCACGCAATAAATTGGGTATAAGTGTTGCTGCTTTTGGTCGTACTTGGAGAGTGACTAAAGCCTTAAAATCGGATATACCACCCATACGTTCGTCGCTTGATGGTCCTGGTTTGGGCGGTGAAGGTACCCATACACAGGGTTTACTTAGTCGTTCAGAAATCTGTTCTGAACTGCCCAAAATGAGTAAAAAGAATAATAAAAATTTGGGATCTTATGCTTATCGTACGGCCGATCTTAAAGGATCTGAGGGACTTTTCATAACATACGACGATGAAGAAAATATAGCGGCAAAAATCAATTATGTTAAAAGAAACTCTTTGGGTGGTGTTGCCCTATTCGATTTGTCGTTGGATGATTTTCGTGGAAAATGTAAGAAGGGAACATTCCCCATTTTAAATGCAATTAAACATTTTTAAAAAAAGTTCAATTAAATGAAAAAAAATAAGAATAGTAAAAATTTATTGAAAATATATTAATTAATAAAGTTTTTAGTTGAAAATAAATATATTTTCACAATTTTGTATTTTGCTAGTCTGGCAGCACACGATGGTTGATAAGGCTGATTTTTTTAGAAATTGTTCTCTAACTATTGAAACTTTGGAGATATCTTAATAAAATTTAACATGACTATAGCTTAGATGTTTTCCAGTTAATGTGGAGGATTATAGGTTTCCAATAAGTCATGGAAGGTGAAGGGTGGCTCTTCATATTTGACCGTTTCGGGTATGTAGATTTTTGAAAAATTCGCCAAAATTGCATTTATTATGTGAGACAAAGGGAATAGATAAATATAGATTGAGCTTGTAAATCTCTATAAAAATGTTCTTATATATGTAAATTAACTCTTTTAGTTTTAGAGATATTTAAGACGAAACTATTTTTGAACCCATTATTTGCCTTGTTCATTCTCAGTTTCTTGAGTTTTATGGGCTCAATATGGTTACTAAATTTTTTTCAAAATATGTTCTAGATTCTTAATAAAATGGTTAATAATATTGTCTTGGGAATCATATAATTATGTGAACCCTTCGAGAAGTTATATTAATTTGAAGTTGAAACTTAAAAAAATCATAATGTTTGATTTGTTTTTGCAAAAGGTGGCAACATTTATTGGCTGATAAAATTTGTTTATTTCTTTCAAAATTTGTTTTTTTGTTGTTTTCTAAAGAAGTTTTAATAGCATAACATGCATGGTAAATACGGATCAACTTGGGCTAAAAATCTGTCCACAAGACTTATCGAAAGTTTATCAATTTTGATAAAAAAATGAAAAAAAAAAAAAAAAAAAAATAAAAAAAAATAAAAATTTCATTTTAAGTTCTCAAAATGTGGAATCATCTTATTTGTATAGCCTCATATATAAGGTAATTACCCAAGAAATATTATCTACCGGATGCCCTTTATAACGACAGGGTGTTATGAAAAAAGGCAAAAAAAAAAAGAATTGGCATTTTTGATACTTCCATTAGGAAAGGTGGGAACTTTTTAAATTCTCCGATTTACTGACCACTTTATAGAAATTTTATCCTAAATAAATATCGTTATTTGTTTCAATTTTATTAAAGTTTAATTTTCTTTTATTTTTAAATTTTTTTCACTTCTCAAAATCATTTAAAAAGACTTTAAATGCGATTTTTTTATAAAAAAACAAACACGTTTAAACCATTTCAAATCAATTTATTTAATTGAAATATATAAATTTTCTATTTTTTAATTTTTATCCAAAAAAAGTAATAACAGCAAATTACTTTTATACTGGGAGGAAATAGGTTAGAAGTCATTAGATTCACCATTTAACCTTTGATTTTTGTTATTTTTGGAACAGCAATGGTGATGATTATCTGCCATAGAAATAATTGTCACCATCGTGACATTTTTTTTATTCATTCAAAAAACTATTAAACTCTGTTAACAGAAGTTTAAAAGAGTGAAATAATTCACTTTTGAAGAAAAAATAAGAAATAAAAGTTCTTTTTACTTTTGGAAGCTTGAAAAGGATGATAACTTTTCAACCCAAAAGTAAAGGAATTATGTTATCAATTATGAACAAGAAATTGATCTTTTAAAGTTCTGCCTTGAACTACACGGGCGTAAATACATAAATTTCTTTTGGAGTTATTTTCATAGTAAAGTTAAGAGTGCATTTGGAAAAACTAAAACACACATAGTTGAAAAAGATTTTCTTTAGATTTTTTTTTTCAATAAAGAAAAATTCAGTTCTACTTCAGTTCAAGTTAAGTTTCTAGTTTAGGTTCCAATTCATTTCTACCTTTGTTTATATGTCAGATTTTAGATCAGTTTTAAAATCAGTTTTTGGATCAGGTTCTAGTTCAGATTCTAGATTACTTTCTAGTTCAGTTTCTAATTCAGTTTCTGGTTCGGCTTCTGGTTCAGTTCTTATTGAGGTTCTAGTTTAATTTCCGGTTGAGGTTGTAGTCCAGTATCTGATTCTCGTTTTAGTTCAGAGTCTAGGTTTAGGTTCTAGTTCAGTTAAGGTTCTAGATCAGTTTTAAGTTCAGGATTTAGTTCAGTTTCTAACTCAGTTTTACTAGTTCAGTTTCTGGTACATTTCTAGTTGAGGTTCTGGATCAGTTTCTAGTTAATATTATTGTTCAGTTTTTGTTTCAGTTTTAGTTCATGTTCTAGTTCAGTTTTCAATTCAGTTTATAGTTCAATATCTAGTTCAGTTTCAGATTCAGGTTCTACTTTAGTTTAGGTTCTAGTTCAGTTCAGATTCTATTTTAGTTTCTGAGTCAGTTCTTATTGAAATTCTAGTTTATTTTCTAATCCAGTTCCTGGTTCTGGTTTTAGTGCAGTTTCTAATTCAGATTTTAGACCAGTTTCTAGTTTCTGTTTCAAGTTCAGTTTCTAATTCAGTTTTTGTTACGGCTTCTGGTTCAGTTCTTATTGAGGTTCTAGTTCAATTTCTGGTTCTGGTGTTAGTTCAGATCCCAGGTTCAAATTCTGGTTCAATTTAGATTTTATGTTCAGGGTTTTATGTTTAGGGTTTAGTTCAGTTTTTTGATCAGTTTACTTCGAGTTAAGACATAAGTTCAGTTTCTGGTACTTTTCTAGTTGAGTTTTTATATCAGTTTCTAGTTTAGATTATTGTTCAGTTCTAATTGTAGTTATAGTTCAGTTTCTGGTTTAGATCAGATCAGCTTCTAGTTCAGGTTTTAGTTCAGTTGTGGTTGAACTTCTAGTTCAGTTTCTGGTTCTGGTTTTAGTTTAGTATCTAGTTAGAGGCACTAGTTCAGTTCAATTTCTATTTCTGGGTCTTGTCCAGGTTTTAGTTTGGTTTTTGGTTAAGGATTTAGTTCAGTTTTTAGTTTAGTTTCTAGTCCAAGTTCTTGTATACTTTGACACAAGGTTTTACTTACAGTTTCTGGTTAAGTCCTTATTAAGGCTTTCAATTTATAGCAGAGGCTCTAGCTGTAGTTCTAGTTCATTTTCTGGTTTACATCAGATCAGCTTTTGAATCAGGTTCTAGATCAGTTTCTAGTTTCCGCACTACCTTAGGTTCTAGTTCAAGTTATAGTTCGAATTCTAGCTCAGATTCTTGTTCAGGTTCTAATTGAAATTCAAGTTCAGTTCGAATTCAAGTCAATCTTTTATGTATATTTTTTTAGAATTAAAGAAAAAATGTTTTCCTTTCGACAAATCAAACTCACTCTGCTTTAGTTTATTTAATTCCTTTTAAACAAGTTTTTCCCTTTAAATATTTTTCTTAAGTTTCTCTTTTTCGTACAAACTTTCTGTCTGTCTATTTGTTGGTATGTTTGTGGGCTAATTTTTCTTTTAAGAATAGAGAAAGAAAAGAAAAACTGAAACTGAAAACTCAAGTAAAAGTTTCAATGTTAAAAATCTAAAGAAAAAATTATTACTTTTTTATTATTAACAAATGTTATTGTTGTTTTTGTTGCTCGACGTTGTTGTTATTATTTTTGTAAACTCTAGAATTTAGTTTAATAATATTTGTTGTTGTTTAGTTATTGTATTTATTCCTCTGCTTCTTATTACTGGGACCTAATCACCCCCATTAACATTAAAATAAAAACAAAACAACTGAATAAAATTTCCACTAAACCCAAACCTCAATCCCTCCTTTAAAGTTTCCTTCCTTAACATTTGCTTTTACTTGTTATTTATCTATTTCTTTCTTTTGTTATTGTTGTTGTTTCTTATTTTGATGGCGCGATAAGATTTCTCACTTGAACTTGAAACAAATTAAGGAATAATTAGAGAAAGTGAAAGTGATTTGTGTTGTGTTGACATTTTCTATTGTGTGTGTGTGTGTGTGTGTGTGTGTGTGTGTGTGTGTGTGCGTTTGTGCGTTTGACGTTTGAGGTTATGTTTGTTTAAGTTGCGACGAAAGTCAAAGGGAAATAGAAGGTTCAAAGTGTTGTTTTTAAATTGCCCCATGAAGAACTTTGTAAAGAAAAGTCACGAAATATATTCTCATTGGCATTTTTTTTAAAGGAAAGTTTTTACCTGACTTCATTATAGAATAAGATATGTGAAGAATGTACAGATTAAATTGTTTATTCTTTTACCAATTTCTGGTCCGTTTAAACTGGGTTTATTTTCGAAAAGCTGAATTAGTCTTTCCATTACTTATTTTCGTCATTTATTTTGATCAAATTTACAACAAATCAATGTGATTTGATGTGAGAGGTTGCCCCAGATATCAATCTATATCTTATAATATGCTGAATCGATTTAAATAAAAAACTTCTCAGGACTCAGAACAAATACTCAGTCAAATTTTCAATATTGTGTCAACAACATACAGACGGACATAATTAATTCGATTCTGATTTTGATTTGATACAAGAATTTATATACATCATGGGGTCTGAGATGATTTCTTCTTGGCAATATATACAGATCGAAAAAGTAATTTCATTGGTCCCACCTATTTACACCTTCCACTTAGCTTTCCTCTGGTATAAAAAATATATATTAAAAATTCATGCAACGTATTTCTCGATCCATCGGAAGGCCTTAACTCTCAAGACCCTCCCAAAATTTACCTTTTTTCCAATGAGTATTTTCATTTAATTGTGTCTGTATATTTTTAGGTGCGTGTGTCTTTTTGTGTGTGTATTTGTTAACTTAAATTTATTACTTTAAATATAATTTTTCAACGTTACTTCCGTTTCCCACTTTTGTATATCTATTTCCCTTTTTGCCGGGGAAAAAGGTCCTTGTGTTTTTTGCCAAGTTAGATTTTCGTGGTTTTCTATAATTTAGAATGAAAGTTTTATTTAATGTTGTTGTTTTTTATTATTTTTAGTTTATTTAATTTTTTCTTTTGAAATTAGTTTGTATTTAGTTTTAATGTCAGTTATAATAAATTTTAGTAAATAATTATTTAGTTAAGGACGAACTTTAATAATTTAACACGTTAAATATTGAATTTCAATAGGGAAAGTGATAAATTTAAATGGCAAATGTACATTAAGGCACCTCCATTAATTCTAGCTTTATTCCACTTTAGATCTCATTTAGCTCAGCACCAGTTCTAGCACAGAAACTAGTTGAGTTCTAGTTTTATGTTCTTCTTTAGGATCTGATTCAGTTTCTAGTTCCGGTTCTAGCTCAAATTCTATTTCCGATTTTGGATCAAGTTCTTGCAAAGATTCAGGTCCAGCTTCTAATTTAGGATATAATTTCGTTTATAGTTTAGAATCTAATTCAAGCTCAAGCGCATGTTTTAGTACAGCTTCTAGCTCATGTTATAGTCTAGGTGATAGTTTAAGTTATAGATCAGGATCTAGTTCAGGATCAAATACAGTTTTCAGCTCAAGTTCTAGTTAAAATTTTAGTTCGGAATCTAGTTTAGGTTTTATTTCTGTGTCCAGTTTTACATCTAGTTCAGGTTTTAGTTCAGATTCTTGTTCAGGTTCTAGTTCAAGTTCTAGTTCAGATTATAGTTCAGATTATAGTTCAGATTTTAGTTCAGATTATAGTTTGGACTTTAATTCAGTTTAATGTTTATATTCCAGTTCTGATTTTAGTTTAAATTCTTGTTCAGATTATTGCATAGAATCTGGTTCGAATTTAACTGTAGATATTAATTCAGGATCTTCTGTCAGATTCTATTTCGAATTCTAGTTAAAGTTTTTAGCCAGATTCTAGTTTAGTTTCTTCTCAAGATTTCAGTTGAGATTATGGTTCAGGTTCCAGTTTAAATTCTGATAAAATAGATTCTGGATCAGACTATAATCTAGAATCTATTTCAGATTATAGTTCAGATTGTAGTTCATATTAACATTCAAATTGTGTTACAGGTTCTAGTTCAGGTTAAAAATCGAGTTTAGATTCCAAATCATAGTCTAATTCTGTTCAAGATTAGATCCAGTTGATATTCTGGTTGAGGTTCAAGTTCATTTTTCACTTCACGTTATAGTTCAGATTCAAGTTCAGGTTGTGGTGCAGAATATATTTCAGATTCTAATTCATTCTAGTTCAGTTCTAGTACGGTTCTAGTTCAGTTCTAGTTCAGTTCTAGTTCAGTTTTACTTCAGTTCTACTTTAGTTCTATTTCAGTTATAGTTCAGTTCTTGTTCAGTACTACTTGAGTTCTAGTTCAGTTTTACTTCAGTTCTACTTTAGTTCTTCTTCAGTTCTAGTTCAGATTTAGTTCAGTTCTAGTACAGTTCTAGTTCTGTTCTAGTTCAGTCCAAGTTCAGTTCAAGTTCATATTCTGTTAACTTTTTGTTCACGTTCTAATTTGTCTCTAAGTTATGTTTCACGATATTTTTCAATCGAATGTAAATTTTCCCATTAAGCGTTATTTCGAGATAAGTGAGATTTTTTCGAAAACCAAGAATTTTTGTTTTCTGTCATATTGGAAAACATGTTTGTCATCTTGACATAAAACTTGATAAAAAATTGCTTAATTTACCAACTGGCAGTCATCACACCATCTCCAGAAATAAAGTTAATTATATTGGATTATGAGTAAACAGTTCAAAAACATGCTAAATATGTACTAAAATATTAAATTAATATATTAAGTCAAATGATTAATTTGATAGTGATTATTCCATGACACAATTAAATTTCCAATAGGAATTTTTCAAAGACAAAGGAAGATGCTGTTTCATTGAGCTCGGACAATTAATTTAAAGGTGGATGTGTGAACAGAAAGAAGAACGGATGGACGGAGCCAATTTGAGAGAGATTTTGATTTGGTTCAAGATATATACGTTATGAATCAATAGATGTTGAGGTTTTGGAGGTTATTAAAAGGATATATCAGTATTGGAAGCAATCCAGAGATTTGAAAACAAGTAAATAGAGTTTCCCACAAGAATTATTAATAAAACTATAATTGTTTTTGTCAAAAGTTTCGATCGATACGATTTAATGTTTTAATTAAAATCTGAATTTCAATTTAATATGAGTTTCTAAATCTTAAAAAGATTTTAAAACGAATTATAATTTTCCCTGAGTTTAATAATTTTGTAATTAAAAAGAAATTATCTTTTAATTTTTACTCTCAGAAGTAAATTCCTCAAAATCATTCTTCATTAAATCGCATATGAATGTAAATTATTTTTTATAAAAACAATAAAAAAGAAGTCTTTTTATGGTGGAATTAAAGCTTAGACGTGTAAATATCATCCCTTGAAGGCAACATGCAATTCGACAACAACAACAATAAATGTGAAAGTGCAACATAAATTTTATGGCATTAACTTTGTTTCCATTGTGCTTTGGGCATAAAAAGTTCTTATTTTTCACAGTTTCTTAATCAACTGTTAACTGGTGCCAAGCAGGAGAAGGGAAATAACGAGTGAATGTGAGAGATAGTGAAAGAGAATGGTGCATGAAAGCCTGAAAATGACTATAATTAAAATTACACCAACAGCGTTTGAAGTTTTTGGTTATGAAATAATGAAGGTGGGAAAACAGTAAAGCAAAATGGATGTTAATGTGTTCTTTTAGTTTTGGGTGCAGTTTTTTTATAGTTCAGATATATATCGCTTAGAAAAATAAGGGAGAATAGAAGAGAACGTAAGAAGGACAAATTGAAGAAAAAGACAAATTCAATTTTAGTTAAGATTTCACTTCAGGTTTCAATTCAGTTTCTTGTTAAAGTTGTAGTTAGAATTCAACATCAAGTTCTAGTTCTGTTTCTACTTTCGCTCGCAGACCTTAATTCAGATTTTAGTTTAGAATGTAGTTAAGCTTCCAATTCATATTCTAGCTCAAACTTTAGTTTAGGTTCTAGTTCAGGTTTAAACTTAGATTTCAATTCAGATTTTGGTTCAGATTCTAGTTTGGAATCTAGTTTAGGTTTTGGCTCAGGTTCAGAAACTAGTTTAGGTTTAATTTCAGAGTTCTAGTTCGTATTACTATTACCTCAGATTCTAGTTGACGTTCAGAGTTCAGTTTCTAGTTCAGGTTTTAGTTCAAGTTCTAGTTCAGGTACTACTTGATGTTCTAGTTGAGGTCCTAGTCTAGGTTCTAGTACAGGTTGTAGTTCACGTTTTACTTCAGGTTCTAGTTCAGGTTCTAGTTCAGTTTTAATTCCACTTCAATTTTTAGTTTAAGTTCTAGTTCAGTTTGGAGTTGAGGTTGTAGTTCACGTTCCAGCTCAGATTCTAGTTAAGACTATATTTTAGGTTCTAGTTCAAATTCCAGCACAGGTTCATTTTCAGAAATTAGTTCAGTTTAAGGTTAAAATACATGTTAAGAAAAGAGTTCTAGTCCCAGTTCGAATTACTTATACTTCAGATTCTAGTTCAAGTTCAGGCTTCAGTTCATTTAGTTTATATTCCAGTTCGGGTTCTAGTTCATTATGTAGTTCAGTCTTAGTTTAGTTATATGAAAAATTGTACAAGTTGCACCACCGTTCGTCGCAATATGAAACACATTCGTTTTTACGAGTACATCATCATTATCGCCAAACATCATTCATCATTGCCAAACTTCTCCGACACATTTATAATGATGCAGCAAGCCTGTTTGATGGCATACAACAACGTGTCTTATAGCACTCATTCACACACACACACACACCGACATTAATTTACTCAAAAACTACACCTATAAATGCGTCTGAAATCCGTTATAAATATTAACGCCTTAACTGGTGACAAAAAACAAATGGAGTTTCTTTGTTGTTTTACGAAATTTGTTGTTGTTATTTTTAGTACCAAACGCCACAATGAATAAATATGACGTTTGTTAATTAAGTTTTAATTGAAATTTGTTACGAGTTCTTTTCCATAGAACACGAAAAAATTTGAGAGAAATAAAGAGCGAAAATTAGTTCAAGGAGAATATAATAAAAATAGGTAAAAACAAAAAAATGGTGAATAAGAAAATTAAAGATTTGTTATTTTGTGTTTAACGGAGAGACAACTATAAGATAAACTGAAGATTTTGGAATTCAGCTATAGATATCTGAACTACAATCTGAACTATAATCTGAAATAGAACTTGTACTAGAATCTGAATGAAACCTGAACTAGTACCTGAATTAAAACATGGAATAGAATCTGAACCATAGGCCGATTACGGAAGCTAACTTGAAAATGAAAATAAGGTCTGCTGCATAAACTGTTCAATGGAATTTTCAAATAAAAATAGATCCTACAGTGGAAAATATTAACGGTATCATTGATAAATTATTTAACTTAAAGAAATATTTAATTCCAAATTAAAAACGAACCTGCTGTGTTTAAAAGTTATAAATAAACTTGTGGTTTTTATTATTATTTTTATTATATTATTGTTATTATTTCCTTAGTTCCAATAAGCTTATCTAAGTTATTTATATTCAAAACGTAAAAAGCAAAGATTAATTAGATTTTGAATTGCCATTTTTTGTTTCGTTTACAGGTAAAAACAACTTTAAATGAACAATTGTGAATAAAACAACAAATTCTTGTAAGTTAAAATAGCAACAACAAAAACAGTACAAAACATAAATAGTAATATATCTCAGGAGTAACATTTTCAAGTTAACGTTTTTTTTTCGCTGTTATTCGAGAAAAAAATCTCTTATCATTAATTCTTGAAGTATTTTCATTCCCAAGGAAAAAACAATAACAACATTAAAGCCCACATTCATACACATGGAATATAATGGAAATTAGGTCACACAGACTGCTATGGCATTCCGTTCATACACACACACACATACAGAGACATATAACGAAACAACTCCGTTCAATGTTAAAATAGAAATACAAATAAAACAACACCAATACATAAACATTGTAAAGGTTTAATAGGGATGTAAAGGGGAGAAATAAAATTGGGACAAAATTTAGGTTCAGATTTAAGGGTAAAAATTTGATTTTATATTTTAAATGAAAATTTTATTTACAAAACTTATTATTCAGGTTCTAGATCAGGTTCAAGTAATAGTTTTGGTCTATTTCTTTTCTACTTTAGGTTTATTTCTGGTATTAGTTTAGTTTTTAGTTCAGGTTCTAGTTTTAGTTTAAGTTCTAGTTAAGTTTTTATTTCAGGTTCTATTTTAGGTTTTACTTAAGGTTTTAATTAAGGATGTGGTTCTGGTTTTAGTTCAGGCTCTGGTTAAAGTTCCAGTAAAGGTTGTATTTCAGAATCTTGTCTAGTTATAAGTTCAGGATCTAGTTCAGGTCCCAGTCCAGTTTCTAGTTCAGAATTTAGTTCAGGTACTTACTAAAGTTCCGGTTAAGGTTCTAGTTTAGACGAAGTACTTGTTGAGGTTCTAATTCATGTTCTATTTACGGTTTTATTTCAAGTTCTTGTTCTGGTTAACTATTATTATTTTAGGTTCTTAATAAAGTTCATGTTAACGTTTTAGTTCAGGTTTTAGTTTAAGTTGAGGTTTAATTCAGGTTCTAGTTCAGTTCTTGTTCAGTTCTATTTCAGTTCTGGTTCAGTTTTAGTTCAGTTTTAGTTTAGTTCTAGTTCAGTCGTAATTCTACCAAAAAAGTACCATTTTCTAAAGTACCTTTTTACCCACCAAAATTAGCGTCCGTCATATAAAACAACAATTCCTTAAAAATAGCAACAATTTACACGTCATGTTGTTTTATTTTCGTTTACTTTTATGTTTATTTCATCTTCTTCTTTTTCATATATTTTAAGTAAAGCAAAACTATAAAATGAACAAAAAAACACAAACGAAACAGGTTTATATTTAATCTATATAAGCACATGAGAGACCAATATCCCATTGAGTTTGTTGTTGTTGTTTTTGTTACTGATGCTCTTGTTGTTATTGTAGGAGGTTTTTAGAGCTCTTAGAGTATAGATGTATATTTAGCTGGGAGCAATTTACTTGTTTACAATCGAAAAACATTAAAGAATGAATAGCAAAATCCCTAAACATAGACTCGAACACATGGAAAATTGTGTCATTTAAAAAAACACACATTCTCTCACACACAGACAGAATGTAAATTAACAACCGTTAGTAATCATTCAACAGCTGTTTCTGGAGAATTTGAGTAGAAAGTTGTAAAATTTGTTGTTACAGTAAACATTAGAAAGCTTTAGAGTTGGAAAGAGTGTAAAAGAGATAATCTCTCTCTCTCTCATTTACCGTTAGGGAGTTGGGATTTTTTTGAGGGAAAAAGCTATTTATAGTACAACAACAAAATAAATAGAGTTAACCTTCATCTTGAACTTCTTTTTTTTTGGTGTTTGGTTATTTCTTTATTTTCTATATTTTTTACAGCGTTTTACACATGTGGAAGTTAATGTTTTCGTTCTTTACTCTCATACATTTTGTAATTTACTAACTATGTAGACAAGAGTCATATACATTCAACAGGAGGATGTTCGCTAAAGGAGAGGTAGATGAAAAAGAGAGTTTAGGTGAAAACAAAAAATAAGCTTTAATGCAATGTTTTATGATAAAATTGAAAAATGAAACAAAAAAGTCGATTATGTCAGATTAAATTATGGTCTAAAGTAAAGTCTACAAACTAGTCTAGTCTATAGACTAGATTATAGACTAGAATATACGCTAGTCCATAGACTAGAATATAGGCTAGTCCATAGACTAGAATATAGGCTAGTCCATAGACTAGAATAAAGGCTAGAATATAAGCTAGTCCATAGACTAGAATATAGGCTAATCCATAGACTAGAATATAGGCTAGAATATAGGCTAGAATATAGGCTAGTCCATAGACTAGGTTATAGATCAAAATACAGTCTAGTCTATAGATTAGATTATAGACTAGAATGTAATTTAGTCCATAGACTAGATTATAGACTAGAATATAGTCTATATATAGTCTATTTTATAGACTTTTAACTATTTTTTAGTTTATTGACAGTGAGCTGGTCTAGTTTATAAACTATATTCCTGTCTGTAGACTAAATTATAGTCCTGTTTATCGACTAGACTAAAATATAGTCTAGTTTTTATTTGTTTTTATTTGTTTTTTTTTTTTTTTGAAGCAACAAAAAACATAGAAACTTCATTGAGAGACCTAAAAGCTTTAATAACTCTAATTGATTTCTCACTCACACTTTCTACTCATTTTACTCTCTTGCTACACCTTATAAAAACTCTCACATTTTTTTCATTACTAACGTTGTGTGCGTTTGAAAAAGTAATGAATGGGAAGCAACAATATAATAAGCAACAACAATAACGAACAACACACCAACAAATATAAACAAAAGAACGGGAACTTTACTAAGGATAAACACACGCACACACACACAACACTCTCGAGAAATTTACTAGTTTTTTTTTTAATGGGAATTCAACAAATGTGTATTGGGAAAGTTTATAAAATATGCAAGTTGTACTAAAATAAGCTCAGTTAGCAGTTGGCAATCAGAGTAAATGGTTAAACGAACCAAGAAAAATACGGATTAAAAAAATACAATAAAAATAAGACAAAAGAAAATTTATAGAGTTTAGTAATAATAAAAAAATATAACGGTACAACTACACATATATTTACTTATTTATATACCTAATACATACATAACGGTATTTATTTGTTGTAATAAAATAAATACAGAGAAATTATTTATACCTGAATTTTTTCGCTTTTCTCTCCTTTTTTACTTTTCGGAGAAAAAAGAATTTTGATGAAATTGAAGAAATAAAAATGTTTGAAAAATAATTAAAAATTGTGAAAATTAGAAAAATATAAAAAAAGAAATTTTTGAGAAAAAATCATATAATAAAATAAATAAATAGTGTAAGTGTTGGTGTTTGAAGAAAGAAAACGAATTTTTAATTAAAGTGTTTAAATTAATTTGTGAATACAAACAAGGGAATACTTTTATCTTTCAGTTGGCAAAGCAACAAATTAACAATTAAATTTGACGCAAAAGTCTTTTGTCAAATAAAAATCAAAATTTATTAAAGTGAAATTAAAGTGATTTGTGAAAAAAGAATGAAGAAAAATTTAATTAGATTTTTAAAGTGAGAAATAATTTTAATTAAAATTAATAACAGTTTAATTAAGTTAATTAAAAAAAATTAAAATAGTTAAAAAAAAATTAAGAAAGTAAAATAAAAAATATTTGTTTGTTTTTAAAGTGAATTAAAGTATTTTTAATTAAAGTGATTTTCAATTGGCTGCTGAATATTCTTAAACTGAAACAAGTAAGATTTTAATTTTAGTACACACATTTTTGTTAATTTTAATGGAAAGAATTATCTTTAAATTTAAAAATTAAAAAATAATTAAAAATGTAATATATTTTTTGGAGTTTAATTTTAAATTTTAATTTTTTTTAGAATTTTAGGATAAAAGTTAAATATTTTTGTTTAAATTAAAAATTTTTTTATTGTAAGATTTTTTTTAAATGATTTTCAATTTGTAGCTGATTATTTAAAACTTAAAATTTTAATTAATTATAATTTTTTGTTAATTTTTGGTGGAAGTTAAAAAATTATTTAGCAACATTTTTTTTATATTTCGATCTCATTTTTTATAATTAATTAAAAAATTGTTTAACAAAATTAAAAATATAATAATAAAACTTTTAATGTTTTTTTTTAATTTATAAAATTTGGACAAATTTTTAGATTTTTAGTATTTATTTTTTTATTTATTTTTTAATTGTTGTTCGTTTTACTGAAATTTAATTTGGAAATTATCTGAAAATTATATGTTTTAATTTCGAGTTTTATTTTTTCTTTTTAAAAATTTAGGTAAAAATTTAAAATTTATTTTTTTATTTAAATTTAAATTAAGATTAATTTTTCTTACAAAATTAAAAAAATTTTCTTTCAATTTTCGATTTTTTAAAAATGTTGGAATTTGTTTAAAATTTAAGATTTTGTATTTAAGCATTTATTTATTATAATTTATTTTATTTTTTTTAATTCTCAATATATTTTATTTTTGAATTTATAAATTTTAAGGAACAAATTTAACTAATTTATAATTTTTGTTAAAATTCAAGTTTTTCGTTATTTATTTTTTATTTTAAATTTATTTTTATTTTAACTTTTGGATTTTTTTTAATTTTTGGCTTTTTTTATTTTTTTGTAGAATTTTTATTTTTATTTTTTTAAGGTTTCTGGATTTTGCGTTTAATTTAAGATTTTTAGCGTTAAAAATCTTAAAAGAAAAATATTAATAATAAATAATAATAAAAAATTAATAATAAATTTTTAATTTTTACCGATTTAAGTTTTCAATGTGAAGGAAAAAGTGTTGTCAACTTTGAATTTCAAATCTTAACTTTATAGAATTAACAGGATCTGCTCTACAAGATCTGTATATAGACTCTTTAACTCATTATATCTTAACCAAGTTGTGTAAATATCTTAGCGGAATCATCAATTATATGCAAAAGATATTTTAACTCTTTCTGATTTATGAATAAATTTTTCCAATTTTTGCCTAAATTACTGAGATTAAAAAATTGAAATTAAAAAATTATTATATTTTTTCAATTATAAAAATTTTTACTCAACGAAATCAGTTGAGTCCATGGAATCAAAAGTAAAAGAAAGTTGAATTTGAATTATTATATTTTTGTGTTGCTAATTAATTTGTCCAAACCAGAATTCTCAAAATACAATTTATTATACCCTCCACCACCACAAGTGGTGAAGAGTGTATATTAACTTTGTCATTCCGTGAAATTTGGCCTGAGTATTTCTTATGGCTGTTTTACATTTAAAACCAACAAAATGGGTTCATTATATTAAAAGTTACAGACCGATATCTGATGTAACCTCTAAGTTCAAGCGATGAACTTTCGTAAAATTATCTATTGTAGGTTTTATTAATATTTAAAAAATTATCAAAATCGGTCCAGTAGAAATAAAGTTATAGTCAAAAATATAACTAATTTTATGACACTGATTATGTGTGTCTGTGTTATATTTAAATGAAATATTATAAATATTTTGTGCATATTTGAAGAGTAAGTATAATTTCCTAAACACTTACGATATCTATATCCAAAATATGGATAAAAATATTGTCACGTATACTTAATGTGAATTGGAAAATGATATCAAGATTACGCGCCATTAATATTTGTATGGGGTTTTTTAGATTTATTTGGTAATATATCAATGGATTATTATATGCATAAAAAACTGTCTTAAGCTGTTGCAACAGAAGAGAAAAATCACTTTATCATAAATAGTTGCACGGATACTTTATGTTCTAAAATCAAATAACAAGTATACGTCCTCCATTATATTTAGAAAATGTTTAATGCTTGGCTATATCATTTAATTATATAGCTTCATTAATTTTAATATCTTCTAGCTTCCAGAAATGTTATTATATAAAGATCAATTTTTATTCTGAACTGAATTATGGGTTGTTAAAGTTCACCTTATAAAAAATGTTAACATTTTTGGTTTTTTCCCTTCATCTTCTAAAACATAAGAGTTATAACGATATATATATTACCTGAAATTAGACTTTATAAACTTTAAAGCATTTTAGAGTTTGTTTTAATCTTCATTTTTAGGAAACAGGCCAGAGGATAATTAATATTTAAAAATTAAATATTAAGTATACGTTTCGTATTAAATAAAACTAATTGTAATTAAATTTCATTTACTAAAGTATTAATGAAATCAAAGTGGATTATATAGAAGGATAATAGAGCAGGACATAAGCTTTAAATACATACATTAATATAAAATATGAAAGCGTATACTTAACATTTTAACTTCAAACATTAAGTATACGTTATTTATATATGAGAAATTTTAAACGGAACTTAATAACATTTTTATTGTTAAAAAAAACTAAACAGGAATGCGTATAAATTATATTCCTGTCCAAATTTGGTTAATTAAAAACCTTCTCAAATTGATGAACGCCATTTGTAGTGACATTGCGATCATTGTATTGGTAAGAGTAAATTGTTTGAACTTGTTTTATAATCTTTTATGTGGTTTGCAATAGTGGGTATTTCTGCATTGAAAAGTATAAATATTTTTAATTCTCTGACTACTGGTCAATTTCATATACATCATGATAAATGCTTAAATAAATATCGTGATTCATTTCGATTTTATTCAAGTTTGAATATTCATATTACAGAATTGTAGATTTTTTTCGAAAATCTTTCCAATACCCTCTGTCACAGATGCGTGTGAAGTAAATACGTTATATTTTTCTTACATATAAAATGGATCACTTAATGAGTTATAAATTTAGTTAGATTTATAACTTTATTCTATTGAACCGATTTCGATTATTTTTGAAACGGTAATAAAGTTAACATAATTTCATTTTATGGCAAAATTTCATTCTAATTTGTCGATCTATAATTGACAATTTTACAAAATATATTCGCTTGAACTAAGAGGTTGCCCAAGATATTGGTCTATTTCTTTTAATAAATTTAAAATTTTGATATAATACAAGAATATATGTTTTTCTCTTTTATTCAGCTCGTTTTTTCTATTATTTAATTAAAATACATCACTTTTCAATTCATGACTTAAAGTACCCAAAAAAATGATCGTACTCGAACTCTGTCGAAAAACTATCTTCATTTTTTATCATGTTCGGTCTTTTATACATCCGTCCCAATTCTGTCATATTCCCTAAATGTCTTCTGTCACACCCACTAAAAAACTCCTTTACCGTCTCTGCTGTGCAATCCGGACTGATAAATATTTTTTAAAACTTTTATTTAATTAAAAATAAAATTGTCATTTTCAATATTATAATTTCCAAGTTTTCTCTCCATTGACTGCCCCCTAACATATGCTTTAAAATATGTTTTCAAAAATTTCTTTGATTTAATTGAATAATTTTGTTTTCACACATAAATTTTAGTTTCTTAATAGAACGATACTTGAGAGGCCTATAAAATCTGATTTTTATGGTTTTACATAATATTATATATATACATTTTTGTTGTTATTTTGTGATAATAAAATAATATTATTTTTGTAAAAATTAGGTCAATATCCTTATTTTTATGGCGAAGGTAAAATGATGAATCATGTTAAAAGGAACTATTAAATTGTTTAAATCTTTAAATTGTTCATAAATTTTATGACAGTCTTTTTTCCTTCTTATATGACAATAAGGTTTCATTTTTTATTTTATTAATAATTTTTTGTTTGTTTAGTTTTATTCTTTACAATCGAATTGATTAACACTGAAAGAAAAAGAGGATATTAAGAAGTCATAAAGAAGGAATAGGAGAAATAATAATAATGTAATAACTTATTTTCGGAAGCAATATTTAAAAACTTTTGGACTTATAGATTAAGTAATAAAATATATCAATTGTATGTAATAGAAAAAGTATATTTGATGTTTGATTTTTAAATATTAAGTATACGCTCTCATAAATTGTATTAATGAATATATGTATATATTAAATTTTTTCTTCTATTCTATATAATCCACTTCTATTCAATTCATATTTTAGAAGATAAAGTTTAAGTAAAATTAGTTTTATTAAATACGGAATGTATACGTAATATTTAATTTTTTAATATTAATTATCCGCTGCACTATTTTATACAAATCAAGATTTTTCAGACAATATTTATGTTATAAGTCTACTGTTGCCAGCAGAAATGGAAAAAATGAAATTCTTTAGATAATAACATTTCTGCAATCCATCCATACTTCACAATTTATAAGATGGTGTGTAAGTATTACAAATATTTAAAATTTATCTTTTTTTGTTTTTGCTTTTAATTTGTATTTTGTCTAAGTGAAGTGTAGGAACTATTCTCCTAAAATATCAGGTTAAGACTGTTTTGTAAACAGATAATAATCTATTACTCTAATGTTTAAAGTACTCCAATAAAAATATTAATGGTGCGTATACTTGATATTAATACAAATAATTTTAAATTTTATATTAAGTATACGTTCCAATAACCTTTAACTTTTAAACAGTCTTAATTTCACATGATTACGGCTTAAATATTTATGCGTGGATTTGCAGAAATATAGTTCAAATTTGGAAGGCCTCATACACCAAATAATCTCAGCTCTTACCGTGTGAACCGTTCACATGTTACAGAATTATTTCAAAAAATCGATTTGGAAACATTGTGACACATATAGGATATTATTACATTTCCTTTTAAAACTTATAATTATCCTTGTTGTAGTGAGTTATTAAAAAAAGTCATTAGAAAAGAATAACTACCAGCATTAAGTCGTAAAAATACCAGTTGCTCCATAGAAATTAAAAATAACTATAACAATTTTTATGTCCTTATGTTGGTATTTAATTTTATTTGAAATGAAAGGATCATTAAATTTGCAACATAACACTCTACAACAACAATAATAAAAATTAATAACATTCCTTTGTATTTTAAAGTAAAAAGAGTGAAAAAAACAATTAATAAACAAATAAAGAAATATATTTAATGGTTATTGCTTGTTAATATCGTAAAAACTAAATACAAAAACCAAACAACAACACAAAACAAATACAAACAAACAAAATTTCTATAAATAGAAATGTAAACACATATACATAAAAAAACAGCAGGAAAAGGAACAAACTGCAAGCATAAAGAGTGAGTGACATTAACATTAATAGCTTATACTCTCTTCTTGCACACACACATACACCCACATGTATATTGTTAATAGAAAGAACATATTTAACAGTTATATTTACATTCAGAGACTGCGATGACAACGACAACAACTGTTGCACAAATACATTTGAATCTTCACTATGAAAAAAAAACTTGAAGGATAACAATAAATAAAGCCCGACTATTTTATGCCCTACACCACATTGGTGGTTATAAATGGTATCTACGAAAATTTAATAAACGATTTTCGTGTATTTTTAAATTTATGCTTCATTATTATTATATGCGATTTATGTCTTTTAAAAGATTTTTTAGGGACGTTATATGAAAGCTAGAAGGAATTATGTACCGACCATCGTAAAATTTAAACATCAATTTCTGCTTATGTTTGTCTAATACAACTAATTCATTTCATCAAGATAACTCTAAAGTTGTGGCCTGTTTTTTGTTTTACAGCCAGCCAGATGGATGGACGATATCGTTAAATCGACTCAGAAAGTGATTCTGTGTCTAACGTTGGAATACTTGAAAGTGTTACGAGCAACATATTTTCTGTGCATTACAAACTTAAGCAAACACTCATTCTATCCCAACCACTTATAGTGGTGTAGGGCATGAAAAGAGAGAAGAAAAGAGTGAAAAATAAGTAAAAAGATATGAAATTCTTTAAATTATTAACTCTTGGCAGAATTAAGTTGTTTACAAATAATTCTGAAACTTTTGCTGAAATGAAAAATTGCAAAATTTGGGTATTTTTTTATTTTCATTTCAGGATCACTAATTTTGTGATCCGCCTCCATATCTCTGACCCACTTACAAGTTTCCAAATCAATGGAAAACATCTCAAGAACGTTTATGCGAAATTTTATTATAAATATTTATTTTTAAAGTCACTATGTGGCGTATACTTAATGACAAAAATTAAAATATTAAGTATACGTTCATTATTACATACAACTGAAATATTATTTCCTAATTTTTTAATTCTAAACTATTAAGCTAATTAAAGTGAAATGTATGGAAGGTTTGTAGAACAGGACCTAGGCTTTCAGAAAAATGATCTTGTGTTGTTATGTGTCAAGCAAATCATAATTGAAATTTTGGTAATTTCAATTAAATTTTTGTGATTTCATTCCAGCCGAGAAACTTGAATTTTTTATACGAATTTAAAAACATCTCAGGAATGTTCATTAATTTCATTAATATATATGAAGTTTTTGGTACACTGTAGATCGAATACTTAATAATCAAAAATCAAATATTAAGTATACGTTCACTTTTATAAACATCAATTTATATCTTCTAAAGTAATAATGGGATTGAATTAATGGAACTGAATCAAAATATATGTAAAGATTGTAGATAGATTTTACCTTATTGTGATATGAGATATCGGGTGTTAAAATCTAACCCCTCAAAAAAGTGTTAAAATTTTTTGTAAACAATAATCATGACTTAAGTAATGATTTGATCTAAATGAAGTGTTTTAACAAGTTTTCAAGAACATTACAAAGTTTTAGAAAATCTAGCATTCAATTTTCTTAGTGAAATACGTGATGAGCTGAAGAAGATCGCAATTAAAAATGTTTGAGCACACGGAGTAACAGCTGCAATTAGACACATTTTAGAATTCCAAAAATATTGTGGAAACTCGTGTTATTACTTTGTCATTAATACCGAGTAAAAATGCTATATTCAGCTATGCAGAATCTTTAATACCCTTCACCACAAGATTATGCAATAAACGAAAGATTTTCTGAAATATAATAAGAAATAAAATTAGTTATACCTTTGGATATAAGTTATTTTTTAACAAAGCGATGGCAAAATTTAATTAATTACTTCATTTACAATTGACTGTTTCACGGAAGTTCTTCACTTGAACTTAGAGATTGCCTAAGATAAAGATCTATATATCATTTAATATAATGAACCAATTTTGCTGATTTTAAATTAGAAACTTTTCAATTATTTTGAATGTGAGCATGCCAACAACAGACTGATGGACAGTCGGACAGACAGACGGACGGACAATCGGACAGGCATAGCTTAATAAACACAAAAAACTTATATACATTATGGGATCTGAGATGATTTCTTCTTAGAATTACATACGGAATCACAATGTTAATATACCCTCTTAACCATTTGTGGTAGTGGAAGGTATTAAAATGAAAAAGCAACAAAAACTTATGACCTCAATAATACTTTTAACCCTGTTCAGTATAAAAAATACCAACATAAATTCATGAACTCACTTATACAACAACTAACATTAAAACTTCCATTATTTAAACAACTGCCAACTATTATAATTCAACATAAGAGAAATGCAATATTAACAGTATTTTGTCTGTGTGTGTGTGTCAAATAGGAAATAAAAAATTATAAAGAGAATACATATGTGTTTGTTTTATTCAAAGTTCAATTAAATTGAATGTTTTCACCAACACTCACAAACATTTTATATTCCCATTCGCCTCCACTACATATTCTTCTTAGAGTGGAGTATTATGGCAATATAAAAAGAGAGAATAAACAATAAAATTATCTCAATGATATCAACGTCATCATCATTATCATCATCATTAGCAGCAGCATCATCATTTAAAAAAAGCAACTGGTGGCTTTTAAAATTGTTTTTGGTTTTGAGTTCTCTTTAATCAACAAAATAAAATTCTTTTAAATGGAAATAAACGTTAAAAACATATGGACTCGTATATATGTGTGTGTGTATGTGTTTTTACATATAAATATAGCAAATTAAGCAGATGTTTATATTTGTTTAAATGTGTGTATGTGTGTGGAATTGAAGCAATGTTTATGTATTTAATTGCACAGTTTTTTCCACATGAATTTTATAACAATACAACGATAATTACAACAAAAGTTATTTAATAGTTTAAAGTTTTTGTGATTTTTTTTTCATTATTTTACCGCATTTGTGGTTAAAGATAAGAAGACTTTTTTCGGTTAAAAAAAATGATTAAATGTTGCGAAATGATGTGAAAATTGTTATGAAGTAATAAACAATTTTATTGTAATTTAACATTGTTTTTTGCGATTAAAAATATAAAAAAATTAAATTCATTCGATGTGCTAATTTAATATATTGGAATGTATACTTAATTTGTAATTGTTATAAATATTAAATATACGCCGCCATACACAAGTTCCTAAGCGATATTTTAGGAAATAATTCAAAAACTTTAGAACGGTAAAGGGTGTGAAATTTCTCAACTAATATTAATTTTTATACCACTATATGGCGTATACGTAATAAGCAAAAATCAAATATTAAGTATACTTTAAATTATCTCCCAACCTTTTAATTGAATTGTTAGGTATAGAAGAATTTGTGAAAAGGACCTTAACTTGCGGTAAAATTATATTTTAAATCTTTTGTATTATTGCAATTTAATAAAATTATAATTAAAATTTGGATATTTTTTTGTATTTAAGTTACACAATTTTGTGATGTGCCCCAGTCTCGCATTTTTTTAATCAATTTAACAGAATTATATTTAAGTTGCTTTCTAGTTAATTTGATGGACTACAGGTCCCCAGCTCTTTAAAGATGAGTTTGCAAATGATGAATTTTTTGCAGAAATAATTATTAAGATTATTTCTGAAAAGCTGAGACAAAAGAATTTTTGTAAAAAGATATTCTTTACTATTTATTGATTATTTCAATATAGAAAGTTAAATTTTTGTCGGAATTTTAAAATTTTCTGATCAACAGACAAGTTCTTTTATATAATATATAGAAATTTCAAATAAATATCATTATTTCAAATCAAATGCAAATACTTGTGCTACAACATTCAAATTTTTCTATACATTTGAACATCTCAAAATCAACATCAAAACGCCTGAGCTCAATTAGGATATCTCAAGCGGTTTTAAAGTGTCATATTTATTTAAAAAATCGTTTTTGAACCAGTGCGAACATAAGTATAAAATATGTGAACGTATACTTGACATAACAAATTAAATATTAAGTATACGTTACACATTTGAAAAAGCAACTTTATTTGAATTTATATCTCCTAAACTAATGAAGAAATTTAATTGGAATGTGCGGCGAGATTGTGTAATAGCAAACTAAATCTTATCATGTTATAAGATGAGCTATAATGAGCTATAAGATGAGATATGCGATAGTACGTTAAAATTTAACACTTCAAAACCTGAAAAATTTTATATTATTTTATTTATAGCTTTTACAAATTAAATTAAGAAATTAAATTTATAATATCGTATGAAGAAGCAAACAAAAAATGGAGCAAACTTTCCGGAAATCTATCTCATAATCATTTTAGAAAAAAAGTTTGTCAAACAATTTATTATAGTTTTTGAAAAAAAAAATAGAAAAAATAAAATTATTTACAAATTTACAATAAAATATTTTGAGAAATTGCAAAATTTTTCTATGCATTGTACAAATCAATGAAGCGTATACTTAATGTCATAAAATTGAATATTAAGTATACGTTCTCTTTTAAACATGAAAGGTTTTGTATTAAATCTATATTTTCATAACTATTTTTTGTAATGAATTGAAATGTATGAACAGATTTTAGAACAGAACAAAGGCATTCAAAAAGGTTTTATATAAAGATTCTCTAAAGTCGTGGGATAAGTTATAGCATTTTAATTAAACACAAAATTTTTTGGTATTAACTAAAATAATGATTAGATCTATTCGAAATATGTGATTATAACCTTTTCATAATATTAAAAAATTCAGAATATTAAAAAAAAAAAAATAGAAAATCTATTTTATAATTGTCTTACTAAAATACAGGAGGATTTACAAATGACCAATGATTTTTTTTAAATAAACGTATAAGTTTTAAGACAGAATAAGATCATTTCTAATACATAATTTCGCACGACTTCTATTTTATAAGGATTTTTTATTTTTATTTTTATAGAGATTTTTATTCAAATTTTTATTTTGTGGAAAAAAATGAGAAAAAAATTCTGTTTTATATTTTCTAATTTTTCTTTAATTTTATTTAATAAAACGTTTCCTAATAATTATATATATTTTATTTTATAGAAAAATGTCTTAAAATTTTTATTTTCCAAAAAATTTTCCAAAATTTCTATTTTTTTTCTAAAGAAAATTTTTGAAAAACTTAATTTTATTTAAAGAATCTAAATTAAAGAATTTAATTTAAATAAATTTTAAATTTCCTATTTTGTGGAAAATTTTGATTGTAACGAATTGATTTTCCCAGCTGGATGCTTTTTTCCATTTAAAGCTTCCTTTATTATCTAAAGAAAATAATGTAAAATAATTAACACACGTGGAAGTTTTTTTCTGCACAAATTTTCCTTAAATCGAAACAGTAAATTTTCATCAAAATTCCTCAACGAAAAAAAAAAACACGTGGATTTGTTTTAAGAATAAAAATTAAAATTCATTTTTATTAAAAAAGCAAAAAAAACAACCTTAAAGACAAATGAATTAATATTAATTTTTTTCCTTAAACTAAATTTCAGTATAAACTAAATTAAGATTTATAAAACTTAAATTTAACGTATTTTTTATCTTGAAAAAGAAACGAATAAAAATTATGTAAATGACAAATCATTAATTAAAATTTTATTATCTTAAAATAAAGGGGTCAAACCCCGTCCCCCTCTCATTTATCTTAATAATATATTTTTATACCCTTCACGAAAACAAGTGATGGTTATGTGGTTATGGGTTGACATTCCGTGTGTAACACCAAAAAAGGAATCATCAAAATCATTTATAAACTTAGACACTTAAACAACACATATTGAAGGTATTTGAGATTATTGACTCAATTTTATTGAAAATCATCATAACAATTTTTTAACTGTCTCAAAATAACATATATTTATTGATTTAACCAAAATCAGTCTGCATTTAGCTATAGTTCCAATTTAAGACCCTTTACCGGAAAAGGATTCTATTTCATTAATATTGCCCATCGTATGGGATATATCTTCCAATACTTTGTAATATCTTCATCTCGTGCAAATGTTTTCATAATGTAAGTGGTGGAGGGTGTTGGAGATTCGGAATAGCCGAATAAAATTTATATTTTATTATTATTAAAATTATTAATACGAACACAAAACGAATAAAAATGTATAAATAAAACAAAAATGTCGATTCATTTTAGTTTTATTTTACAAAAAACTCCATTAAATTAATGCATAATCTTGGGTGTGTTCCTTATTCGTGTAGAAAATGTAAGCGAGAGAGTGTGAGTGCACAGGTTTTTTTTCATAATCATTCCAATTGCTTTCTTCCAAACTAAACACATGTTTGTATGTGTAAGGTGTGTGTATGCGTGTAATCATGAACCAACAATAAAATAAATAAAAAGTTTAATGTTTCATTTCGTTTTCATTTTTTTGCCTTAATTTTATTCTGAAATGACGTAGAAAATTTTACCACCTGAATCCTCGAAATTCAACAGGATGGTGGATGATTAAAGAAAAAAATATGTTTATTTTTTATCCCTTTTTCGAGGGGAAAAATAACATTATTTGAACAGGTTTTGTTTAGTATTTGCCTTTAGTTAAGGGTTGAATTATAATTATTAATGGAAATTTAGTTTTACTTTAATAAACATTTTCTTAAAGTTTTTTTTTTATTTAAATTTTAAATGAAAATTTTGAACCTTTTTGTCGGAAATCCATTCATTACTTTGCTTGGACAGATAGTCCATCTCCATTTAAAATCTTCCACATCTTTATTGTGCTCTTCAATTCCCTATTAATAAAAATCCAATATCTCTCCATTGGCCTTAGTTTCGGGTTATTAAGAGGATTTCTTTCTATCGGTAAACATACTACATTTTTGTTTTTGTATTATTCAAAGACTTGTTTACCTAAGTGACAAGATGCCAAGTCAGCCAAAAATTGGTAGACACATTATGAATTCCTATAAATGGAAGTAGTATTATAGGCTGCATACCTATCGGATGTGTTAGGAGTTCTTTTGAGAAAATTCCAACTTATGAGAATTGTTTAACAAATGTCGTTTTAAGAGTAGTTTTTTAATAAAAGTGCGATTTTTTTCGTTAAAATTTGATTTAAAAAAAAAATCATTGATTAAATTTGTTTTTATGATCTTTCAATTTCGAATTAAGAGAAAATTCACGATAGACTGAAGAAAAAATTCTCTTTTAATTTCGATTAACAAAAATATGAAAAGTATGTACCAAATGAAGGATATAAACATTAACGAAATCTGTATGTATATATAAATATGAATCTGTGTTTGTTTGTCTGTGACTTATATAAAGTCAAACTACTATACCGATTTTAATGAAATTTTTACAGAATGATCTCAATATACCAGAAAGTAACATTAGTTATAAAATTCCGATAGGATCAGGGTAAGGAGTACCCCCATACGAAGCAAGTATTGATTATGAAATATCTAAACAACTATAACTGCGCTCTCTCAAATAATTATATCTTTCTAAAATCTGTTTACTGGATAAGTGCTATAAGTTGTTATCATACAAATATTGATTAATATCAGAACATAATAAAATTTTGAAATTTTCTGCAAAATGAAAAATCTGCATCAGAATCATTTGAGTTTTTTTTATTATTAATATACCAGTTTCTTAGAAGATTTAAATTTTGTCACTTTAGAAAACGTGTTTGAATTTAAGAACGGACAGAGAGAATGGGCAAATCTCCGTGGTATGTTTTTAATGTGAACAATCGTCGAGATCTTCGACGAGGAGAATTTTGTGTACGGGGTAAAAACTAGTTGTTACATAAAATGGACATTTCTGTAAAATGGAAATTTAAGTTTTTTTTTATAATAAAGTTTTCATTAATCTTTGTTGAAGGAAATCTAGAATTTCGATTATTTTTCTAAATTGTAATAATTTCCATTTTATTCCATTTATTTTTAACCACCCAAAATTAGTCTGAAAAAAAGTCAATTATTTTCCTGTTTAAAATGATTTAATTGTTAATTATAAAAAATGATTTATGTTGCGAACATAAATTTCATTTTATGTGTCTAAAAATAATTTTAAAAAGTGAATGAAGACTTCGAATGAATTCATAACAACAAGTGATTTAAGTGCTTCAGATAAAAATCTCTCTTTTAAGAAGAACATCTCTTATTTTCCACCTTTTTAAATGCCACCCTAATAAAAATGTTATTAACATTTCTTATATTTGCCCAAAAACAACGTAATATATCACCATATGTAGTTACGCCTCCTGTTTGATAATTATGGACCATAATAAAGGTACAATGACGTTGAATGTGTGTAAACATTTCACACAATTTATCTAACGACCTCAACCACAACAATATTTTAAGGCTCAAGCGTCGTTTATCCATCGTCATCGTCATCTCTCCTGTAAAGTAACACAAAGTTTTTATGTCTTAATATTTGCATTTTCGTATTTTTATACCTTCCGCTACTACACGTGGTGAGGAGGGTATGTTAACCTTATCATTCCATGTGTAATGCATTAAAGGAATCATAATGTATATATATTCTTGCATGAAATCAAAATCCGGATCGATCTGCCTATTGTCCTTTCCTGCCTGTTCTTTCTGTCTTGTCTGTCTGTCTGTTTGACTGTCTGTCAGTTTTTGGCACGCTCACATCCATAAATAAATTTGATCTAAGTATTTTTATATTCCTGAGAAGTTTCTTATTTTAAACCTACAAAATCGGATAACTATATTAAAATACATAGGCCAATATCTGAGGCAATCTTTAAGTTTGGCCAAATAACTTTCGTATAATTGTCAATTTGAAATCGATAAATTATAATGAAATTTTGCAACAATATATATACAATATATATACTTCATTATCATTCCAAAATGTTTAAAATCGATTTAATAGAAATAAAGTTATAGTCAAGAACAAAAACTAATTTTAAAAATCATTAAATATTTGTGGAAAAACATTGTATTGTAAGTTAAGTGTACGTGTGAGTGTGTATATACGAAACATAATGTATTTTTTTTAACTCATATTTCTGGTGGAGGGTATTGAAGATTCCGCATATCCGAATGTAGCAAACTTATTTGTTTCCTTTGCTATTTGAGTAACTTTATAAAGAAGCCACATGTTGTGAAAAAGAGAGAAGAAATACGAATAAAAGTGAAAAAGGTAAAAATTATGAGAAAAATAATATTTAATGTATTTCACGTTTCACAGTGGTTACAACGTCTTGTTTTTGAAAATTAATCTGTAACATTGTTATCTCTTCTCGGGGCCTGGGGAGGGCAACTTTCTTCGAGATATCGGGTATAAGCTCCAATATGACTTTTTTTGCGGATATTTCCCCAGCCCTGATAGGTGCCAGAAATCTAACCGGATACTTTTAAAATACCTTGAAAATAACTGTGTGACATTTCACACAGTTATTCATTTTTAAAGACACAATGAAATTGGGGAAGAGTACAAGTTTTAGTTAATTTTTGAAGAATGATGTAGAATTTTTATATAAGTGTTTGGTATCGTTGGAAAGGTAATTATTAAGGAAATATGTATATGTACATAATAAAGTACTTGTAGTAAATATCTTTAATTAATTTATCAAAAATTAAAAAAAAATATTTTTCGCTCACCTTGTGAACAAATTTGTAATATTTGACATTAAATTAATTTATTAAGAATTATGATAATATTTTTGAAATTTTTATATTATAAGAACGCAACTCTTCTTACTGTAGGACAACAAAAATATTCCTATTTTTCATTCCAAAATTCCAATCCGCAGAAAACTTGTTTAACAAATGTACTTTTTTTAGTGAATTAGTCACCCTGCCGTTATAAGAGGCTTGGTCCATTGCAAATTCCTTGAGTGCAGAGCAAGTTGATGTTAGTTTAAAATCAAGGTACCTTTTTGAGGATTTTAGATTTGGCATGTTTTTTGCTTCTCGAAAAAACTATAGAAAAATAATTGAAAATTGATGAAATTCCGATAGGATAAGCAAGGAAACTTTTTACCCCAATTTCATCGGATGTACTTTATATATATTTTTGTTACAAATTCGTTCAGAATTGAAAAGAATGACTTTATGTTCAAAAGGAAATAGTTAATTTAAAAGTAAAAATAGTACCTCCTTTTCGAAAATAATCAGGAATTTTTCCTAAATTTTAAAATGAAATTATTAAGAACTTTAAAAAAATACAGCCCACTGAGTTCAAAAACGAAAAAAAAACCTTCCAAAATTCCGTCAAAATTTCGGTGACCAACTTTGGAGATCCACTTCCCACTCCCTGGACCCGCTAGAAGCAAATCATAGTTGGAATTTATTTGTTTTCCAAAACAATTGGGAAATATCTAAAGAATGTTCTTTTCCATTGGAAAATATTGAAAAAATTCCAATGTTAAAGAATAGAATAGAAAAAAAAAAAACAAACTGTTTTGGGACCACTGTGCGTTCAAATACAAAACACACACAGAAATTCTACATATGTCTACCTATTTTTTTGGAAAAAGAATAAAAAAATACGTTAAATGTATTTCAAAGACTGTTGCCGGCATAAAATTAACTAAGAGGAGAATAAGGATGTGGAAATTATGATATTTTCACCATAAAGTAACTTAATTTTGTAAAATTATTTGTATTCATATTTAATAGTGTTTTCAAAAGTGTTCTTGTGTTAGTGAGTTCACATGCAGTTAAAGCAATGGAGCGTATGATGGATATCAAATACTCTAACACATGCTTGAGTTATTAAAATGTTTTGCCTTTATCGCACCCCCCTACCCCCCACCACCCACTCTTCTAAGACTTAAAGTTAATAACGCGTGCAGTTTTAAGAGCATAATACAAACCCACACAAACACACACACTGATGGCAGCTTAAAACGGTTTTAAAACTGTTATTTTATTTTTTATTTGTTTTTTTTCTTTCTTATTTTGGTTTTTCTTTTATTGTTTTTTTATATTTTACAACATTTTTGTGTTCGTTTTCTTCTCTTTAACATATAAAATGCTTAATTAAATTTATTATTTGCCACATGTTAATTTAATTATTTTAGTGGTACATATACGTACACACACACAAACATACATTCACTTATATGTAATATACTCAGGTGCTAAAGTATCCATGTGTTTATATTTGAAAATACAGTTTAAATAAAGAACCCTTTGAACAATAAAAAATAAAAAACAAAAATTGAAAAAAATAATTTAGTGAAAATTCTCTAAAAAATTCCAATTTTAAAGAAAATTTTTATGAAAAAATAAAAAAAAAAAATAATTAAAATTTAATTTTAAAGGAAAAATATCTTTAAAATATATAAATTCTTGAATATACGAACTTTAAGAAAATTTTTTATAAAATATTTTTTTTTTTTTTGAAAATTATTTATTGAAAAATAATTTTTTCGAAAATTTTCTACTTCAATAGAAGTTTTCCGAAAAATTTCTCTATTTCAATAGAAATTGTTCGAAAATTTCCTATTGAAATAGAAATTATTCGAAAATTTCCTATTGAAATAGAAATGATTCGAAAATTTCCTATTGAAATAGAAATGATTCGAAAATTTCCTATTGAAATAGAAATGATTCGAAAATTTCCTATTGAAATAGAAATTATTCGAAAAATTTCTATTGAAATAGAAATGATTCGAAAAATTTCTATTGAAATAGAAATGATTCGAAAAATTTCTATTGAAATAGAAATGATTCGAAAAATTTCTATTGAAATAGAAATTATTCGAAAAATTTCTATTGAAATAGAAATTATTCGAAAAATTTCTATTGAAATAGAAATTATTCGAAAAATTTCTATTGAAATAGAAATTATTCGAAAAATTTCTATTGAAATAGAAATTATTCGAAAAATTCCTATTGAAATAGAAATTTCTATTGAAATAGAAATTATTCGAAAAATTTCTATTGAAATAGAAATTATTCGAAAAATTTCTATTGAAATAGAAATTATTCGAAAAATTCCTATTGAAATAGAAATTATTCGAAAAATTTCTATTGAAATAGAAATTATTCGAAAAATGTCTATTGAAATAGAAATTATTCTATTCAATAGAAATTTTTCGAAAATTTTCTATAAAATGGAAACTTGATAAAAAACAATTAATTTAGATTTTTGGTCGATTTATGTTTTTATTATCTTTACGTTACCATAATTTATTATTATGATTTTCTTTGTTTATCTTTATTTTATGTTTTGTTTTGAGCGGGAAGTTATTAATTTCACTTCCTGTCAGATAAACTAATTCGGGCGTAAATAAAAAAAAAACTCGTAGAATAAAAGAAAATAAAGTAAAATAAATATTTTTTATTACTTTGAAAAAAGTTGAAATCAAATGAGCCATTAAATGCTTTTTAATGACCATATTTTTTGTTATTGTTGTTTTTGTTTCACTTCCTTTTCAGCTTAATGTTGCTGCCCTAAAATGAATCAGCTGAATTTGGGGATTTTTCAAAGAAGTCGAAAGAAAAAAACTCATAAAATAATTTATTTTTCCTTAAGTTAATTAAAAAAGTGGAATTTGTGTCATAATTTTTTATCATTTTCCATTAAATTTATTGTTATTTATTTTATGCGTTTTCACGTGCGTGAGATCTTAAAATGTTTTTAGTTTTCTCCTGAAACCCATTTTGAAATCGCATACCTCACAAAACACTAAACTCTCTTCTCTAGATTTTAAAATTATTATTGCAATTTAATTTATTTCTTTTTTTATCTTTTATTCACACTCTTTTTTGTTATAAAATTTCTACAATTAAAGTTGCTTTTTGTATCCTTCACTACCACAAGTGATGACGTATGTTAACTTTGTCATTTCGTGTGTAACGTTAAGCAGGAATCATGTTAGACCCGAAAATTTATATACATTCGTGCTTCAATTCAAAATCTAAATCGATTTAACTAAATCTGTCTCACTGTCTGTTTGTTTTTCTGTATTGAGGGTTCGGTATAGCCGAATAATGGAGTTTTACTTGTTTTTGTACTTTATACCATCATAGGTGGTGGGGGTATTGTGCGTTTGTGAATATGTTTGTAACTGGTAGAAAAAGTAGTCCTAACACCACTTTAATATATAAAAAATCTCTTCCTGAGTCGAATTAAGTACGTCTGTCCGTCTGGCTGGCTTTCAAATTGCTACTTGTTCGCAAAGTAATAGTCGCAATTTTTAAAGATCCCAAGGAATTCTTATTCTTATAGAAATTGGTTATGATAGGTTTTTAGCCCATAAAATTTATATATAAAAAGATTTTATTCAAATTTTGTGAAAATAAATCTTTAATATTGTAAAAACGATTTACAGAATTATATGAGGATCGGTCGACTACTTCTCATTAGTATGATACAACCATCCTCTAGATATCACTTACAAACTCATAAATCACATATATACGTGGTTATTGTAATAATATTAAGTCAAAGTAAACCATACAATAATCCAATTTTAACAATAAATACATAACATACACACAAACAGTACTTTTATTCAGAGTGTATGCCAAAGAATATTATTTTGTTAAAATAAACATAAATACACACACACACACAAAGTACTATTTATAAGAGTGTAATGAAAAAGTATTTATATTCTGTTAAATAAATAATAAAAGTGACGAGAATTTTATAACATTTTGTTGTTAAAAAAATAAAAAAAAGTTTTCTTTAGCATTTCATGTTGTGGTCAACATCTTAATATTCCACTCGTATCAGCTTTAAAAATACATTCAAATGATATATGAACAATAACAACAAAAACACAACAACACTAATAATACAAATAAAAATAACAACTACTACTACTACAGTATTAATAATAAAGTAAATAAAATAAAACGGAACAATAATAATTTTTCCTCTTCATAACAGAAAAAAAATGATTTTTTCAACAATAAGGAGGTTCAATTTTTGAAAAATTGCAAAAATTCTTAAAATTTCAATCATTTTGATTTTTTAGAAAATTTTGATTCCATGGAGCAGTTACAATAATTTTGGAGAAAATTTGCTTTAAATTGTGATTTAAGAGAACATTTTTAATTTTTATTTTAAATAAAATTTTCTTTAAATTTGAAATTTAGATAGAAAATTTAATAGAAAATTTTATAAAAATTTCTTTTTTAATAGAAAATTTTCTATAAATTTCTTTTTTAATAGAAAATTTTCTAAAAATTTCTTTTTTAATAGAAAATTTTCTAAAAATTTCTTTTTTAATAGAAAATTTTCTAAAAATTTCTTTTTTAATAGAAAATTTTCTAAAAATTTCTTTTTTAATAGAAAAATTTCTAAAAATTTCTTTTTAAATAGAAAAATTTCTTAAAATTGTTCTTTTAATAGAAAGTTTTCTAAAAATTTAGTTTTTAATAGAAAATTTTCTAAAAGTTTATTTTTAATAGAAAATTTTCTAAAAATTTCTCTTTTTAATAGAAAATTTTCTTCAAATTGTTCTTTCAATAGAAAATTTTCTTAAAATTTCTCTTTTATAGAAAAATTTTCTTTATATTTTTCTTCTACAGAAAATTTTCTTAAAATTTCTATTTTATGAAGAAATTTCTTTAAATTTTATTTTATAAAAACAAACTTTAATCAACAACTTTAATTCCAACTTGTTTTATTGCACAACATTTCTGATTGTAGACTGATACAAAAATATTCGCACACACATATACAACATGTTGTACATAATTGAATATGTGTTACACACTTGTGTAAACACTCAAATATACATTAACATCTATTTTTATTTCATACACACACACAAATACATTCTCATGTAGAGTAAAATAATAAAAAAGGAAAGTGTTTACTTTTGATCATTATAAATACATATATGTATGTATGCGTTGGTATGTTTACGATTTTTGTGTATTTAAAACATCCCATATTTTTTGTATTAATATTTGTAAAAGTATGAGTTATTATGTATATGAGTGTGTGTTTGTATTATACAAATATGCATTTACAAATATAGAATTTCATACGTTTGTGATTATGAGTTTTAAATGAAAAAATATAGAAGAGAGAGAAAATCACTTGAAAATTTGTAAGAGAAAAAATTCATTTTTTTCTATTTATCTTTCAAATATTAGCCCATTTTTTGTTGTTATATAAGCCCTTCATGGATGGATACAAGGGCTTAAAAGACACTCTTTTAAATAATTTAACAGGTTAGAAAAAGGAATAATAAAATGATGATGATTATGATTGAACAAAATTGTTAAAAATGTAAAGAATATAATTATTAGGTCCTTAGAACAGAAATTGTATGTATTTTATCACGAAAGTGTTCGTTATGATCTGAAAAATTGTGATACTGAAATTTATTCATTATATTAGAACCCAGAGTAATTTTTATTCTGTATTAAAGTCAAATAAATTTTTACTTAAAATTCCAATAATTTAGATTCTACTGTATTTCTTAAAATTTTATTGTTTACATTCGATTTCGTTTATTACCATGAATCTTCTATTCATTCATTATCTATTTCATTCAACTTGTTGTTCATTTTATTTTTATCTCAAATAATTCATTCATTCATTCATTCGTTCATTCATTATTTTAAGAAAAAGAATTTTGAATTAAATTTCTTTATTATTTTTTTGTTTTTAGGAACTGTTGCCATTTGGAGAATTAAGACAAGAAAAAGCTAAAAATAAACATTAAAGGTATGTCTATATGTATATATAAATATGTATATTAGGGAGGTACAAAAAACACAACTGCAAAAAATTTTTCAACTTCTGAAAAATTAATCAAATAAAATTTAGAGTTTAAACTTTCAAAAATAATTTTTTGTTATCACCCTGTACTTATATGGCTCATTATATCATCATATGGCTCATTATATATCATTCTTTCATGATTTCTCTGAATTTATATTTATTTTTACAAAATCCATCAAATTAAATTATACAGCAAAATTAAACATTGAACAGCAAAATTAAATATTGAAAAAAGTGGGTTTCGTCACCCTGTGCTAATAAAGAAGAATTTTGATTGTTATGTTATTTTGATTGTTATCCAAAAAATGACTCTTCATCTCTTTAAAATGCATCGGATGTAAATGGAATATATATAAACAAGTTTTTGTTCTGCTCTATAACTCCTCTTTTCGAAAAATAAGTTTATAGTCATCCTGTTCCTATAAGCAAGAATATCGTATATAAAAAAATCGTATATAAAAAATCGTAAATGTTTTTAGAGATAATTTGAGATTTATCTACGTTTCTTAGTGCACAAATCGAATCAAATGGAAACATATGCAAAACTTTTAGAACAGGACCTAAGCTTTTAGCAGATTAGCCTTGCAGTCGCTCTGTTTAATTAGCTGTGAAATGTTTAAATAGAATATACAGAGAGGCAAAGAAGACTCTCTAGAATATGTAATAAAATGTTCACAGATTTCTGAAAATTATTTATGATGAAACTCTATCTCCAACTAAAATTTGTATAAATAAGATAATCATAAAAGAGGAGGACAAAGACCTCATAAGACTGTAGTTTCAGTTGCTCTGCATTACTATAAGATAAATTACAGGGTGTCAACGTTAACTATTTGATGAAATTTTAAAACTCGATGGATGTCAAATTGCAATAAATCAGTGTTATATAAAAAGGTCATAACGTTTATGATATATAATTTTGTAATACCCTGTCATAAAATGAGGGCAACTGAGAGGTAACCAAGTTTTCATCCCTGAATATATAAAATAATTTTCTAAGCAGTATTTAAAAAAATCTGTATTATATTAAAATATCATATCAGATTGAAATGTTAAGATTTTAGAAAAATATTTTAGAGTGACCCTGTGGTATCAAAATTGATCACAATTTTTTTTTGATTTATAAAATTAAATCGAAGCTGTATCTCCAAGAAATATGATCGGTTTAATGTTATAGAGATGAACATAAATTTTGAAGGAAAATATTTTGTGGTCACCCTGTAAGAATTTACCAAATTTGTTTATTGAAAATTTCAATATTTAGTGCTTTTTAATAATAATTAATAAGTGAAAGAATTAATCGGATCAAATTGAAATATGTAGTTTTGGGATAATTTCGTAGTCACCCTGTGGTAACATAATAGAAGCAGCAAGGAATTAAAGTATACTTAGTATGAAAGAACAATATTTGTTTTCTTGTAGAAATATTTTAATAAATCTGATAAATATTTCAGAAAATTCAACTTATAGTCACTCTGTTGACTTGGCTTCCAATTTATTCACCTCATTTTTTGAAAACTACCCCAAAACCAAATCAAATCAGAATTTGGAAGAGAATTACAAAACAAGATAAGCTAATTTCTGAAATAGTTTGAAATTGATCCATATCTACTAAAGACAAGATCAAAACAAATAAAATTATGTGGTGAAATTATTAATTAGGAGATAAATTTTATAAAAATTAAATTTATATTCACCCTATATTTAAATGGAAAAAGCTACAGGGTATCAAAGTTAGTCACCATGATATGAAACTGGAATAGTTTGTAGTAAATTTCTCAGATCAGACTATAGCGCAACAAACTTAATTTTACAAAAATCCATTTGTAATCACCCTGTTGTTAAATGACAGCAGCTACAGATTTTTAAAATTTATCAGTTTAAATATAAACATGTTTTTCTAGATAATGATTGTGGATAAAAATACTTAATCTAACCAATTTTTACACCCTGTTGCTTAAGCCGTATTATAACAGGGTGAGACAAATAAATTTTTGGGGATATAAATTCATCTCCCACAAATACGTCTGATTCCAACGATGAACCACTTTAGAAATACTGAGCTAAAAAAAATAACATAACTCGTTATAACTAAAAATCTGAACGACCCTAATGTCAATCAACACATATATCATCAGTAAAACAAAAGTGTATATGAGTATTTAACTTTGAAGCATGTGTGAGAATTTTTGTCTAAATAAATTTTAAAAATGTTAATAAAAAGTAAACCAAATTACTCATGAGTAAGTAAGAGATAGAAGAAATGGGAAAGAGAGGGAAAGAGAGAGGAAGAAAAATACTGTATAAATATTTATTCTTACACAAAGATACGAGTCAATTATATTTAAAGGAATTTGTATCTGAAATTGTTTCTCTTTCCCCTTAAATCTTTTGTTACCAAGTAAAAATAACCAAAAAAAAAATAATAAAGAAGAAGAAATAAAGGAAAGAGGACAAGCGAATAGAAAATCTAAACAAAATAAAATTCCAAAAAGAAAAAAATTCTAAAGTTTAATAAGTTTTGTTTGTTTTATTCTTTATTATTATACCCTCCACTAACATAAAAGGCCATATTTATTTTGTTATGACGGTTGTAACGCTAAAAGAAAATCATCTCATATTCTTGCATCAGATCAAAATCTGAGTCGGTTTAGCTGTGTCCGACTGTCTGTTGGTCTGACTGTCTGTAGTTTCCACAAAAATTGATAGACCTAAATGAAATTTCACCTGAGTATTTGTTATAGTCCAGAGATATTTCCAATTTAAACTCAACAAAATCGGTTGGTAAATCAAAAGATATCAGCCAATATCTGAGGCAAAAAAAACGATCAATTAAAAATCACTTTATGTACTTCATTATCATTCCAAAAATTATCAAAAACGTTTATATATATATTATACACGTATGTGAGTGTATGTATGAGTGTGTATGTAGGAAACATAACGCATTTACTTACACTCATTTGTGATGGAGGGTACTAAAGATTCGGCATAACCGAATATAGCATTTTTACTTGTTTTTTTTTTTCGTTTTATTTTGTGTTTTTGTTGGCAAAAATATGATAAGAGTTTCATTTTATTTTAGTTTCATTTGCTCGTAACCAAAACGAAACGAAAGAAGAGAGAATTTTGGGTTTTCCACAGAACTTAGGATTTTATAATTTATCATACATTTTGCAGAAGGTTTTCAAAGTTCCTCATCCATTCTTTTCTTTGTTTTTAGTATTTTTCTTATCAATTTTTTTAATATTTATTAGAAGATGATTTAACAAGAAGTGAAAAGTTTTTTACAGGTTTTTGTGTTTTTTCTTTTCATTTTTAACATTTTTGTAAATTAATTTCAATGAAAAAGTAAATAAAAATAAAAAATATTGTTGTTTACTTTTGGATTTTGTGGTTGTTTTTATGAAATATTATTAAATAAAGGAGACGTATAAGTAATATTTCACAAAAAGAAAAGTTAGATAATATTAAGTATACGTTTGAGTGAGTTTTTTTTTGAGGAAGACATCTGTAAATTTATATTTTAATAATTTAAAATTTTAAATTTTATTATACTAAAAATATATTTTAAAAATTCAAAATTTTTAATTTTGAGAAAAAATTCTATAAATTCTATTCTGAACAAATTTTCTATAAAAAAGAAATTTTGAGGAAAATGTCTATAAAAGAAACATTTTATATAAAATAAAAATTTTGAAAAAAGCTATAAAATTAGAAATTTTGAGAAAATTTTTTATAAAATACAAATTAAAAAAATATCTTTAATTTTGCCACATACATTTATTTCGACATAAAAATAAACCCAAAATCCAATATTATCATGGAGCATTATTTCACCAAACTCTCATATAAGACCGCTTCTCGGAATATGTTATTAAAATTATAAAATTCAAATTTTTTGTTATTAATTCGATTACTATATTTTGCTATAGTATGGGTGCTATTATAAAATGTTGACTTGGCCCTTCTTAGAAACAGGGTTTCAGCTTATTATATTTGCAAATATATACCGATTTTATTGAAATTCGGCATAATTGTCTTACCTTATTATGTTATTAATTTGACGAATATCGGTCCATATTTTGGTGTAGTTCCCATAGAAGGCCCGTTTTAGAAATGTGCTTATAAAAATATTATATGAATCAATGTTATTAAAAATCATCACTATTAAATTTCTAAAGGTTTTTAATATATATGTTACTTATTTGATGAATATCGGTCTATAGCTTCCATTTTAAATAATTTGTACAATTATTTATAAATGTCTAAAGACGTATGTTTCAAACAGAAAAAATAGTATTCGACCCAGAATCATTTTTTGATTTAACGATCTCCGCCCGTCCATCTATTCATCCGGCTCGGTATCCATGAAAGCGTTGGGAACACCCTACAAATTGAGATATCTTGATTATATTTGATACTTATAACTATTTAAATTGATCGTATTTAGTTTAATATTTCTGGTAGCTCCTATACAAATGTCCTCCCGGAATGTGATTCTAAGCCCATAAAAATCTCAGGAATCAAAATATTTTAAAATCCTGTTGCAAATAAATTGTGTTTTTTTATTTATTTTTTTAATTTCAAAAAGATCGGTCCACAAATAGCCATAGTTCCCATATAGACCCACTTCCTTTAAACACTTTATATTACATAAGTCTCTATAAATGTTAGTATTGTGATGGGGTTTCATACTTTTTAGAATTTAACAAGCAGATAACACCAAGTCCAAATTTCTAATTATCGATCGATGTAATTTCTTAAATCCCTTATAAAACCGCCTCTACTTAAAATCACCTCAAATATACTTGTACAAATCATAACATCAAATTCTACCAGGATCCGGTTATACGATTACGCAATGGTGTAAGGTATTAAAAAGAGCGGTATTAACCGACTATTACACTCTTACTTGTTTTCTTTACCACTATTAATATTAATCCATCGAGCACTCTCAGACTAAGAGAATCTGACTCAACTCATTATTTATTTCGACTTAAATATAACTGCTTTATTATAACTCCTATAATTCAAATAAACGCAGATGTATCAGTGTTATTGGACCTGAACTCTACTTGATATAAACTTACAATTTACCCACAAGAAAAAATGTGAAAATGAAAAAATATATTACGGATGATACGTCGATACTTAGTTCCTACAGTTACCCATGCATCTGATCAATTGGATGCATAAGGACTAAAATTTTGAATATCTAATTAAAGTGAGTGACCAAACGAAGTGTGTACTAACGAAGTGTGTAAATATCGAGGGAATGTCAAAGAAAAGTTTGGATTTCAAAAACGGTAAATCCAGTTCTTGGTATGACAAACAATAAGCGGTTGCGACAAAATAAGCTGATCATTTGTTAGAAAGGGTTCCAAAAATACCGAAATTAACATCAAGTATTATTTACAAAAAAGTCTGCTTTCATTTATGACTTCATTATGTGTCTACTTATTTTTGACCAGACTTGACATCCTGTCACTATGATAAACAAGCTCTTGAGTGGTACAATGGTTCAAGGGTTCAAAATTTTACCACTAGTTATTGAAACTATAAAAATATTTTTTTCTAATTTCGATAGGACCAAGGGAAGAGGTACCTCCCATACAAAGCAAACATTGGTTATCGAATATCTAAAGAATTGGTTATCGAATCACTGCTTTAAGGATCTGTGTTACTGGTCAAAATGAAGGACGTCTAGGATCAGAAAATATTGATCATTGAATATCTTAAGAACCACTTCATCGAGCATTTTCTAATTTGGCCCTAATAACTTTTTCAAAGAACTATTTTACAAGAAAAAATGGGAGACGGGTAGAAAAAACTTTTTTCAAAGAACTTTTTACGAGGCAAAATGTAAGACGAATAGGATCAGGGAAAGACGTAGTCCTTATACGAGGCAAATATTGATCATCGAATATTTAAAGAACTGTAACAGCGAGAATTTTCTAATCTGGTCCCAAGTACTGGACAGAATGAAGGCCGGATAGAAACATGGGGAGAGGTGTCCCCCCATACAAAGAAAATGTTGATTATCAAATATTTAAAGGACTATAACAGCAATTGTTGTCAAATTTAACTCTAATCACTTCCTCAAGTATTTGTTTCACTGAACAAAATATAGGGCAGGTAGGATCAAAGGGCAAGGTTCTCCATGAAAGGTTTACTTTTCAAAGTATGTTGACCATGGGAAGGGGTACCCACTTTATAAGGGCGGCAAAGCGAGTTGTTTTGTTAGAACTCTCCCAAAATAGAATTTCAGCTTTAAAAGATTCTTTAAGATGAAAATGTGAAATGAAAAAATTTTGTTGAAATTTTGTTTTTATAAAAATTCTCTTCAATAAGTATTGTTGTTTGTCATTATCCATAAATGGTTGCATAAATTAAGTAATCACTTAATTTATTAAGATTATAAAAACAAAAAACAACATATTGCTTTTATTTCTCTCCTGTGGAAAAAGTCTTTATCATATTTGTCCTCCTTTTTTCGTTTTGTGACCAAAATAAAGCGTCTAAACTAAATGAAATTTATTCGTCATTTAATTTCAAAAACCGTTTTAACCTTCACAAAGAAATATTTTAAGAAAACAAATTATTTCAGGCAGCTTTACCGTTATAATAATCATTTTTCTTATCCTGTATTTTCTTGTCTGAGTGTGTCTGTGTGTGTGCGTGTGTTTGTGTTTGAGTGTCTGTCTGCAAATTCCTTTAAATCTAACAAAATCCATTCTATTAAATTAAACAACATTAACCTTTTTGAAATATTTATTTCTAAATACGTTAACAGACAACAACAATAACAAGAACAACAGCAACAACAACAACGAAAAAGTAGTAAAAGAAAATTTTAATCGAATAAATGGAAAATCCAACAAAATATGTCCCCTCATTTAACTTGTTATAATTTAAATAAAAATTTGTTTCTTTTTCTAACATTCATCATCTAATATTTCATTAAAAAGCACCTTAAGGAGATTTTATTATTTACTAGCATTTACCCGGTATGCTTTGCTGCACAAAAATTCTCCTCAGTCATTAATAAATCACAACGTGTATTCCAAAAGATTCATGAAACTGGAATTTTGCCAAATCTATCTGATCCTGTTTACCAATTAAACCGTTTTATTTGAAATTTTCAAAATTTGGAATCTCACTGTAAAATAGTTCTTTAGATATTCGATAATTAATACTTTTGTATATAAAGCGTCGGCTCTTCTTATATTTTTTATGTGGCCCCATTTACCATGAAGTTAAACTGTTTTACAGGAAAATTGTTGGAGCTAAATTTGAATGAATTCTAGTAAAAGTACCATGGTCCTATCTGATCTATGCATTTTTCATCATAGCAAGTCTTTAAGAAAGTGATTGTAATGTTTTGTGCAGTAAAACAGTTCCCGCAATCGTTCTTTAGATATTCGATAATCAATAATTGCTTAGTATGTGGGCTATTTCTCACCCTGATCCTATCCGTCCCACATTTTGCCTACTTTAATTGTCCCTTGAGAAAGTAGTTGGAACCTAATTTAAAAATTTTTGCTTTAGTAGTTCTTTAGATATTCTATCATAAAGGTATGCTCTGTGCGGGAGGTACCTCTCTCCCTTGTCCTTTACGTCCTATATTTTGTCCAGTAAAAAAGTATTAGGACCATATTTGAGAACTATCGCAGTTAATGTGGTTTAGATATTCGATAATCAATACTTGCTTTGTATGGGTGGTACACCTTTCCCAGGTCCGACAGGAATTTGTTTACCTCTCTACCTTCTCCAATACGTTCTAAAACTCTCTCTCTCTTGTCCTTTATGTCCTATATTTTGTCCAGTAAAACAGTATAAGGAACATATTTAAGAATTATGGAAGTTAAAGTGGTTTAGATATTTGATAATCAATACTTGCATTTGTATGGGTGGTACACCTCTCCCTGGTCCTATCGTAATTTGTTAATAGACTATGTTATTTTCAGGTTTATTGGAATCATTGTGTAAAAATTTCAGCGAAATCGTTTCAGTAATTTAGTTATCTATAAGTACCAAACAAACACAGATTCGATTTTATAGGCTCAAAATAAGAGACTCATTTTGAAACTCGTTTTAGTTAAAAAAAAAAAACAAAAATAAAATTGTTATTAAAAATATTTCAACGATTTAGACGATTTTTTATTAAACTTCTTTATATTTATTTCATTCCCTCTTTTTAATATTTTTTTGCCCATTGTGCATACAAACATTGTGATTTATTTCGTTTGCGTATTTTAAATATTATTCTTGTTCTTGTTATTATTGTTGTTGTTGCTGTTGTTTACTAGTCTTAGGTGTATTTAATAAATCAACAACAGCTTAATTTATAATTTAGCCCTGACAATTCTTTCCCAGACACGTTCTTATTTATTCTTCTTATATTTTCAAATTCCTTTACTTCCAAAATTTTCCCCATCCCATCTTCCTTCCCCACTCCCTTTTCATACCATAATTTACTTAACAAATACAATAAATAGCAAACAAGGAGTCCTGTTCTGGAAACTTTTCTTTAGTTATTTGTATTGAGCCACATTTATTTTTGTTGTTTTTTTTGGGGGAGGGGGGGATGCAAAGAAACCAAATTTATACGACGGCATTGATTTCTATAAAAAAATAATAAAGAATCCTAGAAAAGAAAAGGAAAAATATAAACATCTTGAACATTTAATGCTGTGGAAAAAAGAAGCAAAATGTGTTTTGGAATCCATTTAATATGCAACATTTAGAAAACATTTTCTTCATGTCTACAAAACGGAAAATTTGGATAGAGGGGGAAGAGCAAGGAGGTGGGGAGTATAATTTAGCTATAGAATGGTGAAAGTAGAAAAAATTCGTAAAATCGAATTCATAATAGTTTATAATATTTATATGGGCCACTAATGTTGGCTCGAATAAAAGAAACCAATAGGAAATTTTAAGAAAATTTCCCTTTTAAAGAAAACAAATAAGATTGCTGTATTCGGTTATTCTGAATCTTTAATTCCCTTCCTCTATGACCATTGCGCCCTTTTCCAAAATTACGTAGTCTATACTATTTTTCTATTATTGTTTCATCCATGCGCAAAATTTCACTGAATTTCAGATTCATATTAAAAATTTTTTATCTGCAATTATGTATTGTCAAATCACTATTCACTTGTCAAATTTCGTGAGAATTTCTGTATTAATTTTGGTAAGGGGGATGCCCGTTCCGATGCCCTATTCAAAAGTTATAGGCTGTAATTTTTCACTAAAAGTATCGGCGTGTAAATTTAACAAGCCGTTTAGTCTCCATGTTTGAATTTTTTCGTTTTGGAATATTGTCTCAGATATCGGTCTATATCCATTTCCACTTCTTAGGAAAATAATAAATACTTAAACTACATTTCATTTAGCTTCGTTAATTATTGTGAATGTGAGCTGTTAACAATGGATGCAATAATATGCACTTTGGGGTCTTACAATCGAACTGACATCACCACTAGTGATGGTGGGGGGTATAATTAAGGAATATTTAAAAATTTTCCCCAGTAGAGACTTTTTGTGTAAAATAGAGAAATAAAGTTTTCTATATTTTTTATTTAAAAATCGTTAATGAAAAATTTCCATTTGATAGGAATATTAAGGATTTTTTAATTTCCCAAACTAGGGAAATTTTAAAAATTCATTTTTTTAAAGATTTATAATTTCCCCCAGTAGGGAAATTTTCAGAATAGAAAATATTCTTTGTTCGAAATAGATAAAAGTCCCCTTTGACTAGTTTTGGATCTATTTCGAACAATTTAACTGAAATTCCATGCATATAAATTAATTTTAACGATAATACATATGGTACTAATGGACGATCCAAAAAGTACCATATATAGAATCTCTCAATTGGGAGCATACATACTAGATTTTGTGTTTATACATTATTTATTATGAAAAAGATACCATTAGAAGATCCAAAAAGTACTACACAGTTGTTCAAATTTTCTTATACCAAAAAGTACCACCATTTCCCCAAAAGGGAAAAACCAAAAAAAAAAAAAAAATAAACAAATCTCATTTATTGATTCTGCTTCAATGGGCCCATACCCAAAAGATCTAAAAGGTGCCATACACTGACTTAAATTATTTAATAAATATTATTCCCGCGACAGCCGGTTCTTCGTACCGAAATGACCCGAAGTTCTTCGGCCAAGGGCTGTCACCTCAGTAACTGAAGAGAAGTACTTAATATGTACCATAAGAAAATTTAAAAAGTGTTCTGCACTTAAAACTTTATAGTACCACATAATGTCCTCCAATTATTCTTTGTGCATTTACGTCTATTTAAAATGTTTTAAAATTAATTCAAAAAGTACTAAAATTTTAGTCCTCCAAAAAGCACTTTGAATTTTCAAAATGCTTAGCATATTTATATGCCGAAGTTGCGGATATTATCTGGACAATTCAATTTTTTTTTAAAACTTTTTAAATATATTTCTCTAAAAAAGTACCATGTTTTTGACATCAAAAAGTACCAAACACCTTTCAGCTTATTTTTAAAAAGGAAAGTGATAAATATCGAACTTTTTAATACCCATTTCTGCTTGAGCGATATAAAGTTATCGATTTTACCCTGTTTTACATCCTTTTAAAATTGTTTACCCTCGAATTAGTAGATCTATTTCGAGGAGGGTTGGAGTCTAGACAAGAGCAAATCTTAATTTTTACCTCCAGTCTAGTCTAAATACTGATTACAATTTTGTCTAAAGTCCAGTCTAGAAATTAGTCTTATATTTGGTCTAAAGTCTAGCTTTATGTCTGTTAAAATTTTATGTCAAACTTTACTCCAGGGAGTGACCTCAAACTCAGTCTAAAACAACTATTAAATTTAGTCCACAATTTAGACTTAAATCAATTCTAAAGCATTTTTTGGTATAAAGTCAAGATTTAGGTTTTAACGAAAGATTATTCGAATTTCAAATCCCGAAGTCAATTGTTGAGTCTAAAAATCTGAACAAAAGTCTTCTAGAGCCTGCTTCATCTATTCTAAAGTCTAGTATTAAGTTCTGTCAAGATTGACGTAAGTTTCAGTCCAAAGTCTGTTCTAAAATTTGGTGTAAAATTTAATCTAAAATCAAGTCTAAAGCTTAGTCATAAGGTTAGTCTTATGTCTCAGTTTAAATATAAAGTTACTCCTTAAATTAATTTTGAAATCAAGTCTAAAGTTTAGCTTAAGTTCTATCAAGATTAGCTTAAGGACCAGTCTAAAGTCTGGTATAAAATTTGGAGTAAAGTCTAGTGCCAAGATTAGTCTAAGGTCAAGTCTGAAGTCTAGTCTTAAGGTTAGTTTAATGTCTAAAATTACAATTATAAACTGGTCAAAATCTTGTCTAGTCCAGCCTAAGGTATCATTTAAATTCTCGTCTAAAATCTAGTTAAAATCTACTCTAAAATCCTGTCTAAAATTTTCACAAAAAACTTCTATGAAATCGAATCAAATAGCTTATATAAGTCCAGTTTAAAGTGGACATTTTTCCTATTGGGGTTTTTTTTATTTACAGCATTTTACCCCTTAATAATTCTAAATAGGTTCCTTTTTTAGGTTACGACTCTATGAACCTATAAATTTCTTCGAACCAGAATCATTTAAATTTTGTGTTGTTGACGTAAAAAGTTCTTTGTTGTTTTTTTTTTGTTTTTGCAAAAGAGGGCGAAAACAAAATTACCAAATATCTGTTTTAATCTTAAACACATACACAGTTACACATATACATGAACATACCGGATGTTCCTTGTGAATATGAGAACAATTACATGACAATAACAAAATTTTATTTTTGTAATCAAATTGGAGAAAAGGAAAACCAGATGAGGAGAAGAAGGAGAATTTATGTTTTGTTAATCTCAAGTTAAAGTTTAAATGACAAGTTAAAGGAAAAGTTTTGTATTTATTTGTTTGAGGTTATGTTTAAAGTTTATTTAGGGTTTTTTTTGTGCAGCTAATGAAGAAAATAACAGACAAATGATTCCGAGAAAAAGACATTTTACTAAAATCGATAAATAAAAATTGCTGGGATATAATTATTAATTTGTGATTAAGTTTTAAAATGCGAAAGTGACAATAATTGAGATTGAGTTTATTGAAAAATTTAGGGAAAAAGGTGGTAATTGAAATTTTGATTAGAAAGATAAAATAACAAAGAAAACTTTAGTTTGACAAAATTTTCTAAAAACTTTCTTAATCATCTCTCTCTTTCTTTCTTTTAACTTTATAATGAAATGAATATTAATTCTTTAAGAAAATTATTTTAATATTCTCCACTACCAAAAGTAGAGATAAGGGTATTATTAACTTTGCCATTCTGTTTGTAACGCTAAGGTGGAGTAATCAAATCAAAATCTGATTCGATTAAGCTACGTCCGTCTGTCTGTTGGCAACACTCTCAAGCCTAGAATAATTGTCCGAATTCAATTTAGTTTGGTCTAATTATTTGATATTTTCTTATATCGGCTTATTAACAAAAAATATATAGACCAATATCTGTGACATTCTCAAAATTTCGAAAAATAACTTTTCTAATTTTTTTGACCAAAAAGTAACTGGATTTAAACAGGAATTTAACTGTATAATATACATACATATGCCTCATTATCGTTCAAAATGTTATGAAATCGGATCAATAGAAAAAAGTTATAGACTGTAATATCCAAAATTTTGATACACTCCAAAATCTGTGTGTCTTATAGGTCGCAATTTAAAAGACAATTTTTTGCCATAAATATTTATTTTATATAAAAAACTAGGGGAAGCAAAACTGTGCTGGGGCCATTACTTGATCTAGCTCCTATATAAGGTCCTTTTCCGGAATATGGGTTTTTAGTTCTTAAAACTCTTAAATATGAATCAGTTCTATTGAATTTGGCTTAATTTATTTTTAACTGTCTTTTATTTATTTTATAAATATCGGTCCATATTTTGTTATAGCCTCCATACAAGGTCCCTTACCGGAAAACCGGTTTGAGCTTTCTAAAACTCTTTTATAAACCCCAATTCTATTGAAATTAAAAATAGTTTATAATTAAACATCTTTAATTCATTAGTAATTTGGCCATTATCGGTCCATAGTTTGCTATAGCTTTCATATAAGACCTCTTCTGGAAAAAAGTGTTGAGCTTATAAAACTAGTGACCCATTATTACTTTATATTTATAACAACCAATTGTTTTATTAAAAATCTTGAATATATCTTACTTTCACGGCGAATATCGGTCCACATTTTGCCATAGTCTTGTTCCTGGAAAAAAATTAAACTTATAAGACTTTTTAACATAAAACATTTATATTGAAATTCGGCACAATTATTGCTTTATCCAACTTAAATATATGTTACTTTCTTGATTAATATGGGGTCATAATTTGTTCTCATTTAGGACTCCTTTCCAGAAAAAAACTTTTAAATTTGTTCCAATTTTATTGAAATCTGGTACAGTTATATTTTTAAACTGTCTTTAATACATAAATCTGATTTGATAATTATCGGGTCATATTTGGTTATTACCTCCCTCTAATCCCACTCCCTGAAATATAGTTTTAAGCTTAAAAGGTTTCTAAATATGGGTCAATGCTTTCGAAATTCACCACACCTTCAATTCATGCTAATTATTACATAAAATTAGTGGTGAAGGGTATTGAAGATTCGGCATAGTCGAGTTTAGCATTCTTACTTTTTTTCTTTCTTTTTTTATAAAAATCTTTTCATTTAAGGAATTTATTCAATTTGTCTGGGTATTTTTTGTTTCTTTTTAGCTTCAAAAAATTCCTTTTGATCAATTACATTAAGTCATTTATTCTCCTTTTGATATTCAGTTCAAAAACAGAAAAAAGAATTCGAATTAATTAAAACTCTCAAAATGTTTCTTTTATTTTGCTCATTAATAAAAGCGAAATACCTGCACTTTGTTGTCCACTTGATTATACAAGAAAAACATAAATAATTACAGTTCATACTCTGGTAAATAAAGTATAAAATGAGATTTACTCATTTTATCCCAATTGTTAATAATATCACGCCATTATTATGTCACACAAATACACACTCATTTTGCCATGACTTTATAATAAGTAGAGGTTGAGATACATAATTCATTATCCCTGAAGTAGCAAAAATTGTTTAAAAGGAAGGAATAATGAAAAAGAAGCAAACAATTGAATAAAAAGTGTATTTAAATCAGAAAGAAAAAATTCTTTCAATAAGTATCTTGTAATGCCACACAGATACATTGGTAAACATAAACACAGATACATATAAAGGAAGATACTGAAATACTAAGATAAAACAGCATACTTTAAGGCTCATCGTTAAAAAATTTTTCGTTAAGCATAAATTTATAGATAAGTAAAAATGCTACATCCGGCTGTGCTGAATCTTAAATACCCTTCACCATTGACATTTTGCAGAAATTAGCATGAGTTGAAGATATTGCGCTAAAAAGCTTATTATTCGTTCATCAGCTTAAACATCGATTATGAAAAAGGCATCTATAAAAATTACAATGAAATATAGAAATAAATTCTTGAAATTAGCTATAAATATTGCTATATTATATATGAGAGGTATAGCAAAATATAAATCATAGAATAGAATTGGTTTTTACTTAAAACTTTTATAAGCCAAAATCCGTTTTTCGGGAATGTATTTTCTGGGAGCTATAGCAAAATATGGACCGATATTAATAACAAAGACGATAAGAAAAATAAATGTGCCAAATCGCAATAAGTTATAAAAAGTATTCCGAAAAGGGCCTTATATGGAAGCAAATAATGACCCCAGCATCTACTATCTTTGGGTTAAATTTTTCAAAAATTTCCTATTGAAATAGAAAAGTTTTTCGAAAATTTCCTATTGAAATAGAAAAGTTTTTCGAAAATTTCCTATTGAAATAGAAAAGTTTTTCGAAAATTTCCTATTGAAATAGAAAAGTTTTTCGAAAATTTCCTATTGAAATAGAAAAGTTCTTCGAAAATTTCCTATTGAAATAGAAAAGTTTTTTCGAAAATTTCCTATTAAAATAGAAAAGTGTTTCGAAAATTTCCTATTAAAATAGAAAAGTGTTTCGAAAATTTCCTATTGAAATAGAAAAGTTTTTCGAAAATTTCCTATTGAAATAGAAAATTTTTCGAAAATTTCCTATTGAAATAGAAAATTTTTCGAAAATTTCCTATTGAAATAGAAAATTTTTCGAAAATTTCCTATTGAAATAGAAAATTTTTCGAAAATTTCCTATTGAAATAGAAAATTTTTCGAAAATTTCCTATTGAAATAGAAAAGTTCTTCGAAAATTTCCTATTGAAATAGAAAAGTTTTTCGAAAATTTCCTATTAAAATAGAAAAGTGTTTCGAAAATTTCCTATTGAAATAGAAAAGTTTTTCGAAAATTTCCTATTGAAATAGAATTGAAAATTTTTCGAAAATTTCCTATTGAAATAGAAAATTTTTCGAAAATTTCCTATTGAAATAGAAAATTTCCTATTGAAATAGAAATTTCCTATTGAAATAGAAAATTTTTCGAAAATTTCCTACTGAAATAGAAAAATTTTCGAAAATTTCCTATTGAAATAGAAAAATTTTCGAAAATTTCCTATTGAAATAGAAAAATTTTCGAAAATTTCCTATTGAAATAGAAAAATTTTCGAAAAATTTCCTATTGAAATAGAAAAATTTTCGAAAATTTCCTATTGAAATAGAAAAATTTCGAAAATTTCCTATTGAAATAGAAAAATTTCGAAAATTTCCTATTGAAATAGAAAAATTTTCGAAAATTTCCTATTGAAATAGAAAAATTTTCGAAAATTTCCTATTGAAATAGAAAAATTTTCGAAAATTTCCTATTGAAATAGAAAAATTTTCGAAAATTTCCTATTGAAATAGAAAAATTTTCGAAAATTTCCTATTGAAATAGAAAAATTTTCGAAAATTTCCTATTGAAATAGAAAAATTTTCGAAATTTCCTATTGAAATAGAAAAATTTTCGAAAATTTCCTATTGAAATAGAAAAATTTTCGAAAATTTCCTATTGAAATAGAAAAATTTTCGAAAATTTCCTATTGAAATAGAAAAATTTTCGAAAATTTCCTATTGAAATAGAAAAATTTTCGAAAATTTCCTATTGAAATAGAAAAATTTTCGAAAATTTCCTATTGAAATAGAAAAATTTTCGAAAATTTCCTATTGAAATAGAAAAATTTTCGAAAATTTCCTATTGAAATAGAAAAATTTTCGAAAATTTCCTATTGAAATAGAAAAATTTTCGAAAATTTCCTATTGAAATAGAAAAATTTTCGAAAATTTCCTATTGAAATAGAAAAATTTTCGAAAATTTCCTATAGAAATAGAAGTTTTTCGAAAATTTCCTATAGAAATAGAAGTTTTTTCGAAAATTTCCTATAGAAATAGAAGTTTTCTATTTCAATTCCGAATTGAAATAGAAAATGTTCGAAATTTCCTATTGAATAGAAAATGTTCGAAAATTTCCTATTGAAATAGAAAATTTTTCGAAAATTTCCTATTGAAATAGAAAAGTTTTTCGAAAATTTCCTATTGAAATAGAAAAGTTTTTCGAAAATTTCCTATTGAAATAGAAAAGTTTTTCGAAAATTTCCTATTGAAATAGAAAAGTTTTTCGAAAATTTCCTATTGAAATAGAAAAGTTTTTCGAAATTTCCTATTGAAATAGAAAAGTTTTTCGAAAATTTCCTATTGAAATAGAAAAGTTTTTCGAAAAATTTCCTATTGAAATAGAAAAGTTTTTCGAAAATTTCCTATTGAAATAGAAAAGTTTTTTCGAAAATTTCCTATTGAAATAGAAAAGTTTTTCGAAAATTTCCTATTGAAATAGAAAAGTTTTTCGAAAATTTCCTATTGAAATAGAAAAGTTTTTCGAAAATTTCCTATTGAAATAGAAAGTTTTTCGAAAATTTCCTATTGAAATAGAAAAGTTTTTCGAAAATTTCCTATTGAAATAGAAAAGTTTTTCGAAAATTTCCTATTGAAATAGAAAAGTTTTTCGAAAATTTCCTATTGAAATAGAAAAGTTTTTCGAAAATTTCCTATTGAAATAGAAAAGTTTTTCGAAAATTTCCTATTGAAATAGAAAAGTTTTTCGAAAATTTCCTATTGAAATAGAAAAGTTTTTCGAAAATTTCCTATTGAAATAGAAAAGTTTTTCGAAAATTTCCTATTGAAATAGAAAAGTTTTTCGAAAATTTTCTATTGAAATAGAAAAGTTTTTCGAAAATTTTCTATTGAAATAGAAAAGTTTTTCGAAAATTTTCTATTGAAATAGAAAAGTTTTTCGAAAATTTCCTATTGAAATTGAAAAGTTTTTCGAAAATTTCCTATTGAAATAGAAAAATTTTCGAAAATTTCCTATTGAAATAGAAAAATTTTCGAAAATTTCCTATTGAAATAGAAAAATTGTCGAAAATTTCCTATTGAAATAGAAAAATTGTCGAAAATTTCCTATTGAAATAGAAAAATTGTCGAAAATTTCCTATTGAAATAGAAAAATTGTCGAAAATTTCCTATTGAAATAGAAAAATTTTCGAAAATTTCCTATAGAAATAGAAGTTTTTCTATTTCAATAGGAAATTGAAATAGAAAATGTTCGAAAATTTCCTATTGAAATAGAAAATTTTTTCGAAAATTTCCTATTGAAATAGAAAAGTTTTTCGAAAATTTCCTATTGAAATAGAAAAGTTTTTCGAAAATTTCCTATTGAAATAGAAAAGTTTTTCGAAAATTTCCTATTGAAATGGAAAAGTTTTTCGAAAATTTCCTGTTGAAATAGAAAAGTTTTTCGAAAATTTCCTATTGAAATAGAAAAGTTTTTCGAAAATTTCCTATTGAAATAGAAAAGTTTTTCGAAAATTTCCTATTGAAAAAGAAAAGTTTTTCGAAAATTTCCTATTGAAATAGAAAAATTTTCGAAAATTTCCTATTGAAATAGAAAATTTTTTCGAAAATTTCCTATTGAAATATAAAAATTTTCGAAAATATCCTATTGAAATATACAAATTTTCGAAAATTTCCTATTGAGATAGAAAAATTTTCGAAAATTTCCTATTGAAATAGAAAAATTTTCGAAAATTTCCTATTGAAATATAAAAATTTTCGAAAATTTCCTATTGAAATAGAAAAGTTTTCGAAAATTTCCTATTGAAATAGAAAAATTTTCGAAAATTTCCTATTGAAATAGAAAATTTTTCGAAAATTTCCTATTGAAATAGAAAATTTTTCGAAAATTTCCTATTGAAATAGAAAATTTTTCGAAAATTTCCTATTGAAATAGAAAATTTTTCGAAAATTTCCTATTGAAATAGAAAATTTTTCGAAAATTTCCTATTGAAATAGAAAATTTTTCGAAAATTTCCTACTGAAATAGAAAATTTTTCGAAAAAATCCTATTGAAATAGAAAATTTTTCGAAAAAATCCTATTGAAATAGAAAATTTTTCGAAAAAATCCTATTGATATAGAAAAATTTTCGAAAATTTCCTATTGAAATAGAAATTTTTTCGAAAATTTCCTACTGAAATAGAAAATTTTTCGAAAATTTCCTACTGAAATAGAAAATTTTTCGAAAATTTTCTATTGAAATAGAAATTTGATTTGTACATTTTTTAATCAATAAAAGTTTAATGAAATTCGTTTAAGTTTTTTGTTTGGTTGTCTAAACTTTATTGTCATGTAATTCAAGTCCTTTGGTTTTGTGTTCCTTTTATTTTCTTTAATGTCTACTAAGGATATTAAAAGGAGAGAATAAAAGAAGAAATATTTTGAAAATCATTGAAGCTTATAAATCTTTATTTAAACAATGAACGTTTGAATGAATGAGCGAATGAATTGAAAATAAGTAATGAATTAGAGTCGTGTTATATAAATAAAATAATCTGCATTTCATCATACTAATAAAACTCATTTTTATTTATTTAACGATTTATAAGAGTTTTAGGTCATTAGAAGGAGGAATAAATGTAAATTGTAAAAATGAGTAGTTGAGCTCAAAAAAGCATATATTTTTTAAAATTTCTTAAAGAATTTCATACTGAATTTTATGTAAAAATTGAAAAGAATTTAAATTCCTTCATGTTCGACCAAAGAAAAATTATAAAACAACAACAAAAATAAGGAAATATGAAAATCCTAGTGAAAAATTGCTTTGAGGTTTGTTTTATATGTTAAAATTTGTTTAACAACAAAAAAGAGGAAATGGAAAAATAAAAATAAATATTAAATAAATACAACAACAAATACAATTACAACAATACTAATCAAATAGCTTCAGGACATGAGCACTTTTAATAATTATTCACTCTGAAATATTTGCAAATGGTTGTCCAAATAAATAAAAATAAGAGAATTCAAGGTGTGTTCCTCACAAATACACAAATAACAACAACTAGAGAAGAGAGAGATATTAAAACAGAAGCCGGCAGAGAGTAATTTTCATAAATTTCTCTTAAAGTACATAGAAAAAATGTTTACTTATTTTGATACAAAAAAAGTCTTTTATTCAAGTTGAAAAACAAAAATTAAGTTTATTTAATGAAATAATACGATTGTTTCAAAAATAACAGTAGTTCCTGCTTAAAATAAAATTCATATTTAGAAGACCTTCAGTAGGGGCAAAACAGCCAAACAGAGTGAATTTTCCAAAAATTGTGCCCTGAAAACAATACACTGAAAAAAAGTTCAGCGTGATATGGATGTATGTTTTTCTGAGTATTAATTTTATTTCAAGCAGGAACTACTGATATTCTTGAAACAATCGTGTTAATTCATTAAAAAAAACTTATTTTTGTTTTTCAGCTTGAATAGAAGACTTTTTTTGTCCAAATTAGTAAACATTTTTTCTATGTACTTTAAGAGAAAATTATGAACAGTTCTCACAATATATGAAAATTACTCTCTGTCGGCTCCTGCTTTAAATATAAATCTCTATTTTTCAGAAATTTTCCTTAAATGACTTTTTAAAGCGACATTTCTAGAAATTTCTATTTTGGAGGAAATTTTCTAAAAAAAATTCTGTTTGGACTAATAATTCTCCTGCAGAAGTTATGCAGATCCTAAATTTTTCTAGTAAATTATCTTCCTTGAGAAAGTTATTGAAGTGAATTCTTAACAGTTTTAAGAAGTTTTGATAATTATTATTGGCTTTGTATTCCTGCTGCCTCTCCCTTTTAATCCTGTCCATCCTACATTTTGTCCCGTAAAAAATTTTTGGGGTAAGAGATTGGGACTAGAATTTATCACTTTCGATGTAACAGTTCTTTAGATATTTAATAATTAAAATTATTTATATACGTAATTACCGCACCCCTGATCCCATACATCTTACAAAACAACTGCTTAAGGAAGTGATTGGAACTAAATTTTAACACATTCGCTGTAATAGTTAGTTAGACATGCGTTAAATAATACTGTATGGGAGTACCTCTCACCCTGTTCTTTTCGAAATTTTGTTGCAGTCCACGTCACTTTCGGATATATTGGAATCATTCTGCGAAAATTTCAGCAAAATCAGTTCAGTATTTTATCTTTCTTTCAGTCCCAAACAAACGAATAAGTATAAAGATTTAAAAGAAAAATTATAGAAAATTTTGTAAACGTTTCTATTTTACAGAATTTTATTCAAAATTACTATTTTATAGAAAATTTTCTTGAAATTTTCTTTTTGTAGAAAATTTTGCTAAAATTTCTGTATTAAAAATATTTTCTTGCGATTTCAATTTGTATACCCTCCACCGCTGCAAGTGGTGATGAGGATATATTAACTTTGACATTTCGTATGTAACGCTAAGAAGTAATCGCCTAAGACTCTATAAATTATATATGTATTTTCTTGCAGCAAATTAAAATCTGAGTCGATTTAGCTATGTTCATCTGTCTGTCTATCTGTTCTTTTTTAGAAATTTTTCTTCATATTTAATTAATATAAAAACTTTTATGTTCATTTGTAATTAAACTTTTAATTGATTTAATAATTCAATTTCATTTTCAAAATCCTATTATTATTATTGTTGTTATTGACTCACTTGGGGTGTTTTTAATATTTTGGTGTCATAATTACAGTGTTTACACATAATTTTTGTTTATTTTTCATAAAAATCAAATAAAATTATTAATTTAATTGTGATTGTTTACACATTGAACACGCAACCATCAAAATATTTATATTGAAAATCAATTATAGTCTTTGTGTCTCTAAGACAAACCCACTGGAATCATTTTTATGATTAAAGAATTTTTGTTTTGGGCTTTTGAGAGGAAAGAAAATAGAAAAATCAATAATTTTCCTTCATTTTACCATTTAATGTCTTATTTAGGGCTGACGAATAAGTTGTTTTTATTGCAACGTAAATAAATAATTGAAATGTTGTTGAAAAACTGTTTTCTTCTTCTTCTTGCTTTTTTTATTTGAAATGAACAAAACACTTAAATATTTAATCGTTTATTCTGAAGAATATTTACTCTTCTCTTTGGTAGATTTTCAGGGAGGCTGTTTTTATACCCTTCACCATCACAAGTGGTGAAGAAGGTATATTAACTTTGTCATTCCGTGTGTAACGCTAAGAGGGAATCATCTTAGACTCCATAATGTATTTATATATTTGCATCAAATCAAAATCTGAGTCGATTTAACTATGTCCTTATGTCCGTCTATCTGTCTGTCTGTAATTGACATGCTCACATTCAATGAACTAATGAAATCGCCCATTATTTATATATATTATTGTATCAAAATCTAGGTCGATTTTGCTAGGTCCGTATGACTGACTGTCTGTGTGTTGTTGGCACGCTCACATTTACAGCAATCAACAGAGCTCAATAAAATTTGTCTTATTTTTTTTAAAGTCCTGAGAAATTTAAAACCAGAAAAATTGTTTTTGCATGTTAAAAGGTATCGACCGATATCTGAGGCATTCCCAAAGTCAGCAGAAAATCTTATTCTAATTTATCAATTATAAATCGACAAATTAAAATAAGATTTTTGTAATATAAAGTCATTTGTACTTCATTACCATTCCAACAAAGACCAAAATCGGTTCAGTAGAAAAAAAGTTATAACCAAAAATATAACTAATTTTAATTTTATATAAATTGTATATTTTGTATATGTTTGTGAGTGTATGTATAAAAGTGTATGTACAGAACAAAACGTATTTACTTCACACGTATTTATGGTGGAGGGTAGTGAAGTTTCGGCATTCTTATTTGTTTCTAATACGATTTATTTGCTTTGAAGACTTGAAGAATTTAGATTTTTTTATATTATTTTCAATTTACTGCCTTTTTTCGATTTTACACAATATTTTTGTTGGCGGAATTAAATGTTAAAGTGTTTTTTGGTGTTTTGGCAAAATTTGTAGAATGTTGGGGAAGAAAAATTAGATGATCAAATTGGCTTCATTCAATTGTCGTTGTTATTTAAGGTATTTTGAAATGATTATTTTCTTGTTGCTGGTATTTTTTATTTATTTGATTTTCTTTTTACTTTGATTTTGTTTGTATTTCACATTTCTATTCTTTTTCTATTTTCTCTTGTTCTATTTTTGTTTATCAAATCAAAATCATTTATCTACATTTGACGTTTTGGTTTCTTTATTGTATGGAGGAGGGTAAAAAAGGGAAGGAATCAGGAATATGAACATATATTTGTGCCACATGTAGTAATTTCATTTTTTCTCTAGGTTCGTTGACTTTGAGACTAACAAAAAAAACATCAAACTCTATTATAATGCTTTTAAGCTTTTAATAGAAAATTCTTGTTAAAGACTTTAATATTAGAAAATGTTATCAAATTTTCTTTACACAATTAATTATTTATAATTTATTAAAATTCAATTATAATAATTCTTAAATATGTTAAATATTTAATATAAATGATGAGCCTAAAAGTAGGCTATTGTAAAAATCATTTAATTATTATTTTATTTTATCCCCATTAATATGTAAAATTTTTAATATAAATATTGCCCCTTAAAATAGGCTCTCCCAAAAATCATTTAAATATAATTTAATATGAAGATTGAGATCAAAAAATGCTTGACATAAATATATTTAAATTCCGGGCCTCTCTTGGAAGGATTTGCCTCTCTTGGTACAAATACCACATTATTGTTCTTGCACAATTTGAGGACTTGTTTACCAAAGTGACTGGATGCTAAGTCTGGCTAAAAATAAGTGGACAAACCATGAAGTCTCATGAATGGAAGATGCCTTGATGTAAGTTTTGGCTTTTTTAGGGCCCGTTCTAAGAAATGATTGGTTTCTTTTGCTGCATATTGCTTCTATACCAAAAACTTTTAGGGAAATTTTATTGCTTTTGGGTCCTAAACTTTTCTTCGAGCATCAGTAACATAAAATTTATGACCAGTAAGTTGCGAAAAATCCGCCAGGACATAAGTTTCGTCCATTTCCATTATGCAGCAAGAACATTTTTTTAAGAAAACTTTAAAGTCAAGTTTCTGTATTCCTTTTTGCCCTCTAAAGTTTAAGCAACGTTTATGTCAGGATCTTTTTAAACAAACCGAGCACTGAAATAACCGAGTGGATTTCCTACCGGGTATTTTGGGAGCTCTTTTGAAAATGCTTTTTATTTTTTCATGTTGACCATTTCTTGTATCTGAACTAGTTTTACTATTACCGGACAAGTTTTCCTAATGATGTCTAATAACATTGGAATCATTTTACCTTTAAATGCTTGGCCAACATTTTGAAGGACCGAATTGGGTTTTAATGAAAATATTTAATAATTTCTGTACGATGTTTTTTTGATCACCAATTTTAATGAGATGAATCAACTATTCGTTTGTTTGACATGGGATAAGCATTTTTCGATCTCGCTCTTTGTATCCCTATAAATATACTATACAAATATTATTAAAGAAATCCCCCTTAAAGTAGACTATGTAAAACCAAAGTTGATTTTAATCAGATGAATAAACTGTTCGTTTGTTTGACATGGGATAAGAATTTTTCGATCTCACTCTTAATATTCCTATAAATATGCTATACAAATATTATTAAAGAAATACCCCTAAAAGTAGACTATGTAAAACCAAAGTTGATTAGAAAATTTCTTTTTAATTATTTAATCTTTGTTTAATTTTACAAAATTTCTTAATCTTTTTATTACTCTTAATATTTCAATGAAATTTTCAAATATTTAACACTTAACTTAATTTCACTAACACACACACACATTCTCCCTCATTTATGTAAATATTTGCTTACTCTCACTACTCAAAAGTCCTTTAAAGTTATTTAAGATTTTATCCCAAAAATTTTGTTTAACATTTCTTCCCTCAGTTAATCTATTTTAGTCAGAAAATAACATGAAATCTAAAGTTTTCAGTATGTGTGTGTGTATGTGTGTTTAAATAATTAAATCATGTTAAGGATACGAAAATCCTTAATAAGTTATAATCAAATTTATAACTATAAGTTAAAAGATATTTAAAAGCAAAGTTACTGGTTTTTATGAAATGCAACTAAAACTTTAAGACAAAAAGGAGAAAATTTGATTAAAACTGGAAGATATTTGAAAATTCTGGGAAAAGAATGAAATTCAAATAAAGTGGTTAAGAAAGGAAGAAGAAACAAAAAGTGTTTCTTAAACGGAAATGATTTTTTAAAATTTTTCACAAAAATCAAGTCGAATGTCAGATCAAAATCTTCATCTAAAGCCACCTTAAGGCTCAGGTAGGTCCCTTTTGACAGGATCTAAATTAGAATTATTTTATATCCAGTATAAAGTCTGGTATAATTTATATCCAGCATAAAGTCTGATCTAAAGTTTAGTCTAAAGTATAGTCTAAAAACTATTCCAAGTTCTAGTCTAAATTATACTCCATAGTATTATACTTCTAGTATGGTATAAAGCTTAGCATGTAGTGTTGCCTTAAGACTAGTCTGAAGACTATTTCAAGTTCTAGTATAAACTCTAGTCTAATTTATAGTATAAAGTCCGATGTGTCTATTTTATAATAACATATTCCAAATCCAGTATAAAAACAAGTCTGAACTCTATTTTATAAAATCTAGTCAAAAGTTTTATCAAAACCACACTTTAGGTTATTATCTCATGTGCAGTCTTTTTTAGCCTAAAATCCAGTATAAAATCCAATCTAAAGGTCTATTGTAAAAACTAGTCGAAATTTCAGTGTAAAATTTAATATAAAGGTTATTATTTAGCAGACTCTAAAGTCTAGTATAAAACTTAAAAAAAATATAAAATCTAGTCTAAAGAAATTAAAATTAATTACTGGTATAAAATCTTTCATATTTTCTGGCCGAAAATCTAGCCTGATGTTTATTCTAAAGTCTAAACTTATACTTAAAAACCCAGTTTAAAATCTCAAATCTAGTTGATAATCTATCGTAGTCCAAATTGAAGTATTAAGTCTGGTCTAAAGGATAATCTACAAAATCATATATATAATTTACGGTCTAAAATTTGTATTAATCTTAGTCTAAATTTAAAAAAGTTTAGTGTAAAGATAAGTGTAAAATTAATGTAAAATTTTTCCTAATTTATAATATACTTTCCTTTTAATAGAATTATGAGAACTCCATTTTACAGATTTTTTTAAAGTCAAGTGATTTTAATTTTAGTTTAATATTTAGTTTAAATTCTGTTCTGAAATCTAGTCTAAAATGCAGAGTTTTATTTACAGTTTTAAGTAAGATCAAGCAGAGATTATAAGCTACAATATAGTCTAAAGTTTGGTTCGAAGTTTGGTCTAAAATTGTAATCGAAAGAATTTTTAAAGTCTGATTTAATTGCTGGTATAAATTCTGATTTAAAGTTCTTTATAAAGTCAAGTCTTAAACTTTGTTGTGTCTTATTCTGATCAAAAGTTAAGTTAAAAAAAGGACTAAAACCTAGTGAACTTCGAATAAACTTACGGCTATAAAAGGACTATAAAAAATGTTTAAAGCCAAAGTAAAAGCCAATTTGATATTTCAGCCAGTTTTATGATAGAGTAAAGGGAAAGAGTAAAGTATTTGTTTGCTAATTGACATTTCGTAGAGTTTCAATGGTTTCACTTTAGGCAATCTGGAAGTGGACTTACTTTTAAAATGAAAATCGATGAAATGAAATATAAGGTTATGTTATGTCAGGATATTTGAGGTTATCTTTTGTCAATCATTTTGACATTTTAAAGTCCTTTTAAAATCTTTAATATTTTATTTATTTCTTTTTAGTATTTTCTAAGAAATTTTACCTTCAAAATACTTATTTTAGACTAAAGAATTTCATTCTTGATATCTGTTTTTGTATAAATATTTCTTCAACATTTGATTTCCGTAACTTTAATTTCCTGTTAACCTAAAATCAATATTTAACACAAAAAAAAAAAAAACAAATTCTATTTATCACAAAGACAACATTAAACGAAACAGAACCTTAACACATACAACTACATTTACAAACATAAAAAAATAACAAATTTATTGTACTTAAGGGGTTTTTTATATACATATACCTCCTTCTTGGAAAGAAAAAGAGATGAAGAAAAATGGATTACATATTTATTAATGGATTGAGAGTTTGTACAAATTCAGGCATGACCGGCTTTTTCTCTCTACAAACGTATAAAAGAACACTGAAAAATGGTTCCTATAAAAATGTGTCAAAATCTTAAAAATGGTAGAAAATGTATAAAGTAATAGAGAAAGAAAGAAAATAAAGGAGAGGAAGAGAGTAAAGGGAATTTCCTCATTTGCTATTTTACTATGTGTAAAAGTGTAAATGAATGTTTTTGGTTTAGAAAATGAAAATGTCAATCATTTTTCTTACACAAAGTTAGACAGACAGATAAACATACCAAAACACACACACACATTTACATATACATAGTATAACAGAATTAATGGCATAATATTATTGTTATACAGTGGTCATGATTTGTTTATTAATGTTGTGGATTAATAAGTAAAAATGCAGTATTTGGATGTGCCGAATCTTAACCACAAGTGTGGGTGAAGTAAATATCTTATATTTCGTTCATGCACATCACACGTACACACTAAATATTTTGGAAAAGTTTCAATTTTACAAAAGTTTAATATTCTAAACCGATTTCTTTTTGTTTAATAGGGAACTTTTCCGGACTATAGCAAATACCCAGGCCAAATTTCATTTCAACTCTGTCAATTATTGTGGATGTGAGCGTGCCAATAACAGACAGACAGACAGACAGACAGACAGACGGATATAGCTAAATCAACTCAGATTTTGATTTGATAGAAGAATATATATATATATATATATATATATATATATATATATATATATATATATATATATATATATATATATATATATATATATATATATATATATATATATATATATATATATATATATATATATATATATATATATGTTATATGGAATCTGAAATAATTCTAGTTTAGCGTTACAAGTTCTTTCTTAGCGTTTCTAAGGATAGAATTTCATTCAGGTGCACATTTTTATTATAATTGAAACCACAATAATATATAACTCCCTCTTCACCCCTTCAAATTTATTTTATTTGTGTTTGAATTTTAGAAATCATTATAATTCTTGTATATACATTTATTAAAATACTTTTTTCCTCACACATACACGCTTACATACATATGTATCTACTCAGATCCCTCGTATAACCTGTTAGACTATTACAACTTTAGTGAGTACATTTCTAATGTCAACAATTTGTAGTGTCAAATACATTCATTTTCATATCCTCCCACATATACACACACATATAAAATATGTTGTAATTGTGTGTGAGTGTGCTTTTTTGAAAATGTATCTTCTTCCTTCCTGTTGTTGTTCCTCCTGTTCGTTAGTGTTGTTGTCAAATATATAAATCTTTGTTGTTGTTTCTTGTTGGATTATTTATACATAATAATATATTTAGACATTAGTGTAAGTATGATGTTGCTTGTTGTTGTTGTTGTTCTTCAACATGTTTGTTTATATTTTAATGTATGTATGAAATGTATTAACATTTATTGTATATACACACACATACTTATACATATTAATATGGTATACAAATATTTTGTGTTGTCTTTAAAGTATTATTAACTCTTTTTTTCAATTTCCTTGATAGAAATTTGACAGTGACAGATAATAAGGAAAACGAATTGAATTTGTTGACAGGATTTAACAAACTAAAACAAGAAGGTTCAAATAATACAGGCTTGAGAAAAGTTGGATGGAGTATATAATCAAAGGGTGTGTATAAAATTAAAAATCTGGTTTAAAATATTTCATAAATCTAGGCCAAATATAATTAACAGTAGTTAATAATCTAGTCTTAAGTCTGGTCTAAAATATGGTTTAAAGTAAAGTCCAAAATATAGTCTAAAAACAAAAAAAGTCTAGTCTAAAGTAATATTCCAAAATTCAGTCTAGAAAGTAGTCTAAAGTAGTTCAAAGTCATGTCTATAATTTCGATTTAAGTAAGAATATCTAAATAAAAAATCTAAACCTAAACTTTAGTCTCCAGAGTGGTCCAAAGTTAAGTCTTAACTCAAGTCAAAAATCTTGTCAAAAGTTTAGTCCAAAACTTGTCTAACATTTAGTATAAAATATAGTTTAAAATCTAAATAAAATTGAAGATTGATCTAAAGTTTATTCAAAAAATAGTTAGAAATCAAGAATAAAAGTCATTTAAAAGTATTTGTATTAAATGTATTATAAAATCTAGTCTGAAGTCAAATATACTGTCTGAAGTCATGTCTTTAATTTAGTCTAAATTTTAGTCTACGTCTAGTTTATATTCTGCTTCAAAATGAAAACTGTAGTTTTAAATTCAGTCTAAAACTAGTGTGAACTTTAAATTCTATTTTAAATCAGGACTAAAGTCTATTCTAAATTCTAATATTCAAAAATCATTCTTAATTTAATCTAAAGTCCACTCAAAAGTTCTTTTTTTAAGTTTAGTGTTTAGTTAATTGAAGTCTGTTAAGTGAAAATTTGAACCGAAATCAAAGTCAATTCATGTTTAAAATTATTGAAGTTTCGTCTTAATACTGGACTCATCTAAGACAGACACAAAGTTCAGTATGGAATCTGATATAAAGTTTTCATTAAAATTTGATCTAATGTCTAATCTGAAGTCTAGTATAAAATATATTAAAAAAAATGTAATCAAAATCTTATATACGTTTTGGTCTAAATTCTAGTCGAAATTATCCTCTTAATATTATTCTAAACAAAAGTGTAGTTAAATCTTATTTAAACTTTTTAATACTTTTGTCGAAAACTAATCTTAAGTTTAGTCTAGAGTATAATACTGAACTACTGTAAATGTTGTGTAAGTTATGGTTTCATTGAAGCATTAATTTAAAGTCTAATTAAAAGGACATATTTTGTCAAAAAAAAAAAAAAAAAAAAAAAAAAACTGGACCAAAATCTTGTATACGATTTGGTCTAAATTATAGTCGAAAGTTTTCTGTAAAGTCAGTTTTAAGTATAGTTTATAATCTGGTTGGTAAAAGGTGTAGTGTAAGTGGTCTTGAATATTAAATCTTGTTTTTGTTTTCTGTTTTCTTTTCAAATATTCAAGTGTTTATGTTTTTGTTTTATAAGTTTAGAATTTTTAAATTCTAAGTGGTAGCTTACTTTTCATACCCACTGTTGTTATATTTTAAATTTATGCGAATATTTATTTTATTTATGGATTTCTTTATTCGTATTTTATGAAATTTCTCTACAAATTGTATTAATATTTTAAGGTTTATAAGTCAGATTTAGTTAAATGTATTGTAATATATTTTATATTCATTATTTCCTAATTTTACTATTTCCATGTTAACATTTTAACACTTACACACACACATACTTGACTTCTCGTACACCAACACACAAATACATTCAATGTAATATTTGCTAACTGTCAGTTTAGGTTAAAATACACTTGAATGACTTTTATTGTTAGAATTCAAAATAAAAGAGAGAGAGAGAAATTTACAATAAAAGATGGAAACGACTAGAATTACGGAAAACTGGCTAAAAGAAAGGAAAAATATTGTTTGGAATTGTCACAAATATATTAAAAGAAAACAGGTGGAAGAGGTTCAATACCCTCTACCACAAGGGTGTGTAAAGTAAATACGTTATGTTTCATACATAGATACATACACTCACAAACGTATAAAATATATGTAAGTTTATCATAAATATAACACTGGAACCCTTAATGAGTCAAAAATTTCTTATATTTTTGGCCATAACTTTTTTCAACTGAAACGATTTTGATGGAATCTATAACGATTTTGAATGAAGCATATACAACTTAATATTATGGACAAATTCATTCTTATTTGTCTCAGGACTATAAGAAATACTCAGGCAAATTTTAATTGAGCACTGTCAATTATTGTGGATTTGAGCGTGCCAACAACCAAACGTGCAGACACACAGAATTTTTAATGTGTTGATGATCACATACTGCATGTACAAGTTATACAACAGTCTAAAGAGGGACTGTTCAGTTTACTAAGCTTCTTGAAGTCATCCATTGTCTCTTCTATAGTCTCTTCAATACAGTAGTTTTTTTGCACTTAAAGTGATTTATCGTATAGCATTTTATCACTTTACTACATATTACATATTTTGTGATTGTAGGGGACCAATGCTTAAGGGTGTGTTATTGGACTATATCGAAAGAGTATTTTATTGACTCTGTTGTCATCAAAACCGATGTATAGTATTGTCTAATTTTAAGCAGCTTTGGATAGAGGGAGAGAGAAACCTTACTGTTCCCCAACAGATCTCTGAAAAAAGCATCGAAATCCGGATGTAGATATATTCGTTAATTTCTTAATTACTTTTCATTGATGCTTGATTAACTCAATAAACTATTTTAAAATCTTAATTTAATCACTTTGGCAATTTTAGGAATTTTTTCCGATCATAAAGAATTTTTCATGTTTCGTTAAAATGTTTTTACTAAAAATGATGGTGTGTATTTCAGGGATGGAAAATGGATTTGTAAAAATATTTATGAAATTTTGCTTTGTAATTCGTTAGATTATTTCTTATCTCATGTTGTTAATTATCACAAAATGTTTATACTTCTATATACCTTTTCCATAATTTATCAAATGTACTCAAACGCCTTTTAGGAAATTAGTCTGTAATAATGAATCTAATAGAATAGTTTTAAATGATATGTCACGCACACATATTTAAGATATGTGCCCTCAGTGGGTCCAAGATGATTTTCTTTTAGTTTGGTTTTCATAATTCATACATTGTTGTTTGGATGTGTACAAAATTGTAAACAATTTTTGTGTAAAAAGTATAAACTGAAGTCAAAAGTCTAAAATTTATTTGTAAGTTTAGCATGAAGTCTTAAATCTATTCTAAACTATATTCTAAAAGTTTAGAATTTAAAAGTCTAAACTTAAATCTTTTATTATCTAATTTTATCTAAATCTAAGTCTAAATATATCTAAACTAAAGTTTTCTAATATAACTTATATTAAATCAAAATTTGATCAAAATGCTGTTTAAAATCTAGTCTACTGTGCATTTTAATGTCTACTTTAAAGTCTGTTCTAAACTCCTGTCAAAAGTGTAAATTCCAGCCATAACTCTAATATGAAGTCTAAAGTCTAAATTATATTCTGAAACCAAGTCAAACGTTTGGCATAATATTTAGCCTAAATCTAGTCGAAAGTCTTCCTTAAATTCCTGAATTAAATTCAATCTTGAGCTTGAAATCAAATATTGAGTTTTATTTAATCTAATAAAATTTAAAATCAAAATTCAATCAAAATCTTATTCAAAATCTAGTCAAAGGTAAAAGTTAAAGCCTTGTCTAAAATCTATTTCAAATTCTCAAGCTTTAGCTAAAACTCTTTACTGAAACCTTAAGTCTAGCATGAAGTCTGAAGCATATTCTAAAATATATTCTAGATTTAAGTCTAAAATTTGTTATAATGGTCTAAATCTAGTCTAATGTCTTCTTTAAAATCCATTTTAAGAATTTTAAATAAAATTTATATTGAAATCTAGTCTAAAGTCTAATAAAATTTAAGTAAAAATTAAAATGTATTCAAAATGTTTAATCTTAAATCTGTTTTAAAAGGTTTTGGACTTTATAAGTGTAGTATGAAGTCCAAAATCTATTCTAAATTAAATTCTAAAACTAAAGTTTGGCATAAAATTTTGTCTAAATTTAGCCTGTAGGCTTCTTTAAATTCTAGTCTGAAATTCATTTTAAAGTTTAAAATAAATCTAATCTAAAATCTAGTTTTGGTTACAGTTTTCAATTTGTTGAAGTCTAATCTAAAATCAAATTATATATCTGCTTAAATATCTAGTATAAAATGTTAGCCTACATTTTATACTAGATATTTAAGCAGACTATTTTAAGAACTCGCCTAAATATTTCTAAATTTTGATATAAACATTTATGAATTCTAGTCGAAAGTCTAGACTAAAATCTAGTCTAGAGTCTAGTCTAATAATTGTTTAAAAATTTTATCTAGATTCTAGTCTAAATTCGAAAGTTGTACGATCTGAAGTCTTTTCTTAAATAAAATTTAAGGTTTTATCTAATGTCTAGTATAAGGCTTAGACTTGACCTTATGCTTGGCATTAGACATTAGTAATTCTAAACTTATCCATTCGGTTTAAGTCAGATTGCAACAAACAAAGGTATGCTGTGTTCGTTAAACCATGATTAAGACTTCTTTGTAACAAGTATCTTGCTAAAATGTTCAATCTTTATCCATTCTTCATCCACAAAAATTGTTCATACATAATATCCGAATATCATTTGATAACAAAAAGTTTATTTTTTTATTTTTTTTCAAAATTAATTTTCAGTAAAAGACTTCAGCTTTATTTTTGGATGAGAACAACAAAGATATGTAGAACAAAATAAGAGGAAAATATTAAATTAAGTTCATTTATATGAATATGCATCAGTGTATGAATACTTTACATAATATATTTAAAATTATGAGAAACTTGAAAAACTTCAAAAATTGATGTTTTACCAAAATTTCTATTTTATTTTTTATAAATATTTTCAAAAGTTGAAATCTAATTTGAATTTTTTATTAAATTTAGTTCGTATTGTTCCTTATTATTTGAAATGTTTTTCTTTTATTTTGAACTCCTCTAATATTCATGTTCTCATGTATGCTTTTGGAATTCTAATGAGTTCTAGCTGCTGTTATACTGAATTTAATATTGAAATAATTTTTTTTGATTTTCACCATTCATTGCACTAATAACTCAAATTCAAGTAACCGCATGAAATTCATAGACAAAAATTATTTAAAGAATTTTTGTATAGAAAATCAATTTTGATTGGTTCTATGAAAAATAGAGTTATAAGAGAAAAAATTTCATAAAAATATAATTCAGAAATATTATTTAGCTTAAAGGCATATTTTGTATTTATGGCGCTATAAAATTTTGAACTACAAACATATAACTACGTTTATTGACTTATATATGTATGATAAAGAAACTTTTTATTTTATTCTTAAATACAGTTATTTTTGTGTTAAGTTATTTTACTTGTCTGATTTTAGTCGAATTTTATAAACAACAATTTATGATCAAATTTTATAAATAAATTATTACAATGTGACAGAGATTTTAAAAAAAATGGAGAAATGATTATAGAAAACTATAAACTTCGATGATAAAAAACCATCACAAGTGGTGAATAGGATATATTGATTTTGTCATTCCGTGTATATATTTTCTTACATCAAACCAAATCTGAGTCGATTTAGCTGTCTGTTTTTGGCACGCTCACATCCTCAATAATTGACAGAGCTCAATGAAATTTTACCTAAGTATTCACTATGGCCCTGAGAAATTTCCTATTTAAAACCGGTAAAATCCGTTCAGTATTGTAAAAGATATCTGATGCAACCTCTAAGTTCGAGCGATGAACCTCGTAAAATTGTCTATTATAAGTCTTTAAATTGGTATGAAATTTCGCCATTATATTTGGTTATGTCATTACTATTCCAAATGTTATCAAAATCGGTTCAATAGAAAGAACGTTATAGCCAAAAATTTAATTAATTTTATGAACCGTTAAGTGCTTCTGTTTTATATTTAAATAAGCGTTGTATGTTGTAAACGTTTGTGAGTGTATGTGTGTGTATATGTATATCTACGGAATCCAACTTATTAACTTCATACGAATTTGTGGTGGAGAGTATTGGCAATTTGGCATAGTCGAATTCATCGTTCTTACTTGTTTAAATTCAAATGCAAGGACATGTAAATTATATAAGTTATTTCGATTCCTTAAAGACATTTTCAAAAAATTTTGTATTTTTCTGGTTTAATGATGTGTAAAAAAGTTAAAGAGATTTGAAACTTTTGAAATAGAATATATTTACGACTTTAAAAATCTATACTACGAATTTTTTATATGTCCTGTTTAAACACATGAAGTCCAAACTCAAACTTGCCTTCATCTTAGTTATGGCTGTGTGTAATTTCTTTGAAATCGGACTAAGTATTTAAAAGTTATAGATTTATTTCCATTTTATTCTACATAAAAAGTGCTAGGCAGCGTATAAGTAATATTAGTTTCCTAATATTAAGTATACGCAGCTTAATTATTTAATATTATGTTAATAAAAGTCTAATAACGATTATAATGAAAATATTTCTGGCATTAATATTTTAATTAATTTTTAATAATTAAAAATATTAATATTTTTTTTCTATTTTTTATATACCGATATTTCAATAATTAATTTCTTTGCTGAAATTGCATTATTTTACAAATACCGATTCCAAACTTTTGATGAATGTAGACAGGGGTTTCTGTTTATAAAAAACAACGGATTATTAAATTTAACAGATCGCAATTTTTGATATATCTTGATGAATTAATGATCTTGTATCAGTCTAAATCCAAATTTCAAAAATACCGAAATTCACTCTAAATTGCATAAGTCACGTTATTGTTATTTAACTTTAACATCTACTTTCGAAAATCACCTCAAGTTGCATAAATTTATAAAATACATATGTATGTGAATTTGAAGAAAAGATTTCAAATATAACTGCAAATCATAAAATCGGTTTCTATGATCATCAGGCGTTATTGTTGTTGTAAAAGTTCGGCTGTAATCGATAGTTTCTTCTTGGGGAAAAACTTTTGTTTGACAATCTTTGACCGAGTGTAACTCGGGTCGTTACTAATCGGAAATTCAATTGTTGTGGGAGTGGTGGTCAGTTCATAATTTTTCATGCCTCTACAGTAGTGAAGGATATTATATACTCGGTCTTTTTTGGCTAATACACTTTTACTTTTTATAGAGGTCTACAAGGATTTTTTACTTCTTTTGCTCAATTAATAAATTACAAAAAAAGCAACAAACCTGAGGTGATCACCTTTAGAGGGTTACCAATTATTTCTCTGCCCAGAATAAGGGTTTAAATGCAAAAAACGGTTTTTGACTCATTTTGTAATCTTCAAACGATCGAAACTTTCAAAGAGTTTAATTTTAATAAAAAAAAGAGTTATATTTTTATCGCTCCCTGAATAGAGTTTTAAAATGAAAAATTCGCACAAATTGTTTTGAAGTCGTATATAACAGTGAAAAATGTTTTATTAAGCTGAAAAAGGGATGTTTGTAATCTTTGTATGAATATACCAACGTACTGTTTACATTTGCTATATAAATTTTTGTTTGTTTTTGTTATTGTACAAGGACAAAAATTAAAATTTTAATTGAAAAGAGTTTTATTCTTTTAATCTTCTCAAGTTAGAGTGAAAAGAAAGATCATTTGAAAATAGAGAATTTGCTCCGAGTTTATCCATACTCTGTTCAAAAGTTAAAGCTTCTTAAAAAGAAATCAATTTGGACACAATGTCTGTAATAGAACCTTTGAAAGTCAAATGAAGTTTAACTAACTTATGCTATCAGACCCACCTGTTAACACTTTTTTAGTCTTAAAAGTAGCTTGGTTACTTGAATATAACTTCAGTGCCGAACAAATTTAAAGTTCTATCTGAAATAAGATTCAAATTTCTAAGTGATATGAATGACACAATGGAATGTTCGCTGTTGCGGTTTCGATGAAAATGTTCCGAAATTTTTAGAGATTTATTATTTTTTTTAATAAAATGTAGGATTCGTGAAGAAAAGGTGAAAAATGGTAAAACTTGTATTCAAGTTGGAATAGTTTAAGACGGAAATATAGATTAACAAATATTGTGTTTGGGTTATTTCGACCCCAGAAATGAAAAATGAAAAAATGTTATTGAAGAATAACGTAATGTATGATGAAAACTGATTGACAGAAGGATACATTTCTCTATATGTATTTGTTTAATTATATTTAATGCTTAAGTTATATTATTGATTAATCTAGAGTTTCTTTTTTATCATTTCAGTGACTTTAACTTTAACTCGACGTAAGTAATTTTTATAAATTTTCAAAATTTTAGATTTTCTATTAAATGATATATAATTTTTTTAATCACGAAAATTTAGTAAAATTTAATGATGAAAGTATCGAAAAATAATTTTGAAACCGTTTTGTAAAATTCATGGACATAAATAAGTCTATAAAAAAGGAAGATTTCATATTAAATGGACCTTAAAATTAAATCATCATTATGGCATCATTATAGCATTAGTCTTAGGTATTTTATTTGAAAACATACTCCCAATTTCATCAACTTTTAATCTGGTTCCACAAAATACTACTCTAATATAATATTGCCTACTGACACAATCTACAAGGTTAACTATAACACGCTTCATACTGTGACCACAAAAGACTCTTATTAAAGCTACAACTAAAACATCGTCTAAAACTATATTCTTTATTTTCAAGTAAATAATAAGCTACAGACTCTTAACTAGAGTTTAGACTCCAGTTTAAATTACTTAAACGTGCTTTTTGTATAAAATCGTTCATGTTTAAATGGAATTGAAAACAATAAAGTTAAAATTCAAACGTTACATTTCCCTTTCCCTCTTAAAGAAATTAGGTTGTTACACCCTCTTTCCAACTTAAATACAACATTTAACACAATACAAATATTCTTTAGAAAGAGAAAGCAATACAATCACAAATTAAAGCTACAAAAAAGAAGAAGAAGAAAATGTGTTACTTAATACTGATTAACTTTATCCGAAAAGTCATAAAATAGAAAAATAAGAAAATATTTTGTAAATAAAGTTAAAGTAGAAAAAATATAGAGAAAAACTAAAAGAAAACTTTAACTTTCGATTCATTTACAACAATTATTAGGATTCTTTTCTAACGTTTTTTCCTCCTTTTAGAATAATAGGTTTTGGTGTTGTTTTTGTTGTTTTCATTGTTTTAACTAAAAGTTAAGAAAATAATGAAAAAAGTACGAACAAGTGTGATGGAAACTACAACTACGATTGTCCCAGTTAGAAAACTAGAAAATCAAAAAAGTCGAAATGAGATCGGAAAGTAAATATTGAAGGAATCCAGCAGTACGCAAAAAATGGAATATAAATTCTAAACTAAACATAAATGTCCAGTTTTAGAATAGTTATTTTATACTTAAATTAAAATTTTTTGCTTAATATAAAATATATGAATTAGAATTTCAAAAATTAAAATTTTATACTTTAAAGAGAATTTAAACAAAAATAGAATTTTATTCTTTAAATAAAATTTTGTGCTAAAATTTTAATTTAATTCTAAAACCACAATTTTATGATTAAATTCTAATTTTATGCTAAAACTTGAATATTATGCTAAAATTAGAATTTTATGCTAAAATTAGAATTTTATGCTAAGATTAGAATTATATGCTAAAATTAGAATTATATACTAAAATTAGAGTTTTATGCTAAAATTAGAATTTTATGCTAAAATAAGAATTTTATGCTAAAATTAGAATTTTATGCTAAAATTAGAATTTTATGCTAAAATTAGAATTTTATGCTAAGATTAGAATTATATGCTAAAATTAGAATTATATGCTAAAATTAGAATTATATGCTAAAATTAGAATTTTATGCTAAAATTAGAATTTTATGCTAAAATTAGAATTTTATGCTAAAATTAGAATTTTATGCTAAAATTAGAATTTTATGCTAAAATTAGAATTTTATTCTATAATTAGAGATATATTCTAAAATTAGAATTTCATGCTAAAAATTAGAATTTTATGATTAAATTAGAATTTCATGCTAAAATTATAATTTTATTCTAAAATTAGAATTTTATTCCAAAATAAGAATTTTATGCTAAAATTAGAATTTTATGCTAAAATAAGAATTTTATGCTAAAATTATAATTTTATTATAATATAGAATTTTGTGCTAAAATGTTAATTTAATTCTAAAGCTACAATTTTATGATTAAATAAAAAAGAATTTTATGCTAAAATAAGAATATTTTTGTAAAACTAAAATTTTATGCTAAAATTGGAATTTAATGCTAAAACTAAAACTTTATGCTAAAATTAGAATTTTATTCTAAACTTAGAATTTTATGCTAAAACAGGCATTTTATACTTGAACTAGAATTTTTTCTAAAGTAAAAATTTTGAGTTTATCCTAAAATTATACTAAAACTAGAATTTTATGGTAAAATTTAATGCTAAAATTAGAATTTTATTTTAAAATTATAATTGCTTATATAAACTTCAATTTTGTACTAAAATACTATTTAAATGTTTAGCATAAAATTATACAAAAATTAAAATTTATTTTAAAAATCAGAATTTAAGCTTTAAATGCAGAATGTCACAGCTTTCAAACTTTCAGAACTGCAGGTCTGAAATAATGATAAATATACGATATGATAAACTAAAAAGAAAGTATACAAATTTCTTAGTTAATTACAAAACATTTTTATCTCATGTTTATACAATAGATACAATACACAAACATACACACACATACACACCTTAATACAACCACACCTTTAGCTAAAACATTTACAGTTGTACAAACAATTTCTAACAAAAAAATTAAGTAAAATAACAACAATAAGAGAAGAAACAAGAGCAAAAAACATACGTTTTTATGTCGTCCATAAAGACGTTTGTAGTTGTAATTGAATTTTCTTGTTTTAAAAGTGTATTAGTGTTGCTTGTTGTTGTGTGGTTGTTGTTGCAATTGTTTACTAAACACCTAAAGGAAGAGTTACGAAAAAGGGAAATGTTGGTAATCGAGTTAGACAAGTTAATTGCTCTGTACCCTTGAATTAGATAAACACACACACATATATACACTCTCTCACACATACACAGACAGACAGACACTTGAACAAAAACATCACCCAAAGGACTCGAGTTTAATAAGCAACAACTTAATTTTTATCTATTGTTGTTGTTGTTTTTGTTGCTTTGTCATTGTTGTTGTCTAAATGGGTTATCAGAAATTTGTTTAATTTTGTTAAATTTTATTATTCTTCTTCTTCTTTAACTTTTGTCTTCTCGGAATTTTTGTGGGTCATCGTTAAATTTTTATATAAAAAAAACAAAAGATTGAAGTGAGTTTTCAAAATAAAATTGTCTAAAACAATAGAAAACAATTTTGAAAAGGTTTTTTTTAAGTTTTTAACTTTTTTTGAAAGAAAAATTATTTAATTTTCCTGAATGTAAAAATTGAGATGCTAAAAAGGAAATGATTAAAATTAAAATTAGGAAATTATTAATTAATTTCTGGATGTGATTTGTTACATTCGCTAACCAATTTATTATAAACATTCAAATTTTGAATTAAGGAGTGAAATCAAAAAATTCTTAACGCAAAAACTTTTACTCCAAATATTTTATGATTTTTTTATATCGTTAATCCAACTAAAATGAGTGAAAAAGTACGTACTAAAATAATTAAATATTTCCAACAAAACAAAACTTGGTCCTACCAAAAGTTGGCTAAGCATTCCAAGGTCAGCTATCAAGCAGTTTTCAATGTTATTAAGCAGTAACGAAGAATCTTATCCCCTGATAGAAAATCTGGTGCAATCAAAAGGAATGGTCCACAAGATGCTTTTACGGCCAAAAAATAAAAAGTCTTTTTTAAAGGGCCTCCAACATATCTAGTAGGATAGTAGCCCTGTTAGCTCAACGCAGGTTTAAAGTACTTACAAAAATGTTTCTGTTACTAAAAATAATAATGGATGAAGAGACGCATGTTCTGACAAATTTTTTGCAACGCCCTGGTGGAAATTCTATGTTACAGTTGCTCGAGGAAGTGTCGAGGAGAAGTTTAAATCTCAAATTGGACAAAATTTCCAAAAAAAATCTTGGTATGACAACGATATGCAGTTGCGGCAAAAGGAGGTAATCATTTGATTTGAAAATGTTTACAAAAAAGGGTGCTTCCATTTATAAAACTTCATTATATGTCCGTTTACTTTTGGTCAGACTTTGCAATTTGTCACTATAGTAAATATTTATTTAAGTGACACAAAAACAATAATAATATGGCAACCAAAGAGAACCAAGACAACCAAATATGGCAACCAAAGAGAACCAAGAGAACCAAAAAACTGCCAGGAGTTATGGCTAATTAAGAGTTATTTGGCCCCTGTTAAAAGAGAATTGAACAGCTCAAAAAAGGTCTCCAAAAGTGGATTTTACACGAAAATTACTTGCTATATGACTCCTAATCATTGATAATGATAGTACCCTATTTTCAAACTCTTTGAGCTGGCCAGTTCAATTCCTATCTTCTGTAATGAAATTATCACTTTTAAATCGAGAAGATCTTCGTCCTCAGTTTTTTAAAGGTGGTTTGTGTTATACACAAAACTCCTCCTAATAATAGCAATTGAAAAATTCTTTTTCTATCGTATTTTGTCATACCTGTTATTCTCCATACCGCTATTATTTACTTTTATACCAAATACCATTGAACGGATCAATATTCAATGTTTTAATTAGTAATTTTTCCATTATACTTATCTGTTCTATAATTTTATTACTTGTTCGAATTTCTATTAAAAACACTTTTTTCCACTATTATTTTATGTCACATAACTTAAATTCATAATAACAAATTAAAGCGTTTATGACCAAAACGCATTATCCTTTTCCCTTATTTCATTTACATTTAACACACAACAATATTTTAGTTAAGTTACATCAATAACATTTAAGCCGGTCAAAGTATGTAAACGTTAATTAACGTAATTTTTAGTTACTTTTGGCCTTTGATACGTCTTTTTAGTTGACGTCCGTAAACATCGGAGCCAATTTAATTGAAGCTAATAATAATTCCAGCTAAGTAGATGATTTAAGCCTAGATAAAAGACCTGTATCTGTTATGCATTTCCCCAAGAGGTGCGGCACTAACTGATCATACTTTGGAGTTTCTTTGTTGACGTTATTTAAAGTCGAAAAATTTGAAAAATTTAGATTTGAACATGGAATTTTGTTTATGTTTTGTACACCATACGTGTCCAATGAACGAAGGTTATGATAAGCTTCAAGAATAACACCATTTAGACCCATTAAGATTTTGTGGTCCATTACAATTTCATATGATCGTTCTTTCTGTAAGATACCTTTAGAAGCTCCGGTAATAATGGTGTCTTTTATATCAGAAAGTCTGGAAACCTTCTTCCATCGCAAATGTCTACTAAGTTAGTCTTAAATTTTATTTTTCTAATACAGATATTAATACTTCCCTTTTCACAAATTTTTTATTCACATGCACGTTTTACAAACATGTGTGCGTGTTGGCCACAGGTTTTTTGCTTAGTAAAGCTTTTAATAGAAAAGTGTGTGTGTGTGTGTGAGTGTTGTTTTAAGCAAAAATTAAAACTTTTTTCTGTGGCCAAATTGTGTTAAGTAAACAAAGGACTCTAGAAATGACACGAAAAGGGGATAACTATTCTTTTGATGGTTATAATTGTTTTCAAGCCGAAACAAAAAGAAAAAAATGTAAGAAAGTTTTCAATAAAATTTTACTTGTGTGTAAAATAAGGACAAATCTAACAAAACTTTTTTTATTGAAGTTTTGGAGTGAAATTCAGTTTTTCAGCATTTTGAAAGAAAAAAGAACTAAATTTTGTGGATTTTTGCTTACAGTAAAAAGATTTTTCTCTAAAACGCAAGTTTATTTTCAACAAGCTTAACTATGCTCCCTCCTTTTCTTCCATCAATAATCCTGTAATCTATAACCAATAAAACTTCCTCCCCACCCAAAAAAAAAAAAGGAAAAACAGGAGTGAACACGTATTAACATCAAAGTGACTAGTGTTAAAGCGTCATGTTAAATTTGTTGTTTTTGTTATTATGTATTTTGTGCTCTTTTAAGGCTTAAGTCTAAACACATACACAACACACACACACTTACGCATATGTATACACATATACATATATTGATAGGGAATATTTAACTCCTTAACGTATTTTGGTTGTCTTATTTTATTGTTGATAACTCTATTTAATGGATATAAATGTTAAAATGGCGTGTTTACTTCTAATTCAATACATTTTCCCAACAATTTGAGTTCTTAATTTATTTTTTTCTGAAAAACACCAACAACAACAAAAACATTGATTTTCTTTGTTACTAATTTCTTTTGACAGGCAAAGTGATAGAATAGAAACAAGTAAGAAATTTAAAGTCAGTCAAATCCGACTATGTAATACCCTACACTACAATATTAGTTAAAAATGATGGTTAAGAAACATTAATGAACGACCCTCTTAGAATTTTATTAATTCTTTAGTGGGCTGTAGATTATGGTGACACAAACATTTATACATTGGTAATGGCTTTTCTGGGAGGTTATACGGGAGATATAAGAAATTATAGACCGACCCTCGTATAATATTTTTACATAGATAGATAATATATATCTCAATTTGACCAATTTTTATTACAGTACCAATGAATCTATGAGATTTATGTCCTTCAAAGAGATATTTTAAAAGGGTCTTGTATGGAACGCATGAGAAATAATGGACCGATCCTCATATAATTTGTCATAATACTTAAGAACATTATAGGACTTTCTTTTGGCAAATATTGTTAAAATATCTTTATACTTAGGAGTTTTATGTGTTTAAAACTTTATTCCGGTCATTTGTATGGGAGGCACCTGTCATATTGGACAAAAAAAAACTTCAATAGGCCTCGTATTTAGTCCAAAAGAATATTATATAATAAGCTTTGTCTTTTATATTTTATAAAAATTGCGAACTATAGGGTATTCATAACATTTACATGGATAACCAGCAGTCTGACAGACGGGAACTGACATCGTTAAATCGACTCAGAAAGTTATTTCAATCGAACGCTATATTAAAAGGAGGGTATAATAGCATTTTTCTATATGTTACAAACATCAGCACAACCTCCTACAGTGATGTAGGGTATAAAAAGAGACGATAAATAAAGGACGGAAAAAAGTTTTTATTTACGATAAAATTAAATATAGAAAAAAGGGAGTTTAATACTTATAAAACACACACATATACTGACATATCCACACATACATATACAACAAATTAAATTAATTTAAATTGAAGATGAAAATATATTAAATATATGTATGTATATGTGTATTAGAGTTTATATTGTATTGTATGAGTTGGTGTCCCTATTTTTTTTGTATACTCTCTCTCTATCATTGTATATGTGATTAATGATTGTGTACTTCCGCTTGAATTTCTGTTTTTTTTATGTTTTTGTTGTTGCCATTAGCGCGTTTTTTTATATTTTTCCGTAAATTATTTGCGATATAAAATAAATGAAAAATACATTTTGACATGATAATTGAAAGTTTTTTTTGAAACAATTAAGGATTCCAGTTGTTGTGTAATTTCTATTAATAAAACTTAATTAAAGAATTTTAAAGAAAACTCAATAGATAATTTAATTGTGTTGTGTTTGTTTTTGAGATAAAGTGTTCTAAAGAAATTAAAAGTATTAAGAGATAAGCGGTAAATACGAGTCTTACACATAGTCGTAGAATTTTTTCTATAGGGCAAAAATCCCCACTATTATAGCCTTCTCCACTGTATGTAACGCCAAAAAGTAAATTATATCATACCCCATCTATATGTATTAATGTATCTGAGTTTGTTGGTTTGTTTGTTTGGGACTAAAAACTAAAAATTAGTTAAAGTCAGGTGGAGAATTACCCCCATACAAAGCCTACTTTTTCCAATATTAAAGAACTATTGCAGCGAGAGCTTTAAAAATTTAGGTTCCAACTATTTTCTGAAGAAAGGCGTTTTACTGGAAAAAATAAAGGACGGATGGGATAAGGGGGAGAGCCTAGCCTCTTATAGTTTTTTTTATTTAAAGAACTATTACAACTAGAACTTTTAGTCAATTAAAATATTACATAACTGCTGAAGTATGAACAACTTTGTTACCCAAAACGTAGGATGGATAGAGTCAGAGGGAGAGCAAGTTCCCATAAGAAGCAAATATTAATTACCGAATATCTAAGGAGCTATTGAAGTGAGAGTACAAAGATTTCACTTAAATTACTTTCCCATGGAACAGTGTTACTGGACAAAATATAGGACAGTTGGGATCACATTGACGGTTAGGGTCCATACAATGCAAATATTTATTTTAAATTTACTGTACAGCTACTTCACACTCTCTTCAAGAAACGGTTTTAATCAAAAATTTGGAGCAGACAGGAGCATGACCTGCTCCAAACCAAGCATATGTTATCTTTTAAGGTGAGTTTTCGCTAGGAGATGTCCATGTATATTTGTGAATCTCCATATCCTGGCTCAATATATAAAGCCATTTGCCTCTCCATTTTCTCTCCCACTGTAGATTACACAATTCCCATTTGCTATGGTAACTTCGTCAATATCATTCCATCACATCTCAGTGATTGGTAGGACTTCGATCTTATATGATCTGATTTCCTTATTGTGCAAACTTTGATGCTTCACAAAGAATTCATACATTGCATTAGCAGATTCTATTATGGTGGGGCTGATATCTGTCGTTGACTGGATCATCTTCTTGTTTGTGGTGTAGTGGTGTGGAATCTTGCTACTCTTTGATATTTCTACCTTTTTCCCAATTTGACGGCGGCATTTCCTGACCTTCCTGTGATATTGTACTACTTTCCTTCTTTCCAGGAAGCCTTCTTAAATGAATTTTATTGAAAAAGGGTAAAACTACTTAATTAAGATTTTGAAAAATCATTATGAACATTTTTCGTCAATTTTGTCTTCCGTCAGAATTCGGGCCGAGAATGCACGGTTTTAAATAAGTCATTTAGTAGTGCTAAATCTTAAAAACTATAAAATTTCTTTTGGATACTGTCACAAGACACAACCTAATCTCTGAACTATTCGTAGTCACTTGGTGTATTTTTGGATACAAAAGTACACATATTCCTTGTGGAACGCATTATATCGTGTAGTAGAACGGTGGGAAGCAGTTCCTAAAGTCTAAAGTCCACTTTTGTTTATTTTCTATCATAAAACATTTCGTTTATGTTTAAAATAAAATTTTATTATTATCGATAAATTTTGCATTAAAATTACCAGAAAACTAACAAATGTTTATTATCAACCTTTCTAATTCCCTCCAAAAAAGGCGAAGGTGAATAGTTTCACATTTATATCTTCATTATTAACATGTTGTTGGGTTCTTACATTTTATTTCACTTAATTTTTTATTTTCCCACATTGACACTAAAGCAATTTATGGAATAATAAAGAAAATATAAAAAAATAAAAGTTTTTCGTACACACACATACACACACATACTTGCTAATGAGAATTTTAGATGGTTTTAATGGATTTATAACCCTGTAGTTTTCATATTGTATAGGTTCCATGAGAGGCGAGATAGAGGGTAAATAAAATCAATATTTAAGCTGATTTTAATCGTTATGATTTAAGAAGATCCATCTTAAGCCAATGTAATAATACCAGGAGGGCTCTCCGATTTTCCATATCCCAAACCTTGTGAGGTCTAACTGATTATTTTTATTCTGTAGTGAAACCAACTCTCTCAATGTTGAAAAGGTTCAAATAAAGCCACATTGAAAATTTTTGTTAAAGTTTTATTGTAATTTCCGTTTCAAGAAATGTTGGGTCATTTAATACATTTACTTTTTTCTAAACACACACACTCACACATATCTTTGTTGTATATAAATGTAAATAACCCTATAATTATGGTATTTTTTATAGTAAACATATTTTTCTTTAAAATTCTTTCATTCTACTTGATAAAAAGAGTTTTCATCATGTTTATTTTCTACACACATACACACACCCTTACACACGCATACTAATATGTAATTGTAAGAAGAGTTTTTCTTATTTTGATTATTATTTTCGGCACGTAAACCATCAAAGACACCCAAAAAAGGTATACAAATTGTTGTATTTATTTCTTTTATTTTTAGAAAATGTCGCATCAGAGAATTTTAAAGTTTTTTTTATCCTCCACCACCAGAAGCGGTGGGGAGGGTATGTTTTCTTTGTCATACTTTATGTAACACTAAGGAATGACAATAACGACTCCCCTATAATGTATACATTTTCATGCATCAAATTGAAATCTTAGTAAATTTAGCCAAGTCCGCCCATTTGCCGATGTATCTGTTTTGGACTCATTCACATCCAAACTAACTGTCACAATTCAATGAAATATGGTGTTAATATTAATAAACACCATCGGTTTAATTCATAAAAAATAATATACCGATGTCTAAATCAAAAGTAGTCCTGAATGAATTTTGAAGAATAATAATGTAAGACTCCCTAAAGTTTATCTATTCCTTCTTTAAATCAAAATCTGGATCGATTTAACTATATCCACCTGACGGTCCGTACTCTCGTTATTAATACGCTCCAAACTAACTGTCACAGAACAATTCAATTTGGCCTGATTATTTGCTTTTGTTAATAAAAAGTTATAGACTGATATCTGAAACAACCTCAAAATTATCGGGAATTTTTTGGTTCTAACAGAATTCATTAAAATCGATTCTGTAGCAATAAAGTTATATTATAAAAGGTGGCACATTTTACTGTTTCGTTTAGGTTCTGTTATCTGACTATTTGTGAATGGGCACACGATTGTTTGCAGCCTTCTATTCTACTTCGCTCTTCCTGTTTTGCTTTGTTGTTGTATGTTCTCTTTGTAAGGTTCGTTCTGTCTATTTTTTGTGTCAAAATCTCATCAGATCTCACCAGAACAAGAAATTGTGGCACCTCTATAGGATGAGTACATAGATGATGACATGATCAATAAGGGATAAGTAAGCATTAATTCGATTGTTCTATCCTATAAATGTCTGTAGTGGAAAGAAGACCGCCCAAAGTATGGTATTGATATGGTCAATTAATACGTGGTATTTGTGGCATCCCTGAGAATGTCGTTCAAAGCCGACATTCACGAATCCCGATCAAAAAGATTTTGTTCATATTGTATTATTTTGTCCCAGTTGTTTGTTCCAAATAATGTTGTAACAGTTCTTCTGAAGCTGGACTTTCTCTTTTGTGGGAAAAAAATTCGATTGATAGAGTTTTGATGGGTTAACAATCATTAGACGATTGTGAGCCGGGAAGTTTTCGGAATGGAGAACAAATTGCAGTTGGTAAAATTCCAGTTTTCGAATTGATACTCAGTTGAAGCAGCAGGTAGACGGATTTAATTCACCCTCTTGATTGTCTTTTCAGGGTTTGTTGTCACCCAAAAATTATAGGATTATTGCGATGTAGGGTATTAAATATTCGATTCAGCCCAATATAACATTATCATCTGTTTAATTTTATTTTAGAAATTATAAAAGGGAGGTCTTATTCAGACCACAGAGATATACCAGCATATAATTTTGGAAAAGAAATTCTATAAATATTGACATTTTCTAGTCCACTGTTTATGTGTAAAACTTTTGTAGAAAATAATAGAAAAAAAATAATTTTCTTTTAAACTCTCTTTAAATATTAATTTCTTTGTTTATCCCTTATTTCGGGCTTCATCCTTGAATGCATTTCTTTTACTTTTTTGTTTAAGTTTTTCTTTTTCTTTTAATTTGAATTTAAATTTATTTTCTTTCTCTTTTAAACTTTTTAAAATTTTTGGGTAAATTTGATAGAGAGTTAGTGATGTAGTTATATTAAGGATAACTTTACTAAAGTCTATCTAAGTAATTGTTAGCTTCACTATCACAATTTATGAAAGAGGTGTCATTCCATTCGTAACACTAATAATGAAAGAAGAACCCGAAAAGGTTGTTTACACTTGACATTAAACCAAAATCGGAGGCGATGTAGCAATGTCCGTTCGTTCGTTCGTCTAAGTTTGCTATTTAAATTGATCAAAGTCGGTTCAGTTAATAAAAATTTATATACCATTATCTGAGTTTAGCTCAAAATTAGTGTTAATAAAAAACCGACATTTTGAGAAAACCAGTTTTCGAGTTATTTAAAGAATGGGCTTTAAAAAAACCGGTTTTGAATACGGTTTTATGTTAAAAAAATCGGTTAATGTGGTTTTTTGATTATTACAAATTTATAGAAAATAATTATTATTTAATAGGAATCTAGAATTTAACCAGTAAAATCATATACCGTTTAATGCTCTTTATATGAAATGAAGTAAAAATATTGGTTCCATAACAAAATAACCATTTGTAACACATTGAATCAAATTATCTTTATACTGCATAATGCCCTAAATGAATGGGATAATGTATCGAGATATTATAGCTGGTTCAAGCCCATTATCTTGCTTTACAGAAAAATAGCAAAATCGATTCAGAATATGATGTCTAGCAGTGCATACATATCTTTGCTCGAGTAACCCTCGGAATTTTTTTTATATTCTCAGTTATGGCGGAATATACAAAAATGAAGTTGAAACTGGTTAACCGAGTGAATATAATTTGAAAAAAAAAACCGGTCGGTTTCCAAAATGCAAAAAGCGGTTAACCGGTATCCGAATACACTACTCAAAATAATATGCATTAAATAAAAATGCAAAACAGTTTTCTAGTTGCAAAAATCGAAATTTTTGATTTAGAAATTCTTGATATTAAGAATAAACATGAAATGGAACATATTTCTGAAAATAGTTGTGAAATAAATGTTTAATATTTTTATACTTAATATCACTATAGATGGCTGGGGTATAATGCGTTTGTGCTTAAGTTGGCAACGCACTTTTAAAAATACAGTTCGACTCAGAAATACCTTCTGAATCGATTAAACGATATCCGTCCCTCTGGCCGGCTGACTGACTGGTTGTCCACGTAAACTTTGCAAAGAAATGCAGGTCGCAATTTTAGAGATATTTTGATGAAACTTGGCACGTATCATTATTTTGCTCCAAAAAAAGATTGGAATAGGGGTTTAAGTTCATAAAATTCCTGATTATAAAGCGATATTAACGAAATTTGACACTAATAATTCTAATAGTATTCTAAAATGATGTGCCAAATTACACGAGGATCGGTTCATTATATCTCATAGATCCCATACAAGCCCCCTTAAAAATATACTTTGAAGGGCTTATTTCTCATATGAACGTTGGTATTAGCAAAATATAAGTTCTCCTATTTGCTTTTTCACAGGAAATTTTATATAATTTTTATTTCAATGAAAACTTTACACTGTGCGAAAAACAACATTACAACAGTTCAAAATCATTAAATATTTTGATACAAAAATTATGTACTTTATGAAAATTTCTCTCAGCGTAAATCTCCAAACTTTTTATTAAATACATGTCCTGTTTATAAACTTCTTACAAAATACTTTTCTCTACAAACAAATTTTTCATTTCTTTCAAATTCATTTTCTTAGAAATTATTGAACTTTAATAAGAGTCGTTTTTAGCTTTATAGTTTCCTTTTCAATATTCTGCTTCTTCTTTAATAGTTACCTTAAGTTTCCAAAAATGTAGAACACAATGGACTTATGTACTAAGAAAAGATGGAAGAAAAGAAAATAGTTTGTACCTGACATAAATTCTTAACTAAATGAAAAATGTTTTCCCTCTTCGAATTGGGAAAACATGAAAAAAATCATATAAAAGTAAAAATGTGTAAATAAGAAAAGTTGTCTGTCAGTCAGTCAGAATAGTTCATTGATAGTTAGAAATTCATATGAATAACTAATATTTGTTTTACATATATAATAAACATATTTTTTATGTGAGAGGAAGGAGGCATAAGAATTAAGAAGTGGGAAGAATTTGTGAAATGTTTCAGTATATAAAACATAAAGAACATATGTTACAGGCAAAATAATATTAGGGTGAAACAATTTATTAGGAGAAAGATGAAAAAATATTAACTTGTCTAAAGATGAGACCATCAACTAGTCTATAGACGAGACTATAAACTAATCTATAGACTATAAACTAATCTTAACTAGTCTATAGATGAGACTATAAAATAGTCTATAGACGAGACTATAAACGAGACTGTAAACTAGTCTATAGACGAGACTATAAACTAGTCTATAGACGAGACTATAAACTAGTCTATAGACGAGACAATAAACTAGTCTATAGACGAGACAATAAACTAGTCTATAGACGAGACAATAAACTAGTCTATAGACGAGACAATAAACTAGTCTATAGACGAGACAATAAACTAGTCTATAGACGAGACAATAAACTAGTCTATAGACGAGACAATAAACTAGTCTATAGACGAGACAATAAACTAGTCTATAGACGAGACAATAAACTAGTCTATAGACGAGACAATAAACTAGTCTATAGACGAGACAATAAACTAGTCTATAGACGAGACAATAAACTAGTCTATAGACGAGACAATAAACTAGTCTATAGACGAGACAATAAACTAGTCTATAGACGAGACTATAAACTAGTTCTAAATCTTAAATTAAGGTTTAGAACATTTGGTTACAATATTTTCGGTACCACCTTTATATACCTTCCCCATTCATTTTAATGTCTACTGTTGGACTCATCTCACAGCACAACAACAAATTCATGTTTAGAATGTTAACTTTTTGGGAAAAGAACATAAACATGTCTTATTTTTATTATATGAATTTGAATGAATGACTTTATTTATTTTCATTTGAAATAAAATATTACAACGCAAAAGTGTTTTAAGTGAATACGATGAAGTTAAAAATAATATATTTTTATTTAAATTACAAGTAAAATTGGAATATACTCAACCTCTAGGGAAATGCTTTAAATATGCTCGTGTAATCTGAGTTTTAATATTCTAATGAATGTGATCTAATAATGATGCTTTGGAAACGTTTGTTTTAGTGAATTATCTGTTGAATTGGTAAACTTTCCATTTGTTTAGGAAAAATAGCGGAGAATGTAGAAAATTTTAACCTCGTTAAAAAAAAATATTAAATTTAAGACAGCTTGATCTTGGGCCTGTAGGTAATTTAATTTATATCCTTATACAACCGGCAAGTGACGAATTTTTGGCGAATGTTTAAAAATCAACAAACGTCAGGTGATCAAATCAGGGATGTCACCGACAACGCTCCTGACTAGATAGGAGTTTGCACTTCTTCAAATAAACTCGAAAATAGTTTTAAACATGTGAAAAAAAATCGTTTTAGATACATTCTGTATCGCCTATCTCCAGCCATAGTACCATGTTTGTTATTATAGACACAAATCATTTACGATAGTTACCCTAAATCATGTTAAAATCAACGTTATTAACATAAATATAACATTAAATTTTTGTTACAGTGGGTTTAAAAAAGTTCATTAAGTTGATAGGCTAGACGTATACTTAATATAAATGTTTAATTTATATAACTTATACGCATTCAAAATTGATGATTTAGTCAAATTAATTTAAAAGTTTTTGTTAATTAATATTTAATGAACAATAATTAAATGGAATGTTTTACTAGCCAACAACCGGCGAGCTTTGCCGCCCTTACAAAAAAATTATTTATCCATATTACATTTTGACCAGTAACACTGTGCCTTTTTAAAACAATTGAGATGAAATGTAAGTGCTCTCACTTCAACAGTGTTTTAAATATTCATTTATTAATATTTGTTAGTGGGGGGGGCTACATCTTCCCCTCTTTCTACATTTTTTTCCAATAAAACTCTTTCTTGGGAAAGTAATTAAGATACTTCAATATGCCTTTAAATTAATAATCGCTTTGTGTTGGGTCTAATCCCCTTTCATCCAACGCTAAATTTCGTCCAGTAAAACAATTTCTTGTCCATTAAAACTGTTTTAAATAAAAGTGATTTTAAAACTCTTGTCTTAATAGTTCTTTTTTTAATTTTTGTAAGGTACGGTTTTTTGACTCTTTTTATCGATCTTTTAAAGATTTGAATTTTTTTCTTCAAATAAAGTTTTATCTTTTTATCGAAAATAGTTGGATTTGAATAAAACTCAATAAAAGAGCAAAATCCCAAAAAGAGTTTAAAAATGAATAATTCGCACAAATTGTTCTCAAGTTGTATATAAGAATGCTATATTCGGCTATGCCGAATCTACAATACCCTCCACCACAAATTTATGTGAAGTTAATACGTTAGGTTTGGTACATACACACATACACTCACAAACGTATATATAATATAAACAGTTTTTTTAATATAGAACAGGTATATTTAATGAGTCTTAAGATTAGTTATATCTGAACCGATTTTGATCATTTATGAAATGGTATTGAAACTTATATAACTTAAAATTATCACAAAATTTTATACAAGTTTGAGGATGTATAATTGACAATTTTACGAAAGTTCTTCGCTTGAACTTAGAGGTTGCTTCAGATATCGATCTTTATCTTTGAATATATCAAACTAATTTTTCTGGTTTTAAACAGGAAACTTCTTAGGACTAATGCGAATACTTGGGCAAATTTCATTGATTTCTGTCAATTTTAGTGGTTATGAAACATCACTCAGACTGAAGGACATTCAAATTTAGCTAAATCTTTTAAGATTTTTATTTTATGCAGATATACATATAGAAATTGTGGGCTCCAAGATGATTCCTTCTAAGCGTTACACGCAGAATAACAATGTTAATATACCCTCTTCACACTTATGTTGGTGAAGGGTATAAAAAGGATATTTGAGGGTTTGCAACCTATCGAAAACATAAAGATAAAAATTTCTATTCGATAAAAAGAATAATTTTATGTTTTTTTAATCTTCGCGAATGAAGATTAAAAATTAAGATCATCCAAGAATAAAGATTTTGCTTCGAGTTTTTCCTTACTCTGGATTTTTGTCTATTAATATTTTCTTTGTAGAGAAGACACTTTTCCCACTAATTCTGTGGTTTATAGCTTATCTTACTTTTGAGTATATTGCGATTACTTGGGGAAAATTTGAACAAGATCGGCAATTGTTTAGCTCTCTTTTTATCTCAGTACAGATAAATCCATTCATGTTAAAGTTATGATTAAAATTATGTTTTAAAAATAAAAATAATTAAAAAAAATAAAAACAAATTAAGAGAGATGAGTGATATAAGTGGTAAATCCTGGACCGCAATGACATTTCACTTTTTACCTTAAAAACCAAAACAATTGAAAATTTAATATAAATTTTTGGAAAAAAAATCTCTTAATTAAATATTTAATAAATTTTATTTCTTTGTTTATTCAGAGTGATTTCTATTTGGATTTGTCCACAAAATATAAAAAGCAAATAATTCCTATAAACAAAATATTGTTTACCATTACTACTGTTTTTATTGTATTTACGTAAAATTTATTTACTAAATTTATTTGCTCAAGGCCGTTCGAAGTAAAAGCCAAAACCAAAAAATAAAACAAAAAATTGACCATCAAAAAAATATATTCACATGACCAATAAATAAATTGTTTCAACATGCAACATTTAAGAAGAGTCATGTTGTTGTGATTGTTTTTTTTCTGAATTAATTTCTCGATGTCTCCTCTTTCATACAAAAACAAATATTAATAAATAAAACATTTTTATTTTTGTTATTAAAATGGCCAAAGGAAATTAAGACAAAAAGAAGTAAGAACACTATAGTCGGCTATGCCGAATGTTCAAAAAACTCTACTACAAATGAATATAGAGATAATACGCTAGGATTCGTACATACACACGCATACATACACTCATAAATAGAAAAGTTTTTCGTAAACAAACAAAACTTAATGAGTTATAAAATCAGTTATATATTTGGCTATAACTTCTTTTCTACTGAATCGATTTTAAGCTCTGTCAATTATTGTGGATGTGAGTGTGCTAACAACAGACAGATAGGTGGACAGACTGACGGACATACAGACAAAAATAGTTAAATCGACTCAGATTTTGATTTGATGCAAGAACATATACATATTATTGGGTCTTAGCGTTCCACACAAAATGATAAAGTTAGTATACCCTCTTCACAACTTGTGGTGGTGGAGGGTATAAATAATAAAGTAAAAGAAAGAAATAAATAAAAAAAACATCAAGCAAATAAATTAATTTAATTATTTAAGCAAAAAAAAAAAAAAAAAAAAAAAAAGAAGAGGAAAGAGGAAATGAAGGAAAAAATTAATTTCTTAATATTTGAACTAAATCCTTGAAAGTGATTTGATGAATTTTAGGCTTTAAGTCTCTTTAAGAAAAAGTTAAGGCGATGAAGTTTGTTTAAGCTTTTATGTTCTAAAAGGTTAATAAACTATTTTAATTGAAATGATTAAATTTATTCAAAAATGCTTTTGTATTTATGAGATTTAATATTTTATCAAAATCAGAATCAAATATCTGGAGCTAAGAGCATTAGAGATATATTGTTCTCTTGTGAATACAATTGAATACCACGAAAATGGTGTCTCAGAATGGGTTCATCATATGATCTGTAAAATAATGCCAAATTCATGTATAAAAAAAATTCAAGTCTTTAGTTATCAGCGTTTCCAAATTTTTGACATTTTGTGAGGTGACATTTTTTTGGTCCCACTTTTAAGACATTTTAATTTTAAATTTATGTCATCTTTAGTTTAGTGCGTAGGTTACTTACAATTATATTTAATTATCTTTTTAATAAATAAAATTTATTAAATTTTATATTTTACTTTTGTCATTCTTTTTCTTGATTTTTGTTTGATAATTAATTTTTTTATTTCTTTAAATTATTAATTTTCTTTTAAAATATTTTCATAATTTCATATTAAAATTTTTCATTCTACATGAAAATACTTTCGTCTACATTGGGGCAAAATCGATTTTTTTTTGAATTAAAATTTTTTAGATTAATATGAAATTTAAAATAATGACAGAAGAGGAGTGCAGCATTACTTCATGTAACGTGGAACCTATAGGTCTATAATGGTCGGTGTTAAAGTACTTTGAAAGTTGATACCCTTACATGTGGTTTCCCTAAATTTCTAAATTTAGTGTTATTGAATTACTTATCAATTAATTGAAATTTTGGATAAATTTTCACTTTTCAGAAAATTTCAATAAATTCCAAAAAATATCTATTTAGAAAAAAATTTTCAATAAATTCTTTACTAAGAGAAACATTTCCATAAATTCTCCAAAAAGAAAAAAAGATAAAGTTTCTTTAAAAAATTTCATAAATACTTTATTAAGAGAAAATTTCGGTTTAGAGAATGTTTTTTCATACATTTTTTATTATGGAAATATTTTGATTAATTCTCTATTAAGGAAAAACTTTCGATAAATTCATTATTAAAAGAAAATGTTCGATAGAGAGATAAAATTTAGGAAAATTCTTTAATTAATTATTATTATTTATTATTTTTAATTAATTAATAATTGGGAAATATATTATCGATTAACAGAAAATTTTCGATAAAACCTCTTTTAAGAAAAATTTTCAATAAATTCGCATCTAAGAGATTTTTTTATTAAAAGAAATATTTCCATTACCGAAAAATTTCAATAAAATTTCGGTTCAGAGAAAATTTTTTTATAAATTCTTTATTGAGGAAAAATTTCGATTAATTTTCTATTAAGAAAAAATTTTTGATAAATTCTTTATTAAAAGAAATTAGATCTCCATTAGGAGAAAATATGGGAAAATTCTTTATTTAATTATAATTATTAATTATTATTAATTAATTAATTAATAATTGTGAAATAATGTCGATATATTTTCGATTAAAGAAAATTTTCGAGAAAACCTTTTCAAGAAATATTATCGATAAATTCGTTATAAAGAGAAAATTTTTGATAAATTCTATATGAAGAGAATGTGAACGATAATTTCTCAATTCAAAGAAAAATTTCAATTAATAAAAATCTATTAAATCTCTATTTGCAGAAAATTGTAGATAAATTCTTTACATAAAATAAAATGACTGTGAAATTTCTAATTAAAGATAATTTTCAATAAACTATCGATTTCCTTAAAATTTTCGCAAAAATTCACTATTTCTGAAACATTTTTTAAAATTTTCAATTAAGCAAAATTTTTTTTGATAAAATTGTTGTTTTATGAAGAAATATCGCTATTTAGAGAAAATTTTCGATAAATTTTCTATTTAGGAAAATTTATCGATTTAAAGTAAATTTCCGAATAGTAATTTGAGGATTTTTTCTATTAATTCTTTGAGGAAATTTTTCTATTAATTGTTTTATTATATAAAATTTTTGATAAATTCCCGATTTTGGGAAATTTTTCCGCTTATTATTCTGTTTATTGAAATTTTTTACAAATTTTAGATTTAGATGAAATTTTCGATAAATTATCGATATAATATTGTTTTATAAATCCTCATAGCTTTCAGACAAGTCTCACATATATGACGAAAATGTAACAGTATTTAACAGTATTTGTATTTTAATTAATACAAACATAAGTCGAAATCTTTTTTCAAAAATTTGCAAGAGTTGATCCATAATAATCCATAGCGACTAAAAAATCCTCACGAAAAAATACATTATTAAACACATTAAAATCACATAAATTTTAGCATGAAAATAATGTTTTACATTCTTAAATATAAATTAGAAAATCCAATTATACGAGGTTCGTTTTACAATGAAGAATATGGTGTAGGGTATACATTAGTCGGGCTTGATATGGCCTTAATTTTTATTTATAACTAATACAAGTTTTTATTGGTTGTAACATAAAGTAATATAGTTCTTTTCACCTTATCACATATAAAATCTTCTTTTCATCCATTAACTATGTTATTGAAGTTTTTTCTAAGAAAAAACCTAAAACATATGACATTGATTGTAGGATAATGTTTTAACCCTTAAAGGGCAAAATATAATACAAAAGTACTTTTGAAAAAAAAAAATAATTACAAAATTCGGAAAAAGTAGCATAAAAATTTATATAGAATATATATATTTCATAGAAAAGAATTTCTCATAAAAGGGTTAATTTTTCAGTTCTATACATTTTAAATTTGAAATATTTTATTTTCAACTGCCTCATATACTAATACAAATGCATATGTATATGTGCACATAAGTAATATTTGCAAATTTTATAGATTTTTATTCACAAACACATGATTACTTATAAATTTATTTAAAAGTAATATATTTCTACAATATAAACACATAAAAACATATGGTTACATATATTTATAATATAATAACGTTTTTTTAGTATTAGGTCATATAAAAAACTCTGCGAGTTTTGTCATTAAATGCCAGGTAATATTAAATTATTCGACAATAAGTTGGACTTTTATAAATAAAATACGTCTCTGAAGTATGTGTGAGTGTGTATGTACGCAACATAAAGTATTTACTTCACTCGTTATTATGGCTTAATGTTAACTAATATTACACTGATAGCACAGTTCAATTATGTCACTTAATCTTTGCTAAATCACTGTTGACTATAGACTAACTAACTTTTATACTGACCTGCCATCTTTTATATGATTCTAGCAACATCAATGACTTTCTGGACACTTACATCATAATCACAAAATTACATTTCATATCAATTTTAATTTTAGTCAATTAAAATAAATTTTCAATAATTATTAATTTAATTCAAAAACTGATGACCTTTTGATTGAACCCAATAATGACATAATGCTACCAAACACACTCACACACACACATATATATATATTTGCATTATTCTATAATGTGTTTTATGCAAAAATAGAAAAAAAATATATGTATCTGACTATAAAATGTGAATTTTCAATTTCACTAAAGTTATTTTCAATTTGTAATGGAATTTCAATGATTCTATCGGGTATTGTGGACATTTTTTATACAGGAATTACAGGTAAAATTTTCAATATATATTTTTTCAATAAAAATATTTTGGGGTCAAATATGGTTTTATATTTGTTTTATTTAGTTTTGTTGGTTGTTAGTTGTTGGGTTTTTACATCCTTAGGAAACTTATTGAAATAAATTAGAATTTTAAGAAAGAAGATATTGAAAATAGTTATTTTATCATGGACTTGCAATAAATAATTTAAAAGGAGAATTTAATAATGATATAAATGTAAGATATCATGATATATGTTAGGAGAATGTAATGTGGTTGGTGTAGTGATGCACCAGTCCTTTCTTTACAAATCTGGCGCAATTTGTTGTTCTCATCGAAGCGAATTTATTTAAGCTTAATAACATTGAGAATAAGAGTGTTATGTGGACTGAAGCTTAACCTAAATCTGAATTAAAAAAAATCGAATTGAAAATTTTATGCTGCAAATGGGAGATCGAAAAATTCCTAACACACATCAAAGCTTTTAACCTAAGTACTATTATTATTATTTTTTGATCACGTTACCATCGTAAAACAAGTCAGTAGTGTGCAATAAATTAATATATTACCAATCGGATTTAATCGAGTGGACAGGAACAAATGTGCACTAAAATTATTAAATATTTTCAACAAAACCCAACTTGGTTCTACAAAAAAGTTGGCAAAAGTCTCAAATAGTTTCAATGTTACTTAATAGTACCGAAAGAACTTGTACATTGAGAGAATATATGGTTCAGAAGGAATGGACCATGATGTATCTAAAGCCAATAAATAGGGAACATTTTCGAAAAACTCTCAACACATTCGGCGCTCGGACTATTTGCCGAATGCGGATTTAAAAACTTACAAGATCCAAAAAGTTCCTGGCAAGAACACTGCTAAAATTAAAAGGTCAAAAACGGAACAAGGAAATTGAAGTCATAGAATGATGAAACGTATTTTCCCGGCAGCTTTTTGAAAAAAAGTTTTGGACCCAAAAATAATAAAAATTTCCAAAGAACTTTTTGGTGTATGCGAAAAAAGCTAATAATTTGTAATAACAGTTTATATAAATGTATCAAGGAATGTTTGCAAAAAAGTCTGTTTCCAATTATGAGAATTGGACTGACTTGGTATCCTATTATTTTGTTAAATTGATTCTTGAGTGGTACAAAAAAATTAATGTGGTATTTGTGCCAAGAGATGCAAATCCATCAAACTGCCCAGAGCTAAGTCAAGTGTAGAGATATTAGACTGTTGTTAAAACAGATTTTGAGACTTTTTTACTATATTGTAATAACAATTTAAACTGTAAGTTTAATGGTTTCGTTTTGCTTATTATATATGTATGTTAAGAATGTTTCCATCTCACTTCTTATTTCTTTTTTTATTATTTCACTAAATTCTTGTACTAAAAATAAACTATTATATTTGGGTTAAAAATATTTAGTTCAGTTCAAGGCTTTTTATTCGCTTTGAAACTTTATATACAACAGAAAAAATATCGAAATATATCTCTTATACTCTTTCTAGAGTATTATACTTTGGTAAATGTCTTATATGCTTTGAAAATGATACTTTTTATTTGGATACCAAAATATTATTTATACACTCAAAATGTTGTAATATTATTGAAATAAAAATATACCATTTTAAATTCACACTGTTCCGTTTTATAACGCATTATTATCTTCTCTTTGTTATCTTCTTTCCATAATAAAAACTCAAGGTCTTTGACGATAATCGTATATTTTTTTTTTGTTTACAAAACATATGTATTTAGAGAAGAAGGAAAAATATATATTAAATTTATTTATCATGAAAATATCTTTCATGTTTGGGTTTTCTACACTACGACTGTAATTGGCGATATAGTTAGTTTAACATTCCCATAAGTAACACTAAAAAGGAATTATCTTAGATCTTGCAAAATTATGTAAGGAAATCGAAAAAAGTGATTTGTGATTATGATTCTAAAGCTTCGAAAATAAAATACTTAAAACAATTATATAGAAATAGAATGGATCTATAAATGCACTAGAAATGAACTTGAACTATATGCTACATATATGCTATGCTATAATCTTATCTAGAATCTTAATAAAAATTTAAACTAGAATGTAAACTGATATATAAACTGGAATCTGAAATAGAATACGAGCTGAAATCTGAATGGGAATCTGTATGGAATCTGAACAAGAATCTGAAGTAGAATCTGATTTAAAATCTGCATTAGAATCTGGACTAGAATCTGATTTAGAATCTGAACAAATATATGAACAAGAACTGAACTAGAATATGAACAAGAATCTGAATAAGAATTTGAACTAGTATTGGTATAAAAAGCTAAACTAGGATCTGACTAGGATCTGAATAAGAATCTAAAGTTGAAATGAAGTAGAATTGAACTAGAATCAATTAGATTTTGGACATGCATAGGAACTATAATGTGAACGGGAATCTAAAAAATAATCTGAGCTACGATGTGAACTAGAGCTGTATTAGCACTGAACTAGAATCTCAGCTAAAATTATAACTAAAATATAATCTAGATTATATACTAGAATCTGAACGAAAGTTATAATAAATATCTGAACTGGAATCTGAAATTTAAAATTGAATCTTAATAAGAATCTGAACTTGAGCCCGAACTAAAATCAAAAATAGAATGTAAACTAGAGTCTGAATCTGAACTAAAGTCAATTCTTAAATCTGAACAAGAATCTAAACTAGTAAGAGATATAGAATCTGAATTAGGATCTGAACTGGAATCTGAAATAAATTCCAAAATAAATTTTTTTCTAATATCTAATGAAGAATCTGAACTGGATTTTAAAATAAAATCTATACTAAAATCTGTACTAGAACTAAAACATGAATCTCAATTATAATCTAAACTTGGAACTCAACTAAAATCTGAAATAGAATTTGAACTTGAATCTTAACTTAAAACTGAACTTGAATCTTAACTAAATATTGAACTAGAGTCTGAACTAGAACTGAACTAGAACTAGAATCTGAACTGGAATCCGAATCAGAATCTAAACTAGAATTTGAAATTAAATCTCAACTATAATCTGAACATGAACCTCAACTAAAACCTGAAATAGAATCTGACCTGTAATCTGAACCAGAGTCTAAATTATAATCTGAATTAAAATATGAATTAAAATATGAACTAGAATCTGAACTAAATTCTGAACTTGAATCTTAACTAAAATTTTTATATTAAATAAAATTTTAACATGAATCTCAATCTGGAATGTGAAATAGAACTCAAACTCGAACTTGAGTCATAATCTGAATCTAAATCTTATCCAATATCTTGAAACATAATTTAAATGTTGCTCCATTTAGAATATCATAGGAAGAGGGTATTTTGAATTCGTTGTAATCTTTTTAGCAAATCCATTGGTTCCATTTTATAATAAAAGTATGTCATTCAATTTTATTATAAAATTATTTTCAAAAAACCTTAAAGACAGAGAAGAAAAAATTAAAATATAAAACTAAAAAATTCAGATGACAAAAAATAAGGATTTCAATGGCCGACAGGAAAAAGAAAATATTTGTTAACCTAAATTTAGACTGGGAGACAGTTCAGGAAGTAATATATATTATTTTTGTCTATAAACACACATACGTATATGTGTGGGTGTTATAACAAATACCATGAATAAATATAATTTGTATATTTTATATTTATCAACAAAATTTTATCTTGGAAAAAATAAAAAAATAAAAGAACATTATACCTTCACACATATACATATATAAATATTTATGGTGAATAAAAATATTTACAAATGGAAAAGAAGAAGAAAAAAGTTTTGCGTGTTTTATATTTATTAAAAAGTTTTTCTTTCTTTTTTTTGTGGAAATAAACTAAACATTTATAGTTTCCTTTTTTATCATTTGAAATAAATGAGGAATAAATTTACTTTCCAAAATATTAATACAAGGGGAGGATTTCTAATATGGGTCAATGCAAATTTCCAACAGAAAAGGAACTGGCGAGGGAGTGGGTATAGGAAAACAAAAATCTAATTTGAATCATTTGTAATTTCATTACCGTAATAAACTCATTAAAATGCAACAAAAATCTACTCTCACACACACACAGAAAACAACACGCATAAAAACACTCTTTCTTACTCTCTTATTAATATCATAACGTTTTTACAATTACAATAACACCATATGTTGTTTGTTGTTATTGTGTTCTATATGTGTTTTTTTTTTTTTTTTGGGGGGGGGGGGGGGGCATCAGACATCGTTAATGTTCCTTGTTTGGGTCATATTTTCTATTTTACTGTTATTGCTGGCTGGTGTTTGGCCAGTATTAACAGCCTTAAAGTATGCAATAATTATATTTGTTAAGTTATCTGTTTGCAAATAAATGATAAACACATGAACATATCTGTTCATGTGTTTATAAGGAGTGAGATCGAAATATATTTAACTTATAGTTTAATATTTTTCATTTGTTTGAAATTGTATTTAGAATTCACAGGAAAAATTATCACTAGTGATGAAATGATTGAACCTTTCTTGGAAACCCCTTCCTTAACGCTTTTATAGTGTTTACTGTCACTTTGATCGAACAGTTAGTCCATCTCTATTTAAAATCTATCACACTTTTGGGCACTTTTTTGTGCTCTTTAATTCTTTTTTAACAAGAACTCAATATATCTCCTTATCCCAGGGCACTTTGGAGTTAAATCCTCCTTTTTTAAAAATACCACATTTTTGTTCTTGAACCTCTCAAGGGCATATTTACCATAGTGACAGCATGCCAAGTCAGGTCAAAAATAAGTGGACACAATGTAAAGTTTTATGAATGGAGGCAGCCATTTTGTAAACATTCTTTGATGTAAATTTCGGTGATTTCTTTTGAGCAACCGCACATTGTATGTCATAACTTTTTGGTTATTTTGACTGTTTTATGGTACTAAACTTCTCTACAACATTCACACGAACATTAGAAACATAAAATTTTTGACCAGAAAGTTGCCAAAAATCTGCCAGAATATAAGATTCATCATCCATTTTGTAGTAAGAATGGTTTTTAGAAAACTTGACTCTTTCGTGCTCTGGTTTGATCCTTAAATTTTTAGCAGGACCTTTAATGCCTGCATTAGCTTTAGTCGAATTACTGAACTGATCGGGCTACTTTCCTATTGTATGTGTTCGAAGCACTTTTGAAAATACTTTCCATATTTTGGCTTTAGAAATATCATGTGAAAAATAATTTATTAAGAATTTTTCGATCTCACTCCTCATGTGTATTTAATATCACTGTGTTTGCATTTTGGTTAAAGGGGGCGTTTCAATTTTCTTTTTTTCTGGTTTTGTTTCCGTATTTCACACTTTTCTGTTTGTTTGTCATATAATTTTTGTTGTTGTTGTTTATTTTCCATATGGTTACTAATTAGTTTGAAGGGTGTTTTAGTGACAATTCTGGTAATTTTATGTTTTAAATTTTTCTCCATTCGGATGTTTAAGTCTAAACAAATATTTATTTTTAGTTTTTAGGTCAAATATTTATTTTAGACCAGAAGATTCAAGTGTTGGAAATAATTTTTATATAGAATATTATGAGAAATAAGTAAATGTAAATAATTAGGAATATTAATTAGGTGTTGCTGTTGTTGTTGTACTTTTGACTAGAATACCTTATATTCGGCAGTTTGAGTAATGAGAGTTTGTTAAAATTTCGGAGCTTAAGGTGACATACTCAAATCTTTAGAAAATAGATGAGTGTAGTGAAGGATTTCGGAAAGATGATATATTGTGGTTATATTTTGTTCATTCCAAGACTAATACAACGCAATATCTTAAATATTACTTATACTTATACTTATACTTATACTTATACTTATACTTATACTTATACTTATACTATACTTATACTTATACTTATACTTATACTTATACTTATACTTATACTTATACTTATACTTATACTTATACTTATACTTATACTTATACTTATACTTATACTTATACTTATACTTATACTTATACTTATACTTATACTTATACTTATACTAATACTTGTACTTATACTTATACTTATACTTATACTTAGAATCTGATATAAGGAGTAATATAACACATGTATTATTTGATCTATCTGATTAAATCTGTTTAAAATGTATGACCAGAAATAAATGTTCACATGATATTTTTAAAGCTACAGAAATGGAAGGTATTTTGAAAAGAGTTCATAACACATACATAAATATGATACGAAAAGTTAAAGTTAGTACAGATTGAAAAATATACAAGGTTCAAAAAGTTAAGGGACAAAAACAAGTTTAAAAAATATTCTTGCTGCATAATGGATGACGGAAAATATTCTGGCAGATATTTTGCAATTTCCTGGTCATAAATTTTATATTGCTGAAGATCGAGGGAATGTTATACAACAGCTTGGGATCCGAAAGTAGTAAAAATACCCCAAGAGCTATTTTTGGCAAGAAATATGCATTTGCGGCAAAATAAGCCAAACATTTGTTACAACGAAATTTATATCAAGGAATATTTACACAAAGGACTGCCTCCATTCATAAGACTTCACTTATGTCCTCTTATTTTTGGTCAGATTTGGCATCCTATCACTATGGTAGATATGTCTTTGTGATATTTGTACCAAAAGAGGCAAATCCTCAAAACTGCACGGAGCTAAGGCCAGTTGAGAGATATTGGACTCATGCTAGAAAAGAATTGAAGAGTACAAAAAATGATGTCCGAAAGAGTGGTAGCCCAGTTTGAGCAAAGTAAGGGAAAGAACTATAGAACTTAAACGGAAGGGTTTCCGAGAAAGGTTCAAAATTTTATCACTAGTGATTTAGACTGTATTTTTTGGTACACTGTTTGTTATAATTCCTATCGAATACGCTTTCCTGAATATATATGTGCGTTAAGAATTTTTCGGTTCAAATAGTATATTTTTTTAGGATAAATAACATATGGGAATATGTTTTAAAGGCCTCTTCCAGGAACATGAGATGGTAATTCTGCGCCACTGTTCATTATTATTTGTGTACTTGTACTAAGTGTGACTATGGCAATACTGTATGCGGGGTGTATGGTATTGATATCTATTATCTGTAATCACTTGGCAAACCGGTAGACTAATATTGCTCTTAAATCACTACATTCATACCTGGCAATATTCAACCTCCTCTATAAATTCTCTGTTGTTGAAAATTGTATACTAGAAAATCACAAAGATTTTTATCAGGATAAAGACTTAACGATATCTCATATCATTGGGATCGATCCATTTATTTTCTTTTGCAATTTAAAGCTTTGAGTTTGAAGTTTGTAGACCTAATGGAGATCGCACCACAATCTTTAAAATTTAGATAGCTTGGGTCATAAAAAAAGATCCAAATTCCTTATATCTGAACCGATATTTAAAATGTATACACGTATGAATGCTACTTCTGAAGACTCAAAAGAAGACCTTCTTTTATAGTTAAAGAGATAAAAAATTGGTTTTCAAATCGGAAAGTTCATTTTAATTTTTTTATTTAATTTAAAACTCTTATTCTGTAAATTTTTTCTTTTTCTTGCAGAATTTTAAATTTGATCTTCCCTGGAGTAGTCTTATACTAAATTATCTCCATTTTTAATAAAAGTATTATAAACCATTATATTTGAGCTAAACATTTATAAACTCATTTAGTTCAAATAAAATATTAAATTTATCTAAAATTATATATTTTGTAAAACTCTTATACTCACATTTATTTCATAAATTAATATAATTATTCTGGAAAAAACAAAAATTTATTAATTTTCTTATTTGTGACTTAAACTAAAATGATTCTATTTTTTGCAAAAGTCTACCAATAAACATTTTCAAAGTTAAACCTTTAGTCAACACAAAATTTCATATTTTGCAAAACTCTTATACTTCCTTAATATTTCTTAATGCTTCAACTTATTACAAAATTTAATTTAGTTGTACTTTGGAATATTAATCATAAGATAACCACATTATTCAAAAATTACTTATATTTTTCCCCACTCTCTCTCCCCCTCTCTCTTCAAAAGAGAAATTTCCTCCCTCTAAAATATTTGTAATTTAGTTTTAATTAAAATATTTATTAACTTTAAAACATTCAAGAACATTTACTTAATTTTAATGTTGTCTCCAGCAAACACTGTCCCACAGCAGGGAAGACAGAAAGGAAATATATATGTGTGTATGTATTACAATTTCCTGTTTAAAGTGAAAAGCTTTATTTGATTTTAAACATGTAAAAGTATGCAATAATTTTTTGCTTTATTTACATTTTATTGAATTCTTCATTTAACTCGATAAATATGTTTGTGGGTTTGTGTTTGTGTAGGTAACTCATGCTTATGAAATGATTTTGTTGTAAAGTAATTTTTGCTTTCATCACGGCTTTTCTACTAAATAAACTTTCTTAAAGAAATATTTCACAGTAAATATTACTTTGCTAATAAAAAGGGTACAATTTTTATTTATTCTTCGTAAGATCGGATCTTTAAAAGAGTTTACATTTAATTTAAAAAAATGAGTTTTTTTTACCGCTCTTTAAAAAGAGTTTAATTCTTAAAAACTATAAAATCAAAACAGTTAAAAATAAAAAAGAACCAAATTCAAAAAAGAGTTTTAAAATGATTGCTTTAATGTCGTGTGTAGCAGTCATAAAAAAGTTCTTAATTAAGGTGAAAAAAAGGATTTTTTCACATATTAAGATATGTATACTTTTGTTGTTTAAACTTGTGTGTGTATGTGTGCATTTTTTAATATAAAACAACAAAAATTTTATTGCGTCAAAAATTTTTTGAAGTTTCTTTTTCTTGTTTTCTTTTAAAACTCTTGGAACTTTTGAGCGAGTTAAGAAAAAAAATCTATTTTTAATTCTTAACTAAAAGAAGAGTAAAATAAGTTTAAAGATAAAAACTTTAATATTATTATTTTTTTTTAATTTTTTAATCTTCCCAAATGAAGATTAAAAATTAAGATAATTTGAAAATCAAAATTTTGCTACGAGCTTTTTCCCTACTCTGCTAGTTAATGAAGAAATAAAAAACAAACAAACATGAATAAATACTTAAGTGGCTGAAATGAAGTCATATATATATAAAGGAGATGTTTGTGATAAAGTCGCAATAGCTAACAATATTTAAAAGCAGGAAACGGAAATTTTTTTAGTTACGGATGAAGGTTATTGCAAGTAAAGGAAATGTTGTAAGGAAACAAGCTGAACAAGGCAGAGAAAGAGAGAGAGAGAGAGAAAGAATAATAAATGTACGAAGATATTGAGAAAAAAGAAACCACATTGCGATATTGATTATGAGTGAGGAAAAATCAGTTTTGTAATACAATTTAAATGAAAATCTGTTTAATTGTAAAATTTTCATTACACCCTACACCCTCGTAGGTGGTTGCAGTATTATGCGTTTGAGCTGATGTTTGTAACATACAGAAAAATGATGCTACACCCAACTTTAGGTATATCGATGAACTTAGAATCACCTTTTGAGACGTTTTACCATTGTCCGTTCATCAGTCCGTTTATTTGTCCGTTCGTCTATCTATCCGTACGGCTGTCTGTGATTGAAAACGTAGTGAACACTCTACAAGTCGCAATTTTTGAGATATATTGATGAAAATTGACGCATATTATTTTGGCACAAGGCCATGTTAAACGGTCCAATATTTCAAGTACTTGCATACAAATCACCTTCCGAAATGAGGTTTTAAGCTCATAAATGTTCTTAATATAAAGTAATTTAAACAAAATTTGGCAGAAGTAAGTGTTATAATATTTTTACACGATTTGCTAAATTATGAGAGGGTCGGTCCATTGCTTTCCATAGGTTCTATTGAAGTTTCCTTACAAATATCACTAATTTTGCACAAAAATTTATGTGTAAAATTATACGACGGTCGGTCAATAATTTCTCTAGCTTTCATATAATCCCCCAGACGAATTCATTTAAAAAAATTTACGGAAAATTAAATTACACGAGGGTCGAGTTAGATCCAACTATAAAGTTCTTTCTTGTTGCTTCTTTATAATTTAATAATTTTTTTATTTTTCTCTATTTTTGCAGATCTGTTTGTGTTTAAAAGGTAAGTCCTCTTTTGGAGTAATTCAATTGTATTTAAATTTATATGAATTTTCATTTTATTTTACGAAACGTCAAATCCTGATTAATTTAATTTAAACTTCGTTTTTTTTTTGCATAAATTACAATATTTTTCTGTATTTTCTTTCAGCAGTTTATGTCGTGTGTCATTAACACTGACTAAAAATATACAAAATATTTTAAAATTTTATTTATATCTGTAGCATATTATTAGGGTTGTTTTGGATTTTGGAATATTTTATAAATAACAAGGAGAAATTAAAAATGAATTCGATCAACTGGAAATTTGTTGCAGATATCATTTATGTTAAAAAAAAATCTAAAGAGTATGATTGATTTTGTATTTGTTAATTAAATAATATTTCTCATACGCAACGTATGTTTCAATTAAGTATTTGTAACACTCCCAAAAGTATACTATTTTTATACTACAGTAAAAAATAGCATACTTTTACAGTATGCTATAAAGTGTGTAAATAAAACTCATATTTCTCATACGCAACGTACATTTTATTAAACTTATTGCCCTCAAAAGTATGTTATACTTATACACCATCTTTAATTTAAATCTAAATATTTCAAATACATTCAAGTATGTAAATTTGATTTATCAGTATTTATTTCATATATCTCTACTTAATTCAAATGCTGTTGATTTCTAGAGTTATCTCCGTTGTGCAGGTACAGAGCATTCACTCTCTCTGTTTTTTTTTTTTTTTTTTTTTTTTTGCAAAATCTAAGGAAGTCAAAAATTCTAAATATAGATTATCTATCGATTATCTTATTACTTATCTCGGTTTTGTAACCATACAAAATGGGTGCAAATAAATTTGACATAACTTCTTCAATCATTCCCCCTCATATTTATAATGATTACAATATAGCAGAAGCTGGTACAATAATACCCAAAGCTTTTTTTCTGTAGGAATTTAATCTGTAAAGCAACTTATTCCACCACTATTGTTACTCCAATGAAATGTGTTGGTATACAATCATCTGTATAATTAAAATTATTTAAAGTCCCTGTAACCGTTAAGCTCTTCTCATCCGCAATTAAGTATTCTTCCAAGTGTAGTAACCGAAATTCTGTTTAATAAGAGACATAAAAAAGTTTCCTGATGTACTCAGTGAATTACCAAGTCTCATTTTTACGAAGTGGAGTCGGAGTAAGGAGTAAGGCTTAAAAGAGAGAGATTTTGCTTCAAAAGCCTTATAAAAGTCTGGTAACAGAAACACATGTTCCATGACGGGCTTAATGGATTGAAATCCAGCAAGTTCTGCTCATAAATTGGGTGTTATTCTCTTAGACCTTTATATATTCTATTATTTTTTTTTTAATATACGTATGATGATATACTAAATTTAATCGAAATTAAGTCCAAATCCTCATTAGTATTTGAAAATTGTTAAAAGGTTGGCGGTATAAATTTCTTATTGATTACATGAGTTACCAACATGTTGGACTTTGTAGAAAAATTACATTAGTCGTTAACATTTGACTGAAATGTGCGTTTACTTTAGCCTTTACCCAGTGTGCACTACTGCAAAAATATACTCCTCAGTCTTTTCGGAAAACATTGTTACGTGTATCCAAAAAATTTCATGTAACTAAGATTGGAAGATTTTTAACCTAATAGTTCTTCAAATATTGGATTATCTAAATTTTCTCTCGCCCTGAGCCAATCCTTTCTAATTTTTTTCAGTGAAACCGGAAACTCTAGATGAAATAGTTCTGTTAATATTTGATTTAAATGGTAGAAGTCTGGTTTTTTCCATAGTAAATATTGTTTCCCTTGGCCATATTTACCACCCATTTTATTACGTAAATCTGTTTTACATGATGATTGACTTAATTAAGAATTCCAGCTGTAATTTTTAGATATTTGCAAAGTAATATTCGTGTCTTATCTTTGAGATAATCTCAAAGATCTATAATTCAGCATTATGTGTATAGTATGGGGACTACCTCTCCCCTGATCATACCAATCCTTCATTTTATCCAGTAAAACTCTATATTGGGAAATTAATTGGAATGAAATCTTAATAATCTTACTTCAATAGTTAATTAGATACTTTGCAATAATTATTTCTTTCCCAGATCCTAGCGAAATTTGTTATAACTTCAGTCCCAAACATACAAAGATTAACTTTTATAGAAAGATATAGAAGAATAGATGGATATTTTTCTTAAAGAAAGTGCAAAAATTTTAATTTTCTTAAGGTTCAATGTTGATTCAACGTTAATGTTTGTACGTGTCTGCTTTAGATCCGATAGACTTTACTGGAGAAGTTGCTAAATGTTATTAATTTTATGTGACCGAGTATTCTACTTCTTAAAAAGACCCTTTTTCAGACATGGAAAAGCATTACACATAGCCAAGTGGCCAAGCATAGACATAATTGGTGATTATTGCATTACATTTGGTGATTAATGTGGCATTTTATTGATTGCTCCTTTTATAGGTCTGATAAAAAAATACTATAAAGCAAAACATCCTTTCGATTCCTGAGAAATCAGAAAATATGTCAAAATGAACAATATCCAACTTCGCCGATTTGGATGTTTAGTCAGGTTTATTCATTTTATATTTTAAAACGTATTTGTATAAGACTAATTATTAATCTTGTATAAGAATTGTATCTTAGTATAAAATTACTATTATACGTCTTAACATCAGAATTACTAAAAGTCTTAGAAGACTTATTAAAAGTCTTAGTATAAGACTTATTATAAGACTGTATAAGACTTATTATAAGACTTATTATAAAACTTATTATAAGACTTTGTATAAGACTTATTATACGACTTTGTATAAGACTTATTATATATTTTAAAATTTTTATTAAATTTTGTTCCTCCCTAATGTACTCATCAAACCAACCAGGCGTAGTGTAAAATTCCATAACATAAAAATTAATTCCTACGGCACGTATTATGCTTTTTTCCCTTTTTTGTTTTTTGTTCATTTTTATTATATTCTGTGTTTTAACTTTATTTGTTGGCTGCCAAAGTCCAAAATGCTGTATTCAAAATTTGTATATAAAGTACCAACACACACATACGCACAGATACATAAACAACATTTTAATGTAAATTTGTTATTTTAATTTGGTACAAAAATATGAAAAGTGCCAAAAATGCCAGAAAAATACCACATCCTCAATATATAGCTTTTAGGTATAAATTATACATATTAAGCAGTTAATTTCAAATATATTTATTGTCATGTTAAATATTTTGTGTGTTAAAGAATCGGAAGGAACTTTTATTTAGTAAAAATTTGAGAAATTGGAAAAAAGATGTAAATTATATTAATTTAAATTTATTTGGAATTTTGAAAAGATGCAAAAAAAGGAATAAATTCTAAAATAAAAGATTTCAATTAAGGAGTTTAATTAAATGTTTAGAAAAAGAAGATATTGAAAAAAAGGATTCAAATTCTGTTATTTACATAATTAAGCAACAGTTATGTGATTTGTTGACAATATACTGTCAAATACCAGTTGTTTGTTCATGGTTTTAGAAAGTTCTAGAGATTAGAAAGTTGTGTAATTTGAGAAACCTCTTTTTCTTTTTTATTTCCTGTTCCATTTTCATTGTTAAATGTAATTCTTTCTTGAAATGTTGTTGTATTTGTAAAATAACGTAAATAGTTCTGACGTCATGTCATCAATCAATCATTATGGTCGTCTTGCCATTACCAGTCGGCTTCCTCATCACAACACTAAAATCTAAATATACCATCATCATAAGACGTTTTCTTACAATTTAAGTTAAAAATACATTAACAGAGAAAATAATAAGAAAACATGATTAAAAAATGTATGAAAAGGAAGTTAAAGCGGAAGAAGAGGAATCAAACATCATCGATCTTATTCAGTTGTTTACTAAAATAAGAAGATTTTGTTAAGATTTCAGATATTTCAATTTAATGAAATTTAATGATTTTTTTTACAGAAAAAGCTTAAAGTTACACTTTAAAAAATGAATGTAAAATTACTGCAATACAATGTGTAAGATTTCATGTAAAATTACTAAATGTGCGTAAAAATGAGCATAAAATGTTTGATATAATTTTAACAGACTTTTGTCTACGAAAATACACACAAAATGTAGTAGAATGAATGTTGTAGTATGAATTATGAATATTTTCATTTAAAATTACTTTTATTGGATGTAAAAATATTTAAATTTTGAATAATATTGTATAACATATGTTTATTTTTTACATATAAAATGCGTAAAAATTTTAAACAAAAAATCAATGTGTAATTTTCTCTATTTATAGTGGGAGTCCAATTACCTACTATAAATAGAGTAAAGTTACATGAAATTTTTTAAAGTGTATAATTAACTTGTATAAAGGGTATTTTTTAGGAATGTAAAAGAATGAAAATACAGTTAAGAAATAAAAGGATTTTATATATCTGAAAAGTATCTGCACACAGTGGTTTACATGGAACGCAAAATCGAATAAATATATAATTACGAATGGATAAATCTGCATCATAAAGTTTAACGAAGTGATAGTGGGGATCTTGGCAAGTTAATGTTTTGAATTATGGATTTTCTGGAACTTACAGAGGAGAGAACATAAAACTTTAAATAGGTCATCTTGGATCATTAAAATGGTTGTTATATCTGCACTGTGTGCCCAAATCGATGTTTTGGAAACAATTCTGTAAGTTTTGAAATTTTGAAGAAATAAAATAATAAAATGAAATATGGATACGGTAAGATGTTTTTTAGTTAATTTAAAAGACTACAGGTCATTGTGTAGTTCCGGCGTAGTCGGAGACCCCTAAAAGTTGTCCAACTCGGGTATGTTAATAGTTTAATTGTATAACTTACATTTTGAACCAAAGATTGACAAATAGAACTTTTTTTATACATGTATCGCATTTTGAGTTAAGTCAACAATTCAAAAATATGGGTTCTCATAGCAAAACGAAAAAAATTAAAAACAAGTAAGAAATCTAAATTTGTTTATTCCAAATATTCAATAACTTCCACCACAAATGCGTGTGAAGTAAATACTTTATGTTTTGTACATTCACAATCACACATACAAGTTTTTTTAATTGTAACACATCAACACTTTTTTCCACTGAACAGATTTTAATAATTTTTGATAATTAAGTATAATTTAATATTATGACAAAATTTTATACTAATTTGTCGATTTATAATTAACAATTTTACGAAAGTTTTCGCTTCAACACAAAGGTTGCCGCATATATCGGTCTATTACTTTTAATATACTGAATCATTTATACTGGTTTTGAATAAGAAACTTTTCAGGTTTATAGCAATTACTCAGGCGAAATTTCATTGAGCTCTCTTAATTTTTGTGGATGTGAGCGTGCCAACAACAAACAGAGAGAGACAGACGGACATAATTAAATCTTCTCAGAATTTTATTCGATGCAGGAATATATACACATTATTTCTTTTTAGCTTTACATGCGGATTGATAAAGTTTTCCACTTGTGGTGGTGATGGGTATAATAAAGCAAGTTTTGGGAAGAAATTGAAACGATGCTATGGAGACTGATGTACTAAAGTGAGTTTATAGGAAAAAATGCCTTTAAAATTTTTAGTTAAACTCTAAAATTAAGTTAAGAAATAAAATGAAAAATAAATATTTTAAATGAAGTCTTATTTGATTTAAAAAAAATTATTATTTTTTCTAATTCTTTGAAAAAATAAATAAATAATATATGTGATTATAGGAATATGCACCAGTAAGTTTTTAGTTGTTGATTTTTTTTAGAAAATTCTGTTTAAATTCTTAACCGTTAAATATATTGAATTGAAATTTCACACAGATAGTTTTGCGAGAGCATTAGTTTCTACCTCATTTTAATTGACACCATCCATTTCAACAGATTATAAAAATAACCTTTTGGTTCCACTGTAATCTGTACTATATTTTACACAATTCCTATTTTGTGTAAATCTTTTGAAACTTAACAAAAATCCTTTTCAAACCTTTTAATTTTTCAATCTTTAATAAAAAGTAAACACACTCACACACCCTTAAGTCTATAAAAAAGAATCCCTCCATAAAAACGACTATAAAACTCTGTCATTGTTCACAACGACAATTAAGCAATAGAAATTGTTAAAGTGAGAAAAAAAACTTAAAAATGAAAATATCACAATAGAAATAGACTTAAAAGTTAAAATACACTTGAATCTATAGTCGACTTTAGCTAAATTGGCATTTGCAACTGTCTGCAAATACACACTCACACACACACACATATATATATGAATGTGCAAGTAAAAAAACACAATATAATATACACATATTTTCCATTCATAAATGTTCGCAAAAAAAGCAACAAAATACGTTTGCATTTTTCATTTAACAACAGATTTCAACTGTTGCTTTTAGATTTTTTTATGTATCTTTCAGATGTTGAAAAAAAACTATATGAATTTTACGATTTTTTATCTAAAACGGAAGTTTTTTTTCTACATTTTATATTCTACTTAAAAACAGAAAAAGACATAAATGTAAAATTGTGAATAAAAGAGCATATAAAAGCTTTAAACAATAACTACAACATTTTTATTTCCTCCACCACCAAAAGTGATTAAGAGGGTATATTAACTTTGTCATTCTGTGTGTAATGCTAAGGAGGACTTATCTCAGATTCCATTATTTTTATATTTTTTTAACAAATCAAAATCTGAGTCGATTTGGTTATGTCTATCCATCTGTCTGTACGTCTGTGTGCTGTTGGCACACTTACATCCACAATAATTGACAGAGCTCAATGTTATTTGGACTAAGTATTTGTAAAAGTCCACAGAAGTTTCCTATTTAAAATCAAAAATATCGGTTCAGTACATAAAAATATATAGACCGATCTCTGATGCAATGTATATCGATAAATTGAATTGAAATTTTGTCATAATACAAAGTTATATATACTTTTTACATTATAATTCCACCATTATCAGTAGAAATCAAAATCGTTTCAAAAATGTAAGAATAACTGCACTCTAAAAAATTTCATGTAAATTTACTCTATTTATAGTAGGTAATTGGACTCCCACTATAAATGGGGTAAAATTACACATTGATTTTGGTTTCAAATGTTTACGCATTTTATATGTAAAAAATAAACATCTGTTATTCAATATTATTCAAAATTTAAATATTTTTACATCCAATAAAAGTAATTTTAAATGAAAATATTCATAATTCATACTACAACATTCATTCTACTACATTTTGTGTGTATTTTTTGTAGAAAAAAGTCTGTAGAAATTATATCAAACATTTTTTGTTCATTTTTACGCAGATTTAGTAATTTTACATGAAATCTTACACATTGTATTAAGAGTAATTTTACATTCATTTTTTAGAGTGTAGTTTAATGACTCATTTAGTGTGCCTGTTCCATATTTAAGGAAAACATTTATATATACATTTAGGAGTACACGTGTAAGTGTGTATGAACGAAACATAATATATTTACTTCACATGCATTTGTGGTAGAGGGTATTGAAGATTCGCCATAGCCGAATATAAAGCATTCTCACTTGATATCTGTTGTAATTTAAAGGAAGTTTTAAATAAAAGTTTTTCTATTTTATTTTATGGTCTCCATACATTATAACGCTTTTTATGCAGTTCTATTTCCGTTTCTTGCCATTTTAAGATAATTCTGCATTTTTTTGTTTGTTTATTGTTGTAGTAGTTGTTAAGCTCATAAAACGTACTTTTAATTTGACTTTATAGCTAAAATAGTAAAAAAAAACTAAGTAACTAATAAAAGCAACAACCAGTCAGCCACAGAAAATAACAAAAGCAACAAAATGTTAATGATTAAAACAGGAGAAACTAAAAGTTAAACATTTTCAAATGTTTGAATTTATATATTGAAAGAGGAAAAAAAAAAAATAGCAACTAAGTTTAGTATAATAATTATGTAGTTGCAATTTAAATATTTAGTTTAGCTGTTTAAGCTCAAGTTGGAATAAGAAATTCTACTTGAGTAATAAAAGATAACAAAAGTTGTGTGTTAAAGGATTAAACGGAGAGGTCACAAGGACTTTAAGTAAAAAGAGAACATAAAAAAGAAAAATAAAATTTTGATTAACGATTCACATAAATTTTATTTTTTATTATTTTTAATGTAAAATTCCGTTTGCAAAAATATCTCTAATTAAAGATTATTTTTAATTGTTAATCTTGTGGTTTAGATTGCTACACGCAGTGACGCAGAATCAAATTTTTAAATAAAACCCTGTTAGTTTTGCACTCTTATTTGGATTTATGCTAAATTCAGCATTATTTTTATAACCTTGAAAACTTGAACCTCATAAAGGGTACATGGATGGAATCATGGGGTTTCAAATAAAAATCAAATTTTATCATTCACTAGTGTATGGTAAACAACATGAATTAATGATTTACGATTTTTCGATAAACTATTTTGATTTCGATTAAGTCGATTAATCGTGCCATATAGCGATTTTTAATCGACCAAAATGAAAAATTAAAAACTTTTAAAGAATAAAAATATTTTTTTATTTTTCACATTTTTTCTATAAATAAACCAAAAATTCTTAAAAAAACAAAAGATTCTTTCTCATTTATCGTCCACAAATTAATCCAGCATCGCTTCTCAACCACAATCGAATTCAATAACTACTTTTCACAACCATATTAACTTTGTCATTCCATATGTTATCCAAGAAGTACAACGTAAGACTCCATAAAGAATCTAAATGACTCATATTAAAATCTGAGTCGATTTACTTAAGTCCGTCTGTTTGATGGCAATATTATCATATCTAGAACAAGTGTCCGAATTCAATAAAATTTGCCCACATTGTCTGTTATTGTCCTGAGTAAAAAGTTATAAACCGATATCTGAGACAACCTCAAAATTCTGAAAGGGAATCTTTCTAAATTTTTCCATAAAAATTAAATGGATTTACACAGAATTTAACCATAATATAGAGTATTTCATAATCGTACAAAAAATAATCGACATCGGGTCAATAGAAAAAATTGTAGGCCAAAATATTAAATATTTTGATATACCAAAAAAACTGTCCGTCGTATAAATCGCAATTTTGAAGATTATTTTTGGAAATTTTCCATATATATTTTGTTAAAAAAATAATCCCAAAAACTATATTCGGCTACGTCTATTATTTTAGTTAGCTGCCATAAAGGGTCCCTTCCAAGAAAAAAATTTAAACTTATTTTTAAACTTTTAGAAAAATTCTCTATAGAACAATTCAATTATATTTCTAATTGTCTGTAGCTTTCATGAATCCGGCAATTTCGGTTGATCCTGGAACTTATGGAAGGGGATGTGTATATGACATTGTTCAAAATGATTGTTTTGCGAAAAAATAATTTTCTTCTAATTTAACTTATCTGAAATCCTCAAATTTGGGAGACCTTCTATACCATCCTGATCTGATAGGATCCTTTAGTTCATAAGTTTAATTTGTTAACACTTTAGCTTAGAGCACTTGAAATTAAATTGACTTCATTCAGACGGTTCAGAAGTTACAGACAAATTTCGAATTAATTCATTTTTGAACTACAGAGAATTCTATAGAGCGAATTTCTTTCATGAAGTCAGGTCCACAGTTTGCTATATTGAGTAGAATATTATATAAGCGACTTTTACTCGACTACTGATTTATAACATTCCACAAGTGGTGATAAATCAAAAATCTGTGCCGATTAAGCTATGTCCGTCTATCGGCTCGCCCACATCCGGAATATTGATTTCCTTGAATTTTGGTCTAGACAAAATTGAGTCAGCAGAAAAACGTTATCGACCGATATCTCAGATAAACTTTTGACCAACGCTTATACAATTTTCATAAACATTCTTACGTCAGTGCCAAAGGGGTGGGGTATCCTTTTTACAAACAAAGAATTTAATATCGTACACTGTAAAAAATGAATGTAAAATTACTGCAATACAATGTGTAAGATTTCATGTAAAATTACTAAATAAGCGTAAAAAAGAGAATAAAATGTTTGATACAATTTTTACAGACTTTTGAGTACAAAAATACATACAAAATGTAGTAGAATGAATGTTGTAGTATGAATTATGAATATTTTCATTTAAAATTACTTTTATTGGATGTAAAAATATTAAAATTTTTAATAATATTGAATAAAAGATGTTTATTTGTTACATATAAAATGCGTAAAAATTTGATGCAAAACTCAATGTGTAATTTTACACTATTTATAGTAGGAGTACAATTACCTACTATAAATAGAGTAAATTTGCATGAAATTTTTTAGAGTGTATATATCTCTATAACTAATACAGAAAATATCGCAATATTTGGCATATAAATTGTGCTTTAATAACACATTATCGCAGACTTCAAAATTTTCGAATAGGATACGAGGGAGTTGTATCTCCTTAATTAACAAACTCTAAATATCGCTCATCTTTGACACATTTGTGGTAAATTTTTTGCAATTTGACACGTAGATAAAGACTTAATAACAAACTATTAACGAGTTACTAAACAATATTGAAAAGGCATGGAAAAGTGGCGCCCCCCTTAACAAATGGAATTTTGAATACAGTATATCTCTTTAACCGTTAGGGATTATGTAATGAAATAATTTATATAAAATAATTTTCGGATTGGGCACGTAGTGATAATCTAAAGCTGTTACATGGCTCATGGATAAAGCGATTATGGCAAAATATTATAGACAACACAATTTTTTAGGACACGGGGAAGTAGCATCCCCTTACAAGCAGGATTTTCAATACATTCTCACAATAATTTCTAAATTAATTGTGGTGGAGGGCAATAAAGATTGAATTGAATTTGTTTCTTATTTGTTTTTGAATTGAAATTCTGCCCTTAGAGAGCCCCCTACTCCGTATTGACTATATAAAAAGTATAAAGCTTTTCCTCCTTAAAGTTTACTTATGGATCTTTAAGAATTTCCTTTTAATGATATAATTTTTAGTTCAGTTCTCAAACAGTTTCCAACTATTTCCACCATTCTATTCCTAAGAACTCACAGAGCTGGAACTCTCTGATTTTTTTTAGAAATAACAAAACGTAATGACAACCTGATTCTCAGATTGTACACCTGTGGTGTTATACTGTTATATAGAAGGTAACAACATATTGTGTCGTTTCTTTTATTACAATTTTTTTCTTTTTCCAACGTTTCATGTTGAACTTGAATTAAGATGATTTATGGGAAACACTTGACTCTGTTCTTTTGCTTTTATTTTGGAAACTTTTTGTTTCTTGTCCTTTCTTGTGGGGGGAGTTTACAAGCACAAGGGGGGAAATTTAAAATTACATGAATAATGAAAATAATGTGTTTTTTTGAACTTAAATGTTGATTTATTTGCATTTGTCGCAAGAATATAAAGAAAAATGGAGAAGAGTTTGAAAAAGGTTAAAAACTTAAGCGAATTTAGGTAAAATGGAGAGCGAAAAATGAGATGTAAATAAATTGTGGTGGGTTAAAATAACACAAAAAGCGGACACTTAAAGGAGATAGAGTTTCCGGTTTTGATGAAAGTGGATGGGTTCAAAGGATTTTCAAACTTGGGAAAAAAGAAAGAAAGTAAAAAAATTAGTGATATATTTAAGAAATCAGAACTAAATTGATCCATGAAATGGAATGTTTCGATATTTATGACATATGGAAAGGTGAAGGTAGACAAATTATACATGAATAAATCGCAATTTATGTCTCTTTTCAAAAATGTATAATATTATTGACAATAAAATTCGTTGTAAACTTTTTGCGGAAAAGTTTTTAAAAGTGTTCAATCGTCTTTTGATCTTCAAATATAATTTTTGTCAATAAATTTCGCTTAATGAAATTTTGGAAATGTATAGATTTTTTGAAACCAAACTGAAAGCTTTTGACATTATTTCGCAATTCTTAAAAGAAATCCAGTAAATCCCAAAAAAAATCTTTAAAAATTGTTTATAATGGATTTTTTGCACTTTTTTATGTCTTTAAAACCGATATTGGGAAGCAAACATTTTTATTACCAAGAGATTTGGAACGTCTTAAGTTTTAAAGGCTTTTTAAATGTGAAGACTTTAACTCGCCTACAACTCTTCTATCATTGTGTGAAATTTAATTAAAATCGGACTAGCTTTTTGGAAATTACAGATTTATGCTCATTTCATTTAAAGCACTGTGCGATGTTATAGAATAAAACAAAACTTCATTAAATTGTTCGCTCTCTATGCGTATGATTAATATTAATTCAACATTATTAAATAATAATCTCAGATTTATCTTAAAATTTTACACAAACGTTTAAAGTTTTTTTTGTATTTGTAAGGAATGCTGATATTGGATTTGTTCCTTCATTAATTCCTTAATGTTTAGCCCTTTTTTTTCCCCATTTTGTGTAACATCAAATACCTTTTCTTATCGCTCGCTGGCAACTCTGTTTAAATCTCTTGTTATTTTCTTGCCCAAATTGCAATTTTTATAGAATATTTTATAGCAAAATCATATGCAAAACTCCCACACAAAAACTTTTTTCTACATGCAAATGATTTGAGTAATAAAATATTCTTCTAAAAGAAGGAACACGAATTTTGCTTAATTTTATTTTTTATGATAAATTGTTCAACATAAATTTTGTAATATTTTCTTTTTTGCTGTTTTGTTCAGTATTTTTGATGAAATGAATTCACCCTTAAACGTATAATATTATGCACAATGGCATGAAATAGATTCATGTTATTACATGAAAACAGTGTGATAAAAAAAAATTTAGCATTAACTATTTTATCTTGATGAATTTGAGTGAATTTCTTAAAAGTGTAAAATTAAATTAAAATATAAAGTATAATGTGTAAAATTCTTAAGTTAAAATTTTTTTATTTAAAACAATTCTTAGTGTAAAAATGAAATTTTGTTAAATTTACATTAAAATTGTTGATATTTGCCAAATACGTGTAAAATTTAAATTTTAGTGTAAAATTTCAATTTTAGTGTAAAAATTTAAATTTTAGTGTAAAATTTAAATTTTAGTGTAAAATTTTAATTTTAATGTAAAATTTAAATTTTAGTGTAAAATTTTAATTTTAATGTAAAATTTAAATTTTAGTGTAAAATTTAAATTTTAGTGTAAAAATTTAAATTTTAGTGTAAAATTTTAATTTTAATGTAAAATTTAAATTTTAGTGTAAAATTTAAATTTTAGTGTAAAATTTAAATTTTAGTGTAAAATTTAAATTTTAGTGTAAAAATTTAAATTTTAGTGTAAATTTTAAATTTTAGTGTAAATTTAAAATTTTAGTGACAACTTTAAATTTTAGTGTAAAATTTAAATTTTAGTGACAATTTTAAATTTTAGTGTAAAATTTAAAACTTTTAGTGTAAAATTTAAATTTTAGTGTAAAATTTAAATTTTAGTGTAGAATTTAAATTTTAGTGTAAAATTTAAATTTTAGTGACAATTTTAAATTTTAGTGTAAAATTTAAAACTTTTAGTGTAAAATTTAAATTTTAGTGTAAAATTTTAATTTTAGTGTAAAATTTTAATTTTAGTGTAAAATTTTAATTTTAGTGTAAAATTTTAATTTAAGTGTAAAATTTAAATTTTAGTGTAAATTTTAAATTTTAGTGTAAAATTTAAATTTTAGTGTAAAATTTAAATTTTAATGTAAAATTTAAATTTTAGTGTAAAATTTAAATTTTAATGTAAAATTTAAATTTTAGTGTAAAATTTAAATTTTAGTGTAAAATTTAAATTTTAGTGTAAAATTTAAATTTTAGTGTAAAATTTAAATTTTAGTGTAAAATTTAAATTTTAGTGTAAAATTTAAATTTTAGTGTAAAATTTAAATTTTAGTGTAAAATTTAAATTTTAGTGTAAAATTTAAATTTTAGTGTAAAACTTAAATTTTAGTGTAAAATTTAAATTTTAGTGTAAAATTTAAATTTTAGTGTAAAATTTAAATTTGAGTGTAAATTTTAAATTTTACTGTAGAATTTAAATTTTAGTGTAAAATTTAAATTTTAATGTAAAATTTAAATTTTAGTGTAAAATTTAAATTTTAGTGTAAAATTTAAATTTTAGTGTAAAATTTAAATTTTAGTGTAAAATTTAAATTTGAGTGTAAATTTTAAATTTTACTGTAGAATTTAAATTTTAGTGTAAAATTTAAATTTTAATGTAAAATTAAGTGTAAAATTTATAATAAAATTAAAATAAAATTAAAATTTAGTGTAAAATTTAATGTAAAATTAAAATTTTAGTGTAAAATTTGCCTTGAAATGTTCTACCGAAACTGTGTAAAATTTTATGCTATATGAAAATTTAAATTCGTATTAGTTGCGTAAATATATAGCTTCTTTGTGATATTTACGTTTATAAGTAAACTTTAATTTCTATGTAAAACATATAATTTAAGAGTAAAACTTACATTTAAGTGCAAAATTTACATTAAAAAATTAGATTTAAGTGTAAAATTTATATTTCAGTGTACAATTTATATTTTAGTAAGAATTGACATTTTAGTGTAAAATTTACTTTCTTGTGTGAAATGTCTATTTTTTACATTTTTGTGTAAAAATTTCTTTCAGGTGTAAAATTTTTATTTTTGCAAAAATTGATGGAAGGTTTTGAATAACAATTAATTTTATAATATTGTTTACAGGGTAGATACTTTTACGTTGCACTATACTATCAATATAAAACTATAGTTGTTGTTGTTGTTTTTTACATTTCACAAGTTTTCTCTGTTTTTTCATTTTATTAGATTTTTTTGTTGTTTAAAGATTAAAGTAAATGTTGCATAAATTTTAATATGTTAAACGTTCGTTGTTGTTGTTATTATTTTTTACTTTAGTGCTTAAAATGTAATAAATTTCATACCAACAATGTCGTCTGCCTAACACAAACATAAACCCTAACACACACAAAGAAATGTAACCAACTTAGGAGAACTTAAAAGAAATGAAGTGTTGGCAAACAAGAAAAAAAGGGAAAGTGGAAAAATATTTTCTAAACAAGTGGGAATGCTATATTCGGCTATGGCGAATCTTCAGTACTCTACGCCATAAATGAGTGTGAAGTAAATATGTTATATTTCGTACTCACAAACTCACACATACTTTGAAAGACGTATTCAATATATGAGAGTTTTTTCCTAAATAAAACACAGAAACACTTAATGAGTAATAAAATTTGTCATATTATTGGTTGTAACTTTCTTTCTTCTGAACCGATTTTGATCAGTTTTGGAATGGTAATGAAGGACATGTAGCAAAATATTATGACAAAGTTCAAATTTGATTTGTCTTTTTATTATTGATTGATTTACGAAAGTTCTTCCGCTTTACTAAGAGGAGATATGTGAGCCAATAAAAAACAGGCATATCTAGATCGAGTCAGATTTTGATTTGATAAAAGAGTATATATATAAACATTATGGGGTCTGAGATGGTTCCTCCTTAGCGTTACGCCCGGAATGACAAAGTTAATGTATTATCTTCATCACTTATGTTGGTGGAGGGTATAAAAATGAAAATCGCAAATGTTTGTTTTATTTTTTCGTCCTTTTTTTCCCTCCTTCAAGCAAAAATTTTGCTTCTGTCATTTTTTTGTTCTTTTTCTTTGCAATTTTGTTCATATTTTTTGTTTAAATTATTCTTTTATTTTATTTTTGCTGTTCCTCCCTGTTGTCATATTATTTTATTGGTCTTTTAGCAGAAAAGAATTATTGTCCTTACAAGTTTATATTGTTTTCCTTTACGCCTCCTCTTTTTCTTTTTCACATTTTGTAGGATTGAAATCACCTGGGAATTCATGACATAAAATAAATGACTACAAAATACAATAATTTTCCCGAAAAAAGCAAAAAAAAAAAAAAAGAAAGATGAGTTTCAGAAAGAATTAAAAAGCCAAAAAAGAAATAAAATTATACAAAATTATTCTTAGAATTTTTATGGACTTTAAATATAAAATGTTAGATAAATAAATTATTATTCATATCCTTGTTGTGTAAATAAAGGATATATGATGTGTATGTGAATAAATACAATTTCATACTAAAAGTTAGATTTGAAGGAAAAAGTTCTTAAAAAGTCGAATAATATTCAAAATATGTGATTAAGTTTTATTTCTTTTATTAAAGATCTTTTAAGACTAAAATATTTTTTGGAGATAAATAATTTCGGAGGAAAAGAATTATTTTTCGATAAATGATATAAATCTCTAATTCATATAAAAACATTAATATGTATTTGTTGTTATATGCAATACACTGAAACGGAACTAAAACTGAAAATTGAGCGAGAACTGAACAAGAATTAAAATAGAACTGAATTAAAAAGTTTCAATTTCATTATAAAAAATAAAAATTTTATTTTAAATTACAAATTCTAAATTTAAATATAAAATGTAAATTTCAATTTTAAAACTTTTTAAATTTACTGTAAATTTTAACTAAAGTGTAAAATTGAAATTCTAGTGTAAAATATAAATTTTAGTTTAAATTTAAATATTTGTGTAAAATTCAAATTTTAGTTAAAAAGTTCAATTTCGATTTTAGTGCAAAACATAATTTTCAGTATAAACTATTAATTACAGTGTAAAATTAAATTTTTGTATGAAAATTAAATTTTATTTTACATATCAATTGTAAAATTTTAAATTTAAAATTGTGCAAATTGCAATTTCAACTTTTATCGAAAAATGCAATTTTACACAAAAATAAGAAAATTCTGTGTGTAACTAACATTTTAGTGTAAAACTTAAATTTCGGTGTCAAATTTAAATTTTTGTTGCGAAAACAATTTTTTTTATTTAGTGTAAATTTTAGTGTGAAATTTTAAAATTGTAAATTTACACAAAAATTAAAAAATCGATGTAAAACATAAATTTCAGTGTAAAATTTAAATTTTTGTTGTGAAAACTATCTTTTTTTTTAACTTAGTGTAAATTTTTGTGTGAAATTTAAAAATTGTAAATTTACACAAAGATTAAAAAAACCAATGTAAAACATAAAATTCAATGCAAAACATAAATTTCGGTGTAAAATTAAAATTTTATTGTGAAATTTAAATGCTGTAGTAAATTTTATTTTTAATGTAAAATTGTAATTTAAGTGTAAAATTTTAAAATTTCAACTTTTGTTGAAAATTGCAGTTTTACACAAAGATTTCCACTTTTGTTGCAAATTTAAATTTTTTGTGAAAAATTTAGATTTTTTTGTAAAGTTTAAATTTTTGTTAACATTCACATTTAAGTGTGAAATTAAATTTTAGTTTAAGAGTTTTACATTTTACATTTTTTACATTTACATTTTAGAAAAAAATTCATTTTATTAATAAATTTACATTTTGATAGAAAACTTTCCTTCTAGTGTAAAAATACAATTTGGTGTAAAATTCGTTATAGATTTGTTCACAGCTCAATTTCAAAATATCCTTGAATCTAAATTTAATTCTAAACATCTTGAAGGTCAAAGAAAACTATTTACCCTAAAAACAACTTTACTCTATACTCGACCTTAACATAAATTTACTTTTTCCCATTTAAGCATTTTTTCCCTTTTTTTACAAAAATTATACTGAAAATTGTTAACAAATTTATGCCTACAAAAACACTTCAAACGTTATGCCACAACTTAAAAACCCATATTTATATATATTTACCTCTATTCTGGGATGCATATTAAAGATGTAAAAAATGTAAAATAAAAAGTAAAGAAACTTCAGTTTAAGATTCGACGAACAACAACAAAAGAAATTGTTAAAACACCTGTTCAACATTCAGTTGCTTGAACGGTAACAGCAGCAAACAAATTTCACGTACGTTATTTCTTCTTCTTCTCTTTCATTCTTTTGTACATTAAAAACGAGTAAAATTCAACATAAAAAGAAAATTCAACAATAAAAAAATGGAGAATGAAAACCTTGAAAATGTATACAAAGTGAAATGTTTTTCTGTTTTAAACGAATCGAAAAAGAACGTGGAATAAGAAATTCATACACACACACAAAGGCACACAGATACAAACATATATTTTATGACAGAATATCTCGTATAACACTTTTTTTGTTCTTTTAAGGATCTTTTTCTACTTTTGTTATATCTGCGTGCATTCGTTTTCTTTATGAAGTGAATATAAAGTGAATAAAGTACATATAAATTTCCCAAAGACATGTGTGCTTTTAAAGACATTGAATAAAAAACTCTCACACCATGCCGCACAATGGGGAGGAAGCATCAAGATAAAGAGTTATTTTTGAAGCTCCACAGGATTTTCGAAAGGGTAAGAAGCACATTGTAATGAGATATAAATAGACGTGATAAACAGGCTTCGAAAGATAATTAAGTGCTAAGACAATTCGAGCTTAAATAATGAAGATAATCAGAAGAAGTAAGTAACCAGTAAAAGGTACCAATCCCAGGGTACAACGTAGTCTTTGCTATTATTGTTTCATCCATGCATTAAATTTCATTAAATCTCCGGGTAACAGTTTCAGAGAAGTGCGATATTAAAAATTTTATATGTTAGGGGGCTACAACACCAACGTGTATCTCCCAAAATTTTGTAAATCTTAAATATTTTTTTGTTAAGTTATTAACACGCAGAGACAAAATATGTTTGCGGTAACCATAAACAAGAAGCATCATACTATCGTTATAAGATATTGTTACCGTTACTAAAATATTTATTTATTCGATTTCTGATCTTGCATTAATAACAATAGTTTTTTTCATCACCACAAAAATATTTTTATTCCAATATGAAGTATTATTACGATAATAAAAGGTTTTTTATAAGTTTTCTGATTTCGCATAAATAAAAATAGTTATTGTTATTGCCACTAAATTATTTTGCATTGATCGGTTATGAACACATACATGCAGAGAAAAAATATGTTTGCTGTAACTAAAAACGAGAAGCAACATACTATTGTTGTCAAATATTGTTACCGTAATTAAAAAATATATTTATTCCCTTTGTGATTTTACATTAATAACAATAGTTATTGTTACCATTAAAAATATTGTTAATGTAACAAAAAGTTTGTTTATTCGCATTGTTATTTTGCATTGATAACAATAGTTATGGTTATCTTCACTAACAATATTATTATCGTCACTAAAATTTTTGTTTTCGCCACTAAAAGTATTGTTATTATAAAAAAAATATTGTTAGGTCAATGAGATTGTTTTTGTAATTTTATTACAGCAACGAAATTCTTATTAAAATAAAATATATTCAACATGTTGGTGATAACAATAAATGTTTGCCGCGAATATGTAAATGTTTGCAACGAACATATTGCGAAATTACGTTTCTTTTTGCGTGTACATATCTAATTTGCAGAACATAGCTTTTGAGGTTTCAGAGATACAAGATATTAAACGTTTCACTAATATGGTGGATACGCCCTACCCATATCATATCTAACAATATATAATGCGTAATATTTTCCACTAAAGGCAATATCAACATGCTGAATTTCGTGAAAAGTAAAATAAGTCGTTTAGTCATAATCGTTGCTGAAATTTTTCAATTTTAGAAGGTTGTTTTAGATATCGACTTTAAACTTTTTTTACTGAACCGATTTATCCTGTTTTAAATAGAAAACTTCTAAGGGCAAAACAAATCATTGACCAAATTTTATTAAGTTTTGTCAGTTATTGTGGATGTTAGCGAGGACAGACTGACATAGCTAGATCGTCTCTGATTTTTTTGACGGAACGACAAATGTAATATATCACAATCGCCACTAATAACCTAATCGAAGACTGATATTAAAAGGATCCAAATGTGTTACATTCCAAACGATATTTTAGAATTCTATATTAGCGGATTTTGCTAATATCGGTTATGTGGGGCACAGTAAGGCAGAAACTATTTTTTGTTTTTGGATCGTCTCTATGAATTTCCTTTAGATTCAACATAATGATAACAGAGAATTGTGACATTATTACTTTAAAGTTTTGGCGAAGTTGTTGGGGCGCAAAACGGGGAACCTTGAATTTTGGAAAATGCGTTCTAAATGTTTATTTCTCATTCAATTTCAAAATTGCTCTTGATGTGAACTTTAATTAACACGATTCCTTTTTGGCGTTACACACGGAATGACAAAGTTAATTTAACCAATTGTAGCCGTGGATCTGAGAGGGTTCAGTTTCATAAAAACAAATTCAAAATTATTTGTTTATGTTTTTTCCTCAAAATTATTTCATCCTCTTCCATTGTGCACTCACACATACACTCACTCTTTAAAATGTGAGAGTGTAAATGTATAAAATGTGAAAAGGCATCTTTAATATATGCATTTGTTTGTATTTCAGTGAGTGTTTGTGTATTGTATCTCTGTGAGTGTATGTGAAGATTTTTATTTGTCTATCTTGAGGCACAGGAAAAGCTTATTAAACTTTTGTTTGTTTCGTGAATGATTGTATGTTGACGTGAGTGTGTGTAGGTATTAGAGTGTTAAATATAAAAGTATTATGCTTAAGAGTCTCTACTTGGGAAATTAAAATTTCCGCTTTATTTTCCCCATCTTTTATGCCTTTGTGTGAAATTTTTTTCAAATCACTTTGCGAAATCTTGTTCTTGTTTTTCACTGTAATTGAAACTGTTTCCTACAGTTTTGTTAATTTTAAACGCTTAAAAAGAGCGCTAAATAGCTGATAGAAAGGAAATGAGTTAAGGTTTATTTTCTCTCTTTCTCTTTTTATATCACTCACCTTCACAAGTGGAGAAGAGGGTATATTAACTTTGTTATTCATGTGCAATGCTAAGAAGGAGTCATCTATGACGCTATAATTTGAGTCAGTTTAGCTATGACCGTTTGTCTGTTGTTGGCACAATCACATTCACCATAAGAGACAGAGCTCAATGAAATTTGGATTGAGAATTTTTTTTTGGTCTTGAGAAGTTTCTATCATTCAAACAAGCAAAAACGGTTTAGTATATTAAAAGATATATGCCGATATCTAAGGCAAATTTTAAGGTCAATCAAAAATCTTTCGAAAATTTTGCTATAATATGAAGCCAATATGTACTTAATTTCCATCAAAATCGGGAAAAAGTTATAGCCAATATAAGAAATTTCATATTGTATGCACTTGAGAGTATACATGTGAGTGTTTGTATGTATGAAACATATTTATGTTCATTTGTGCCGATTATAGCATTCTTACTTGTTTTTATCTTAAGATTATAATTAAATTTTGTTCAAAAGAAATTACGTTTTTTATAAATAAATTAAAATTCATTAGATATTTTTAAATTCCCCAAGAGCTGTCAAATACACCTTTTTTATTTGATCTCAAAAAGTTTTGTAATTAATGTATTTTTGTTGTGAAATTTAACCCACAAAAATTTTGAAAATAATTTTAATTTTATTTTTCAAAATCTTTTTTTTTTGTATCTCATTGAATGTTCATTTTGTTTTGTGTTCACGTCAATTATATTTTTGACATTGATGTCATTTTTATATCTAAATAATTGACATTTCTTTTGTTTACAAACAAAAAATGTTTCTATTTCAATTGTTTAAATGTAAATAAATGTTATTCGTTATTCAAGGATTTTATTTCAATTTTTGTTTCTAATTTTGATATGAAATTTATTGGTGAATTGTTGCCAGAATATAATTTTGTATTGAGGTCATAATAACCATTATAATACCCGGCATTATTATGTTAAGTATAGAAATAAAAGAGTAATTCATTCACAATCAAATGTTTGTGAAAAAATTTTAACAAAATTAATTGACAAAATGTTCTCGAGAGCAGAAATATCAGATCGTGCTAAATCCGATTGCACTATATGTCCACCCAACTATGGTACAACGCTTGTATGGCCTGTTGTCACCACAGGAACCTTTTCGGATTGAATCAACATATGGCGTAGTCATTAGACTTTGTAGCACCCAGATACCAAAAGCAACAAAATGATTCCGCATCTTCAACATTCTCTTCATGTTATCAACATAGCGATTGCGAGAACCTGAAGGACAAGAGTATCTCTGGAATCAGACCACTTACACATAATAGTTTCACTGAAGCAACAAAACACTTCTATCGTTTTGAACGCCGTATCTACATGAACCAATAGAAAGCAAACTGTCGCGGGTTCTGATAATTAACCAACCATCATTTTGAAGATCTGCCAATTCCCCTAAAAATATATAAAGGCTTTCTTGGCCTGAAATTAAATCGAAGCATTAATCATAACAATTAACTAAATCGTTCGTAAAGTTGAAACTTTTTTAGTTATGACGCTCTAACAGCCAATGAGGGATGTGTAACATTATAAGAATTCATGAACCGAGAGTGGGTATTTGGTATTAAAAAGTGTTCCGACAAGTCAATTAGGGTGTTGAGATTAGAAGTTCGAATGCAAGAAAAATAAATCCCAAAAGAATTGAGAAGGTCACTGAAAAAAGTTTTTGTACAACGGAAATGATTCTTGAGCATTTCGGAAAGATCCATGTTCCGTCGAATATTTAAGGATGATCAGACAAGTTAATTGGGGAATTGATATTGTGAATTGTAAAATTTATTATCTTGGGTTAAGATCAGGACTTCGGGTTAGTCATTGGAGTACAATCACAAGCAAAGGAATTCTCAAATGAGTAAAAACCGAAGGCCGTTGAGAAGTGATTTTCACGTCAGAAATGAAGCTTGAAAACTTCGAAAATGAATCGGAAAAAATGTAATACATTGCAATAATGCCAAATCCAAAAAGACTTATGCAAAGACTGGTCATCCAAGCCCGGTTGATGGGAAGTTTAATCTCACTCGTTCTAAAGCTTCGTTCTTGTTCCATCTGTTTCGATCGATACAGTATGTTCTTACTGCAATGTTATTCTTCATCACAGAGTATTAGAAATTGACTTGATGTAGAGAATTTTAATTTCTTATATGTTCGTTGCAACATATTCCTTTGTCACACAACCATATTATGGTCAAAAACACAGATACCCTAAGGTCTTCAACCATTATATGATTGTGATAATAGAAATTTTTATGTACCATAATGAACATCTGCATAAGAACGTATGCGGAAGTATCGTGATAAATTTTAACGACCATCGAAGTAACGATGTACATAGTTAGATGTTGTTGCTTACGACAATGTTAATCATCAGCTTAAATATGAGGGAATAAGTGTCATTTAGATTTAATAAAAAACCTTCTTAGAATTGATTTGGGTATATGGGATGGAAGATTTTTGGCCGTTATTAGGTATGTTTCTCCATGACTTGGAAGAGTATTATTTGGCCTTGCTTCAAGGTGAAGAGCCGGATAACGGGTTATGCAACGTATGAAATTATATATAATTAAGCCTTCATAAGTCAACATTTTTACTTTTGTTGAAATATTTTCACTTTTGGAACATGACTCAGGCAAAAAGCTTTCATAATAGAGCTCTATTCGACACTACGAAATGGGGGTTCATATTACGACATGCCAAATTTTAGAATTGCGATCACCCTTTATCATGCTCTTAGTTAAATGCAGTTGTCAGTTTCTGAAATGCATACGATCGTTGGAAATTTTTGATTGGCTACAATTTTCCCTCCTTTTCAACAGTGGTGGTGTATATCTGTCTTCCTCCTTGCTTTCAAATTGTTTCTACCAACAATGTTGCCTTGTTTTATGACATGAGCTAGTCCTCGTCTGTCAGAACTTTATTGAGTGTTAGTGTTAAAGTCGTTGTCTTTTAAGTATATAATATGAGCTGAAGATCACCTATACCGAAGGCGTAAATTTAATTTTTAGCGATATGGTGCATTTAGTTCGCCCTTATGGAGTTTGAATTGCTCAACCAGTTGTTGTGATCTAAAATTAGGCAAAGTTTTTAATGGATTATCTTTTTAACCGTGAAGCTTCTCAAACACATAGACATTGTTAATTTATTAAGCACCTAAAACATTACTTCAAATCAAGTATCCAAAACAAATTTTATCTCCCCAAAATATACTGTACAACTACTCCCACTCTTATTCCCTCTTTTGCCCAGTCAGTACTAATTTCATTACGTTTTATTTCGTACGTCTAAAACAAAAAACTCTATGCAATTTTAATCAGTCCCAAATAGTGTGACAATTTATGACTTTATGTCATATATGTATATTCTAGTTGTTGTTTTGTTTTTAGCTCATTTCGTGTTATCTGCATAAATTTGTTGGCTAATTACGAACAATGAATAATTCATAAAACAAAAACAATAAAAAGAAACAAAAATCATAATAAACTTTTTATTTCGGTCATAAACAATTTCTCCTTTTTTTTCTTTGCATTATCAGCAACACAGCAGCTGATAAAACAGGAAACAGCAAAAGCAATAACAACAATAGCAGCAGCAACAGAAATATAGAGAAAAGTTTTGAAAGTTACAAACAAACAAACAACTATAAACTCATTACAATGTTCAGTTAAGGGAAAAAAGGATTCTCGAATAATGTGTGTAATTTGTAGAAAATAAATAAAACAAGTAAAAATGTTATAGGCGATCAAGTCGCACTATGTTATACCCTACACAAAATTGCTAGTTGTAAATGACAGTTACAAAATTTTATAGCGACCCTCGTGTAATTTGCTTTTCTAAATTATGATTTAGTGTGAAGTACATTAATATGATATCAAGATTTATGTAAAATTGTGCCTTATGTGGGAAATGATGGACCGGTCCCTCGTATAATTTTAAACATAAATTTTAGATTTTATTTATCTTAATGTGACCAGTTGTTATTAAAATACCAATGAATTAGTGAGATTAAAGCCCTTCAAAGTGATATTTGGAGGGGCCTTGTATGGGACCTATGAGTAGCAAATGACCGATCCTCGCATAATTGGAACATGGATTTGGAATATCATAAGAAATGTTAGTGTTGAATTTTGTTGAAATCGCTTTATATGTAGGACTTTTATGACTTTAAAACTCCATTCTGGGAGGACATTTGTATGGGAACTTCCGGAAATATGGACCGAATGTGGACCAATTTCAACAGCCTTTGTCTTTGAGCTAAAGTAATAACATGTACTAAATTCCATCGAGATAACTTAAAAATTGCGAATTGTAGAGTGTTCACAACCTTTACATGGACAGTCAGTCGGGCAGACAGACAGACAGACAGACAGACAGACAGATAGACGGATGGACATCGTTAAATCGACTCATACATTGATTCTGAGTCTATTGTCTGAGCCTTAAAGATAGTTGCAACATAATTATTTTCTGTATGTTACAAACATAATACTCCAACCACCTATAGTTGTGTAGGGTACAAAATACGTTTCCCTTAAAGGAGTTAATTTATATTTAATGGTTATTTTTTAATTATCACTTAAATACTTAAATATAAATATTTAAAGGAAAAACAACACACACATTTTTACATGTATGTAAGTAAAAAATTCTTATGTAAATAATTGTTTTATAAAACACACATTAATATACCTGCAATTGTGATACTCCGGATCAATAGATTTATTTAATCTCCAGGTTTTTTGTTTGCTTTTAATTCATTTTTAATTATATTTTTTCTCATCCCGGGGATACTTTTTTATCTCCATAAACTGTTATGTTGCAGGCAGTAAAACTTTGTAAATTATTTACATAAAAATATATTTGTTTTACTCCGATACAAGTTTTTTCTCTTATTGAATACGTAAATGGAATGGAATTTAAGTTATTTATACATTAAGTTGTTTTTTTTGCTTTAATTAAAATTCAACGATATTGAATTGGATTGAATTCAATTATTTTTTACCCAAATATGATAAAAGTTAGATTGTTGTGTAAACATTAGAAATAGACAGAAATGTTTACTTTAAATTTTACACGAAAATTTAAGCAAATAATATTTTACATTTGTAAATTTAGTTTACCATAATTTAACGTCTGAAATATCAACTTTACACTAAAATTGAAATATGACTCAAATGTATACATTTTATATTGAAATGTAAAAATTACACATATGTATTTTACATCCAATATAAATATTTCATATAAGTGTAAAATTTACATTAAAATTAGAATTTTTACATTCAAATGTTAATTTTATACTTAAGTGTAAATATTGTTTACACAATTTTTATTAAAGTGTAAATGTTAATCTAAAATGATAATTCTAATTATATGTAAAGTTTACATTAAACTAGAATTAAACATTACAATGTAAAATTTTACATTAATGTATAAAATTTAGATTGAAATGTAAATTTTCACATTTATTACATTGATATATACATTTGAAGTAAATATTTATTCGTATGTAAATTTACATTAAAACGTCAACTTTACAAAAGAAGTTTTATGTTGATGTCAATTTTACATTAAAATCCAATTAAATATTAAAATATAAAACATAATTTTGACTAAAAATTTTAATTTTACATAAAAATTCAGTTTACACAAAATGAAAATTTACATTATAATTAAATATTTTACACTAAAATGTAAATTTTTAAGTTGAAATAAATTTTATATTAAAACTGACTTTCATATAAAAAAATAATTTTACACTTTAAAAAATGAATGTAAAATTACTCTAATTAAATGTGTAAGATTTCATGTAAAATTACTAAATGTGCCTAAAAATAAGCATAAATTATTTGATATAATTTTAACAGACTTTAGTCAACAAAATGTAGTACTATGAATGTTGTAGTATGAATTATGAATATTTTCATTTAAAATTACTTTTATTGTATGTAAAATTTTTAAATTTTTAATAATATTGAATAATAGACGTTTATTTTTACATATAAAATGCGTAAAAATTTTAAACAAAAAATCAATGTGTAATTTTAGCCTATTTATAGTACAAATTCCTACTATAAATTTACATGAAATCTTTTAGAGTGTAACATGAAATTTAAATTTTACAAAAAAAAAAAAATTAAATTGAAATTTTTCACTCAAATTTCAATTTTTCTTTAGAAATCAAATTTATCATTCATATTTAACTTTTACGCTAAAAATTCAAAATGTATAAAGAAAAAATCAGTTTTACACTAAAATAAAAATTTTACACTAAAAAAATTTATTTTACACAAAATTTTGTATTTTCCATCAACATTTCATAATTTTACACTAAAATATTTATAACCTCCACAACCACAAGTGATGATGAAGGTATATTAACTTTGTCATTCCGTGTGTAACGCTAAGAAGGAATTCTCTCAAATTAAAATCTGAGATGATTTAGCTAAGTCTATCTGTCCGACTGTCTGACACGCTCAATGAAATTTGTCCTGAGAAAATTTTTATTTAATACAAGCAAAATCGAATAAAATTTTACATGGTTACTGGTTGAGGCATCATATTAAGGTTAACTATTATTATAAATAACTGGTCTGCTATAATATTTTGAAATGTAGCATCCAAATATTATATTACCACCACAAAATGTGGACATACAATTTTATTATGGTTGTGAACACTGATACATCCATATTATTGACCACATTATGGTTGTGAATGTTGACACATCCATGTTATTGACAATAATATGTTTATGAGACTTTAAAATATGTTCAGACACCATAATATGGTTTTTAATGCTGTGAACCAATACATGTTGACCAAGGCTTTGTTTACCCATAATATGGTTGTGTCACAATAAAAATATGATTGATCCACAACATTTAGTAATTATTTTTAATTTATTTACTTAACCGTCACAACATTAAACACGATAAACTGAAATAAAATCATATTTTCAATAACATGGTTGAAATATATAAATTGAAATTAATATTTTTAAACAATAAAAATAGTTTCGTGGAATTTTCCAAAATGTTAATGTTTAATATTAATATTTTGTTATAAAAACAATAATTTTACTTAATGTGAATCTTTATCACATTGCGACTAACTTATTTTAATCTGAAGATAAATTTAGTTCCACACGTTGGCGAAAACTATAAATGTTTGTCAGGAAAATAATATAGTTGGAACAAACATATTAGAAAAATTACTTTTTTCAGACATATCTTCATGTTCATTTAGAAAAGTTAAGGGTTTCAGTCGGTCAAGAAGTTGAAAATCCCCTTTAGAATTTGCGAATCTCTGCAGAATCATATCTAAAGTCATAGTGTTATCATAACTCAGTATGACGAGAAAATCATACAGATATTAATAAAAAATTATTTAAATATTTTCAAGTAAAATCTCTGTAAATTATTTTCAAAAATTATTTTCTCAAATTTAAATCAAAAATTGTAAACCTTTTTCATAAATTTATAATTTCCTCTACCATTTAGACTCATTCCCAGATGCCTACAGTGAAAACTCTAAGACGTTTTTAACCGATAAACTTTATCGTTTGCTCGCATATAATATGTCGACATTTTTAATGAATTTTTTCGATTAAATTATAAATCATTTTGATTCCAAAAACTTATTAATATTTGAAAGAAATAAATATTTTATTACTTGGAAAATTATAATCAAAATCATTTTAAGACATTAAATGGTCTAGACTAATTTTATATTATTATTTTTTTTGTATGTGTGACATGTGTATGTGAATGTGTGTGTTTTGTAAAGGCTGGATATTTAAATACTTTGAGATTTCTTAGGTAAATATTTTTATAATGAATATTGAGTGTGATTTTGTGTTAATAATAAATAAATTTAGGAAATATTTTTTTACAAAGAAAAACATTTTTGTGAAAGAGAACAGAAAGTGAAATGTAAATGACATGAATAAAACTTCGTTTTTTTTGAAAATTCAGACAAAAACATTTTAAATTAAGTATTTTGACAAAACAAGTTTTAAAAAATTTAATTTATTAAAAAAACAGACAAGAGTTCTATATTTGGCTATGACGAATTCTTAATACCCTGCACCTCAAATTTGTGGGTATATGTACTTACATGCACACTTACACCCACGTACAATATATAAAATACAGAAACACTAAATGAGTTATATTTTTTGCTATATTTTTTCTACTGAACCGATTTTCATAATATTAGGAATGAAATATTTTAAACTTTTTCTTATTGTTTGATTATTATTTAGAAATTTATGAAAATTCTTCGCTTTAATTTAGAAGTTGCCTCAGATATCGGTCTATATCTTAAACATAAAGAACCGAGTTTGCTAGTTTTAAATAGAAAATTTTTCAGAACTACAACAACTACTCATGTAAAACTTCATTAAGTTTTGTTAATAATTGTGGATGTGAGCGTGTCAACAATAGACAGACGGACAGACAGGCAGACAGAAAGACATACAGATGGACAGACAGAAGAACGGACAAACGAACAGACAGGCAGTGAAACAGACAAATAAACAGACAAATGCATATAGCTAAATCGACTCAGATTTTTATTTGATTCAAGGATATATATTTACATTATGGGGTCTTAGTTATTATACCATTTGTTATGACAAATGTTGGGTGGCATAAAAAGTATCTGAGTGTGCTTAGAAATAAATGCAACAGTCTTTATAAAATCGAACTTGTTACAGTTCGATTTTATAAAGACCCATCTCTTGCTGTTCTATAATCCAATATCCAACAACGGCCAATGGGAGGAAATCGATTTCTTGGACAAAAATTGTAATTTGTGATCTGATGAATCGGTATGAAATTTGATATAATACATTGATGGATATGCCTACTTACTTTATTTTTAGTTTTAGGTCTGCTAAAGTCCTTATGTATCCCAGTAAGACCTCCATTAAGTTACGTTTTGGACATTATTTAAATTAACTTTATGGGTCATGTATCCCAACAAGACCTCCATTAGCTTTTAAACCGTACAGCAAGCCAACCAGTCTAACAGTGGTATGATGTGTTAGTTAAAGCATGATTTATTCAGGCTTAAAATATTTACCGCAGCATAATCTTGCCGGAATATGCAACCTACATCGTTTTTTCATCCATACAAGAGAAACGCATCTTCCAGCAATTCTTTGTTGTTTCGTTTTAGATTTGCCATTATAACACTACATCCCGAATTACGTTTAGATAACCGAATATCGTTTTATCTCAAATCATGTCAATAACGTGAGCATTAGTCAGCACCGTTAAATTTAATTTCTTCACTTTTGGTGCGATTTTGAGACGTTTCCCTTTATGCTGCTTTAAGTGTTGTCTTTTATAAGATTAAGTTGGTTCCTTATTTTTTTAGAATTCAATTTGTTACAGGTTGATTCTCGTTTATAAGGTTAAACTCTATTTTAGAAAATTTTAGACAGGTTTTCGAGCAACAGGATTCTGGAATTTCGAAACGTTTAATTTTATGACCAAATCCTCTTAAAAGCAATTTTCATGACTGTGTTTATAGAAATATTCCACATATTATAGCATCAAGACCATTTTATAATGTACCGTTAAAAAAATCCAACTTTTAAAAAAATCCTTTTCGTCTCACTGTGCAATATTATTAAAAAATCTTTTACCATATTTTTTCTACAAAAAAAGTAGACCTTGATTTCAAATAATGAAAAAAAGAAGGTCTTTAACAAAAATGTCACTAAAGTCGATCTATCATTTTTGTGTTTACATCATGATACCGCAATAATGTGACATGATTACATTTTATAGAAAAAAAACCTGAAACTGATGACATAAAAAAGTAACATCAATTATAAAAAAACAGTCACATCGACAGTTTTTCTTTTTTCACACACACTTTTTTTTATCAATCAAACAAAACACACACTTACACACCTTTTTCCGTTTATTAACGCAACATAACCTTAAAATAAAAGTAAAAGTAAAAATTGATGGAAAAATGTGATAACAAACACTTTTAAAATAATAACAAGTAAGAATGATATATTTGATTATGCCGAATTTTTGATACCCTTTACCACAAATGCCTGTGAAGTAAATACACGTACACATACACTCATAAACGTATACAAACAGAAAATTAATTATATTTTTGACTATAAGTTTTTTTTCTATTGAACCGATTTTGATATCAGATATCGGTTTATATATTTTTAGTATAATGAACCGATTTTGTTGGTTTAAAAGTGGAAACATTTGAGGGTATAACAGATACTCAGACCAAATTTAATTGGGCTCCATCAATTATTGTGTATGTGAACGTGCAAACAACAGACAGGCAGTAGAACAGACAGTCAGATAATCGACTCAGATTTTGATTTGATGCAAGAAAATATATGCTTTATGGATCTGAGATGATTCCTTCTTATACATATACCCACATCAGCACCTGTGGTTGTGAAGAATATAAAAGCGTGAGAGAGAGAGAGAGAGAGAAAATAAAGGACGAACATAATGTAAAAAATCTATTATTGTGGTTATAAAAACAAAGATAAAGTGAAAAAGCAAAAAAGCGGTAAAATAATAAATAAATAGTCTATTTTTAGGCTTAAGGTGAATGTGTATGTGTATGTGTAAGTGCGTATCAATGATGTTTGGGGAACATAATGTGAGTGTCCTTATTTGTTAAAGAGCAGTTAGAGATAAGAGACTTCATCTTAAATCAAAGAGATAAAGAGATACTAATTAATTTAAAAAGGTTTAAAAGAAGGACAATAAGATCTTTTGAATGCGTTTTTTAGAAATAAATATGTAATTTTGGAACTACTAAATATTCTTTTTTGAGATTTCATATGGATACTTTGAAGATGTTTTTCTATTGGTTTGGGAAAGCATATGTTCACAGTGGGTTTAGGAATGGGACTGAACCACTAAAGTGGGTAATCTTGGCTATGAACCTTCTTAAATAATAAGTAAAATTTAATGATTTGTTTACAAATTCAATATGTGTCGTATATCTCTTTTAGTTAAAGAGTCATATAAATTGAAGTGATATTTTGACCCATTTTCGTTTGTGTTTCCTTTTAATTTTCTTATTTTTTAGCAGATTTGCTCAATTTGTCTTCAACTTTATTTTGATATAAAATTTTTTACAAATAGCAATTTTACATGGGTCCTCCTGAGGAGTTTTTCAAAGGATTGAAGCAGTAATATTAATACGAGAATTTTTTGATTTCTTTTTCGATCAATTTACCTTCACAAATATGTCAGATATATTTTTTGAATGTCATATCAATAAATATATAGTTAATCCGATTAAAATAAGTGACAAGAAAAAAATGCGAACTAAAATAATTAAATATTTTCAACAAAACCCAATTTGTTCCTGATAAAACTTGACATTAATTCAAAGATTTGCCATTAAAACTGTTTCCAATGTTATTAAACTGTGACGGAAGATCTTATTCGCTGATAGAAAACCTGGTTTAAGTACATGTGATGTTCTCAATGCCAAAAAATATAAAGTTACAAAATATCCGGCAGGATAGCAGCCCGGTTAGTTCAGTGCTCGGATTTTTTGGTTAAAGCTAATGCACGTTTAAAAACATACAAGGCTCAAAAGGATTCTGGCAGAAACGCTGCCAAAAAAGTAAAATTGTAGTCCAATTTTCTACAAAAATTTTCTTGTGGCATAATGGATGACGAAACTTATGTTCTGGCAGATTTTTTGCAACTTCCTGGTAAAAAACTTTTTGTTGCTAATGCTCGTGGGAATATTGAAGAAGAGTTTAGGGCAAAAAAGCAGACAAACTTTTCCAAACAAGTTCTATATAAATACCGAAATTTAGATCAAGTAATATTAAGTAAAGGTTGCTTCCATTTATAAGACTTCATAATGTGTCCACTTATTTTTGGGCTGACTTTTCATTCTGTCACTATGGCAAAAAAGCTCTTGAGTGGCACAAGAAAAATAATATGGTATTTATACCAAGAAAGGTAAATCTTTCAAAATGGCCGGAGCTAAAGCCAGTTTAGTGATGTCGGGTTCTTGCTAAAAGAGAATTGAAAGGTGTGGTTCATTTGTGAAATTGGTCTCCCATTCGAGCAAAATGACAGAAAACACTATGAAAACGTTAATTTACGAAAATTTTTTAAAATTCAAATATGTATGTTAAAAATTTTTTGATTGCACTCCTTATGAGCCAATCAAGTTCTTTAGCTGTTCTTCTCTAAAGTGGTCAACATTTTCCCGCATTTTCACTTTATATTGATTTTTACTTTTTATTAATATTTAACGTTCATTTGCATTTTAGCATTTATTCCATTTTTTCAATTTTAAACAAATGAGAAAAAAGGTATATAAAGTTTGTCACTACGTGTGTAACGCTAAGAAGAAATCTTTTCGGCCCCATAATGTATTTATATTTTTTGCATCAAATTAAAATTTGAGCCGAATTAGCTATGTCTGTCTGTCAGTATGTTTTTGACACGCTAACATCCACAATAATTTACAAAATTCAATGAAATTTGGCCTGAGCATTTGTTACAGTCCTAAAAAGTTTCTTATTTAAAACCAGTAAAATCGGTTCAGTATATTAAAAGATATAGACTAACTTCTAAGACCACTTCTAAGTTCAAACGGAAAATTTTTGTAAAATTGTCAATTTTAAATCGACAAAATAGAAGGACATACTTTATTGCCATGTGGAAAATGACTAAAATCGGCTCAGTTAATAAAGTTATAGCCAGAAATAAAACTCATTTTATAACTGATTAATGTTCTTGTGTTATATTAAAGATAAAAATATACAATATACGTTTTTGTGTGAATGTGTGATTGTGTATGTACAAAGTATGACGTATTTAGTTCACATGCATTTGTGGTGAAGGGTATTGAAGATTCGGCTTAGTCGAATTAATTTTTTTGTGTTTTAATTTATTTTTTCATATTTTTTTATTATTTTATTATTCAAAGCTGCTGCTCACGATGACAACAGCTGGTGCGTTAGTTTCAAAAGTCTAGTTAGCAACACTAAAGAAAAAGTTTTTTTTTATTTTTAATTTTTTGCAATATTTTCTTTTATTCATTTAGATACTTTTCTCATTTGCAACATAGAATTCGAGGGAAAAGAAAATAATGGAAGAAAGAAAAACAGGAGTAACAATTTTTAATTAAGATTAATTACTTATTTTGCCAACAAAAGTTGAAGGCAAAAAGAAAAAAAAAACTACTTTATTTAATCTCGAGTAGTTTAAAAGATTTTTCATCAACTGAGTTTTCAGAAAAAAAAGAGTTTTTTCAACATTTTTTTTGTTTGGAAAATTGTAATAAATAAACATTTGTGTCAGTTAAATTATGATTTTTTTAAACTTTCTTTAGGGGATTGAAATACGTTATGTTTCGTACATGCACACTCACACATACACTCACAAACGTATAAAATATATAAACGTGTTTCTCAAATATAACACGAAACACTTAATGAGTCACAAAATATGTTACATTTTTGGCTATAACTTTTTTCTACTGATCCGATTTTGATAATTTTTGAAATGATAATGAAGTATATATAACTTAGTATTATGACAAATTTTTTTCTAATTTTTGACTTATAATTGAAAATTTTAGGAAAGATTTTTATTGAAAGGTTGCCTCAGATATTGGTCTATATCTTCTAATATACTAAACCGATTTTGTTGGCTTTCAATAAAAAACTACTCAGAACTATAACAAATACTCAGGTCAAATTTCATTCAGATCCATCAATTATTGTGGATGTGCGCATGCCAACTGGGAGACAGATGGACAGACAGAAGAACAGGTGGATAGACAGACAGACAGACAGACAGACAGACAGATGAACAGATAGACAGGCAGACATATAGACGGATATTAGCAAAATAGACTCAGATTGTGATTTGATGCAAGAATATATATACATGGATTATGGTGTCTGAGATGATTCCTTCTTAGTGTTACAAACGGTATGACGGAATTAAAATATCCTCTTCCTCACTTGTGGTATTGAAAGACCCTCTACTCCATTGTTGTTTTAATAACATGTATTCTGGTTTCATGTTTCCCTAATTCCTCTTAGGAATTTAACATATGTTTTTGTTTTGTTATATAAATAATTTATGTTACACATGTATTTATGTACACACACACACACATGTGAGATATAAATTTTCATTAGAATTTTAATTAATTTAGTTTACTTAAACTCGCTTTAATTTAGAGGACGGAAAAGGACACCAAACTTAAAATTAAAAATCCATAATGTGTGTGTATTTACAAGGATATTTTATAATTTTATATAACAACTATGTGTGTGTATGTGTTTGTATGTGTTAATATATAAAATAATGATGATGAAGCTGATAATAATTAGTAACATGCTGTTAATCATGATTAGAATGTTGTTTTATATAAAAACATGAACATTATTATTTTAATTAATTATTATTACTCATACGCCTTCATATTGTCCTTCATTATATATATTTAACATAACATAAGGAGGACATATTGAATATTGTACTTATTACATACCTACACACATACTTATATATCGAATACTAGAACACATGATTATATAGACAAATACTAATGTACATAAATAACAACAATATGGTTTATTGCCAAAAATAATAGATGTGAAGTTAAAAGGAGGAGAATAGAAATGCCATACAGTTTTTGAACAGAAATTAGGAAGATGAGTACAAATTGAAAATTTATAAGTTTTGGGAACAAAATAATGAGGAAGTACTAATCGGTATTATTATGTCCTTTTTGTTACAATTGATGCAAATAATGAAGCTAAAGTGGTTCCAAAGAAAAATGTAGGAACATATTAAACAATTTCGTTTTTAAGGGAACTACCACTTTCCATGTTCTTAAATCTGTGTGTATATGTGTCCAATTTTATGTCCTTTTCTAAATTTCCGTAGTCTACAATATTTTGCAGTTAAAGAAGTATTCATCTGCCATGTATCGTGCTATATCAATTACAGTGATATATTCCCTATGCCCTTTAGAAAAATCGACTCAATAGAACTTTTGGTGGTGCAGGATTGAAAAAGAACGATTATTTCCAAAAACTTGGTAAAATTTATGACTGCCGGAAATTATGGATCGATCTTTGCAAAATTAAGTGCAGTGTTTTCTGGTCGTCTAAATCATAAGCATACAACATATTATCACAATGCTAACATTTATCCGAGATTTACGCCTTTAAAGTGATTTTCCGAAGTAAGTCTGTATGGGACTTGAAATCCTGAGTATAGATTTGGACAGATTTATATGAGCCCAATTTTATTAACATATCTTTATATATGTGTGTGTTTTGAAAGCTTAATGATTCATTCTAGGAAGACATTCATATGAGAGCTACCTGAAATATTTAACCGAATACAACAAATTTCATCATTTCATAATTCCGACTTGAACAGTGTTCATAAGGTTTACAAGGTCTACCTGCCGGACAGATGGAAATAACGATGGACTTTGTTCAATCCTAAAGTGGTAGAGAATATAAACACCATTCAAGGTAGTTGGGGTTTTATGCGTTTGTGCAGATATTTGTAGCGGGAAAAATGTGTCAGTCTGTCTGGCTGGCAGTCTATGTTAAGCTTGTGAACAAAAGGCAGGTCATATCTTTAGAGACATCTTGATGAGATTTGGCAGGAGCCATTACTTAGGCTCAGGAGAAATGTCTATTGAAAACTAATTTTCAAAAACAATAATTAACAAAAATTTGTAAAGCGTTTAAACTCCACCCATGAAGTCATAATATGGTCCAAATCGCCAAAGTTATAATACTACATTCATCTCTGCCTCAATAAGTAATAAAGGCACTTTAAAGCATAAATTAGATATTTAATTTTACAAAGCTTTTTATTAACAATATGGTGTAGGGTATCATCTAGTCGGACTTGAGCGATTACAATATTTTACTTGTTCATCAATGAGATCATAAATTTATTTTTCATGACTTTTTAAACATTTACCATATGCAAAGTGATTATTTTTGGGGATCCAGGTCTTCGCTGTTGGTCCCACTAACTAATTGTACTTTTCCAAGTCAATTGGAAAATAATTGTAAAATATTCATGTGAAATCTCATAAAAAGATAAGTTGTGTTAAAGTTGGGGAACTATTTCTCAAATTAGCTTTAGGACCACAGTGTAGCGTTTTCTGAGTCAATTATAGTTTCAGAACAAATTTACTCTTCTGCCCTTAATCCTGCCAAAACCGTATTCTTGAGGTAAAAAAATCATGTACACCATTTTTCATCGAGCTGTCACGATCAGCTAGAGTGACGGACTCAGGAACTGATAACATTCTAAACACCCATTATGGGTTAGAGTTTAAAAAATGTACTTAAATCTTACAGAACTGTCTGACAGTGCTATAAATTAAACTCATCTAGAATTTATCCCAAAATAATGTTCAAAACATTCATTACAAAGACATAATAATTTATAAATAGAACTCGGAATAATATTAAATTGTCAACATGCTGTGAGTCTAATTTTGGAAAATAAAATACTGAAATTAAATAGAATAATGGAATTTTCTTCCCTTCTTCCCTTCGAATGCGACTAAATTAAAAGAAGAGAGAATTTTATAAATAAAATTAATTTAATTGTGAAATTTATGTTAAGTTCCTGTTGTTCTAAATATCTCTATTTTTTATGTTCAATGTTTTGTTATGATGACGTCAAGGATTTAGATTTGTATTTAAATTGTCAATGTGGGATAACAGGAAATAGGAAATGGCGTTGCGTTCGTTTCATTCTCTTTTGTTTTTTGCTATTAAGGATGTTTGCGTTTTTTTCAGTGTCTATTTTTATGGGACACAATTAACAATTTGTTGGATATTTTTTATGGTTTTAATATTTTATTTATCTATTAAAATTTATTCAATTAAGTTGTTTTCTATTTGAAAACAATTGTGGTTTATTGATGCTGAGTGATAATTAGTTTGCAACACTTACAAATTTGTATGTGTATTTGGGGTACAAAAAAAGATATTAATTTGAGCTCATACTGGGCATTGGCTTGATGTAATCTTTACTTCAAAATCGAAAATATTCATATATTTAGATAAAGAATGGAAAAAGGTTGGATCTGTCGCCAAAGATTTTATTAATGACTTGATTAAAAATTACTGATAAATAGTCCTTATGAATGTCTACAAAATTGATGCTTACATGAGTAAATATATCTCCCATAATTTGAAAAATATTTTAAGCAAAGTAAAATTGTGCCCGAATTTCGGAAATAATTTCTATATCCTACACAATATAGTAGTAGGCGATATTTGTGCCGATATTTATAACATACAGAAAAAATGGTATTACAACCACTTTTAAATATACCGTTCGACTCAGAATTACTTTTTGATTCTATAAAAGATATCCGTCCGTGCGTCCGTCCCTCTGTCCGTCTGTCCATACGTCCGACTTTCCATGTAAACGTTATAAATCTTGTACATACTATTATTTTACCTCAAGGACGAAATCTATTGTCGTGTTCGTTTCAATATTTCAGGTAGCTCTAAGTCGAATATGCTTCCGTAATTATAAGTTCTAAGAAATGAAATTATTTTAAATAAATTTGATTAAACTTTATTTTGTGTCAGCCTAAATCCACATGCCAATTTTAAGATTATCGATACACAAATGGCGTAAGCTCCCATAGGGACCTACTTTAAAAAGTCACTTTAAAGCGCATAAGTCCTATAAATATAAGTATTGTGATGTTATTTTGTACTTTTTAAATTTTTACAACCAGAAGGCACCAAACCCAGGATCAGTCTATATATTCCTTTAGCTTCTGAAAATTATTATCACAAGTGCGTAAAGATCTCTTATAGTGAGCATGAAGAAAATGTGTATATGTTTTAATGGCACAAATCACATAATCCTATTCTGCGTGTGTTGGTACATAATTTTTTCTCGGATTACTAATTCAGACAGTCTTACTTACTCTTATCGTTTTCTTTTGAAAAAAGAAGTCTAATAAGCGTTCGATACTTGTTTTTGGAAATTCATATCTTAATCAATGATTAAAAACGTAGAACAATAATTTACGTACTTTTTGGAAATTCAAATGTAGAGGGGGTAAAACCGTTTTTATATTTGGTACTTTTCTGTAAGTGTTTTTTATATTTTATTACGGAGTCGCAAATATAATTTTAAAATTCATTTATTAGAGAAAAAATTTGGACCGAAAAAGAGTACTAAAAAGGGGGTAACAATGTGAAAGTACGATTTTTTTAAAAATCAAATTTTACAAAATAATAATTAATGCCAAAATGCAAAGTTTGGAATAAATGGTTCCAATTTTATGAGAAACTACAACATAGAATTTTGTGGTACTTTTTAATATTTTCTAAAGGTACATTTTTCGAGAAAAAGAATGGAGATTTTATGGTACCAAATGAAATTTCCAATTGGATTTATTGAAATAATTAAGTTTGATAACATGAATCAAACTATATGAACCTCAAATGAACAAAGATAACTTGAAAGCTGTTATATGGTACTTTTGGATTATTTTTGGTTACTATTTGCTTTTTCTAAAATAAACAAAAATGGTACTTCTTTTACACTTGGATATTGTACCAATCCCCTATTTTGGTCACTTTTTTGTGACGAATTACTGTTCAATGCCAGAATATCAAACCAATGACGCACTTCCCCAATGACCCCGATTTTAATTAATTTAAAAGAATTACAAATGTTTAACATTTCAAAATAAAATCTTTTCTTCGGTCAAAGGATTTTCCTTTTCTAGTAAACAACTGCTGTCCATTATTTAATAAAAAAATTTTCCACGAAAATGTTAATTCTGATTAAAGAAACTGTCAATTAATTCACTCAACTTTGCTGTTTTCTTTTGTTATTTTTAATTAAATAAAAACATATTTTTTGCTTTTGTAATTCATATCTTTTGTTTTATATTTTATTCATTTTTATTATTTTTTCTCTTTTTTGTAATTTTTTTCTAAAAACACAAACATTAAGAACAAAAAAATTATAAAATAAATGATAAGAAAATCTTTTAGAAAAAAAATACAATAAAACGGAAAAAAAAAGAATAAAAACTTAAACAACAAAATTTTATAATTAATTTTGGTGTAAAGAAAAACAACAACAAAAAACTTTTAACAAATTGTTACGCGTTTATGAAAAGATCACTCAAAAACTTGTACACACCCTGGTAATGCAGCCAAAAGACCATACAGGATAAAAAGGATAAATGTAACATACTTTTAGGGATTGTGTTAAGTGAAAAATGAATGTTGTTATACCCTACATCACCATAGGTATTTTGGGGTACTATGCGTTTGTGCTGATGTTTGTAACATGAATATCCATCATTAAATACACCTTTCGACTCAGAATCACTTTCTGAGTCGATTAACCGATATCCGTCCCTCTGTCCGTCCGGCAGACTGTCCATGTAAACGTTAAGAACATTTGAGATATCTCGATAAAATATTGGACATGTTTTTTTTTTTGACCCAAGGACAAAGTTGTCTATGTTCGGTCCAATATTTCATATACCTCCCGCACAAATGTCCTCCCGGAACGGGGTCATAAAAGTTCTAAATACAAGGAAATTTTAACAAATTTTGACAGAAACAAGTCTTATGTTATTCTTAAACCATGTGCAGAATTATACGAGGGTGGGTCCATTATTTCTTCAAGCTCCCATATAATCTTTTCTTTTAAAACGCATACATTTCACCTAAACGACTTTCACAATTATGTACTGAACATTTTAGATTAAATCAGATAATCAAAATATACGAGGGTCGTTCATTAAATTTTGTAACTATCATTTATAACCAATATTGTGGTGAAGGGTATTACATAGTTGGCATTGTTTTTGTTCTTCTTTTATACCCTCCACCACCACCACAAGTGGTGATGTGAGTATATTAACTTTGTCATTCCGTGAGTAACGGCAAGAAGGAATCTTCTCGGTCCTTAAAAATATATATACATATTCCTGCATTGAATTGAAATGAGAATCGATTTAACTATGTCCGCCTGTCTGTCTGTTGTAGATACGCTCACATCCACAATAATTGACAGAGATGTTTCTTATTAAAAAAAAATTAGTTTAGTATTTTAAAAGATATACACCGATATTTGAGGCAACCTCTATACTCAAGGGAAGAATTTTCATAAATTGTCAATTCCTAAAAATTATCAAAATCGGTTCAGTAGAAAAAAAATATATAGCTAAAAGTATAACTAATTTTATGACTCATTAAGTGTTCTTTTGTTATAATGTGTACGTCTGAGATTGTATGTGTAAGTGTTTATAACATAACGTACTTACTTTGTAAGCATTTGTCGTGGAGGGTATTGACAATTCGGCATAGTCAAATATAACATTCTTACTTGTTTTTTGTTCTTTCTTTAAACCTTAATATTACTTTTTTATTTTCTTTTAAACTAAATGCCAACACACACCTTTAAAATGTGGTCGTTTTTGCTTTTCTTTAAATGTGTTAGTGTTGTTTTTCATATAATTTATCATGTGTTTAAAATTTATGGAATAAGAGTGCAGGTCGAGCGAGAGAGAGAGAGAGTTGACAGGAAATGAAACATATAAAAACCAAAAAAAAGCAAATTGAATTTCATTGTATGCTTTTAGGGGGAACATTAAAATGCAACAGTTACTTGTTGTTCTCTATCTTTTGTTTCCTTAAACTGAATAAAAGAGAATAGTTTTTGTATTCCTTTTAAGTTTTGGGGAAACTAATTTAATTTACCAGTTGGGGGAGGAGGAGGCTTCAGAGTTTTCATAATGTATTTGACAATGGGAGTGAATTTTTATTGTTTTCAACTATTTTTACTTCAATACTGTCATCTTTTGTTGTTAACAACAATGAAATTTGTTGCTTTTTGTTTTGGAAAAAATCACAGAATAATAGATTGGGAAAATCATATATATGTTAGGTAAGATAAAAAGTATACGTACACTATTGTTACAAACAGGTGATAAAATTATAGTTTGTTTAGACAGACTATAAAAAGCATTACGTTTTGTTTTTAATTTTATGTTGCAACAAAAAAATTATAGAAATATAGAAAAATTATGTAGGATTTGTATGGGTGCTACGGAACTTTGCGGATCCGTTTCGTAAGGACTTAATGTAATAAAAAAAATACGTTTTTGATATTCGTCCCACTTACTGTACGATTGAAGCTAGAAACATTAAAATTTGGACTGTAAATCGTACCAAAAAGAAATTTGAAGGGGTAAAACGGTTAAAATCATCAATCTTACATAAATTATAAAAAATAAGCTGATAAGTACTTTTTGGTACTTTTTTGAAGTACCGAACACTTAAGAGAAAAAGGGTAAAAGCTATAATTTGGTACTCTTTGCAACCAAATCCCGAAGATTTGAATTAATAAAAAAGTCAATTTTGTGCCAAATTAAAATGTTTTTGAATCTATGGAGAATATTTATATGAATCTTATTTGAAATATTGAACCGATCACCATCAACTTCAATAGATTATGTCTCTGTCCTAAAACATTAAATGTACTAAATTTCATCGAAATATCTCCAAACTTTCGACTTAAGGGGAGCTTATAGATTTATATGGACAAAAAGTCAGACGGACAGATATCTCTAAATCGAATAAGACTGTGATTCTATGTAGATCGGTATAAATAGTTACTATAGTTAATTATAATATCATTCCGGGTAGACATTTGCATGGCTGTTACCTGAAAGATTGAAACACCTCCAATTTCAATAAGCTTCGTCTGTAACATGCCGAATCCTCAATATCCTCCATCACAAATGCTTGAAAAGTAAATAAATTATGTTTCGAACATGTACATTATACTCAAATACGAACTGACGTACATACTCACAAAGGCATACAAATGGGAATGTCGACTTATAATTGATAATTTTACGAAAATTTTTCGCTCAGAAAGATCGATATCTTTTAACATACTAAACCGATTTTGCTGGTTTTAAATAGGAAACTTTTCAGGTCTACAATAAAGGGGCGGGCAAATTTCATTAAGTTCTGTCAATTATTGCCGACAGATGAACAGATTGACAGACAGACAGACAGACAGACATAGATAAATCGACTCAGATTTTGAAGTGATATATATACATTATAGGGTCTAAGATGATTTATTCTTAGCGTTACACACGAAATGACAATTTTAATATACTGTCTTGTTGTGGAGGAGGGTACAAAATTCATATATATATTTAATTTTTACAAGGTAGCGCACAAACGTAGTGAGTGTTACAATGTACAGTTGCATAATAGCCGTACGGTAGTACAACTTACATTTCTCAAATACTTTTTTAAAAACTTTTTGCTAACCGGACGTCCCGCCACCAACTAAACATACACTATCGCCGTATATGATTTCATTGAAGTCGTACTAACCATTCGAAGCACTTTAAAATTCACAACAAACGTTTTCAATAACCAAATATGCTGGTGTAGGGTACAAGTAGACTCTTTCATTTACCATTTTATCAATTTTTAGATAAATTTATAATTCATGTTTTATTGGGTATAAAAAATAATTCCGATATTTCTTTGATGGGAATTGCAATTATTTCAATAATAAAATGATTTAATAATTTATTAAAAATATTGGTCATAATCAATCATTAAATACCCTACATTGTTTACCATACCAATATAATCTGTTCTGGAATGAAGCGCAATATGTTAATGACAAATGCCCCGTTTACAGAATGGAATAGGAATCGATGTTCGAAATTTTATCAAAAGTCGATCTATAATTTTATATAGCTCGAATAAGCCCCCTAATACCGATAAAAATCGCTTAAGAACGCATAAATGTCACAGGAACCAGAAAAAAGCTATTTCTTCGTATCTGGTAATTTATAATCGGGTTATAATAACTATAATATAATAACTTGTATTGTATTTAAATGATTGCTTTTCTGTGACGGTCTGAACAAATTCCAAAAGATTGTGATATTAAATATCCTTCTGGCCCCATCCAAATTTTCGCTCTGTTTTGACATCTTCACAAAAGTTGATGTTAATAATGAAATGTTTTTTATTAAAGTCCCAAAGCAGAAAAAATGTTTTTAATGGAAAAGATATGGTGATATTGAAATAACGCCATGGTTCTGTATTTAAAAGGCTAAACGCAATTAAGCTTTATTTTTAAAGGGGAATTGAAGACCATAAGAAAATAATCTATAAAGACATAAAATCTCGTACTGAAGGGCTGTCAAATTTAGTGTCCAGAATTAAGAGAGAGAGTTTCTGTGAAATGTTATACAATTTAAATCAAATGGAAATAAAAATAAAAACTCTGGTGTAAACTTTTTTCCAAATAAAAACGTATTAAGAGTTTTTCGATCTCATCCCTTTGGCAAAATGGTTTCAAAAGTTTGATTTTGTAAAATTAAACAAATTTCCTGAATTCAATTAAAGTTTTTCAATTTAATTAAACATTTTCAAGTTAACTAAAGACGTTTTCCTATGAATTTTTGGTCAAAAGTTAAAAGTTAGTTTTTCGTAACTCACATGAAACTCGTGTCGTTTTTTTTTTTGTGATTTATGGTTATTCTACTGTTATTACATATGTTTGATTACAGATACATACATACATTTACATACATACATACATACATACATACATACATACATACATACATACATACATACATATATACATACGTACGTACATACATACACATATACAAATACATATGTTTATAAATAAAGGTGTAGCTGTGTTTATTGTAAACACCATTACCTATACACACACACGCATATATATACAGTCATATGCTCTTCCTCTTCTCTTATATGTAACCACTCATTCCAATGATCAACTGTATCAACAATGGGATGAATATTATTTTTGCTGTTGTTGTTATTATTGCAATCTATGAAGAGTATAATACTTTGGTGAAGGTTATAACAAGGTTATTGTTAGAAAACAAACACATATTTATTGCATATTGTACAACATCGCACATACACCCACTCACAGTAATATATTCATATATTTTCTATGCATTTTTTAGATTTTAACACGTATGCAAGTGTATGTGTGTTTTACACACACATACATACATAATTAAGTAGGGTTAGAAAATACCTGAGCATAATTGAAAATGTGTGAAAATTCATAGAACAAAATACTTATTTTAGTTGTTGTTGATGAAAAGTTGATGATGCAAAAATTGTTTTAGAAATGTAGCAGCAACAACATAAATATGTTGGAAATTTAAAAACAACTACTGAAGATTAATTATAATATTTTTTGTGGCAAACATATGATAACTGTCAAAATATTACAAGGATGACAGATAGATTGTTGAAACCTTTAGTGTTCGAAGTAACCATAAATATTGGACTCCTGTAGTAAATTTTAATCTATTTCGGAACAGTGTTGCTTCTCGTTTATGGGTACCGCCTCTGCCTGACTCTATTCAGGAAAGAAACTTTTGGGTTTTAATTCATTTCCGGGAAGGGATCTTATATGAAATCATTGTAAAATATACGTCATTATTCATCATATGTATTTCATTTACTGATATTTATTCTGGTGGTTCTATAATGGTGCTTTAGTGAAATTTGGAATGATGAGTTCTTAATATTCTGTAATTAAAGTTTTTTTTTACCTATCAAATTTCAGAATTTAAAAGTTTCAGAGTTATGCGATGTTAAAAGTTTCATTTGTTTTGGGACACCAACTCCGTGTCATATCCTCACTGTCCTATCAGGGATACCATTCGCTGTGCCCCATCCAATTGTATTTTGATATGAACCTTTTTCAGCGTGCCAAATTTCATGAAAATTTAATAAGCCGTTATTTTTACTTTTAGGAAGTTATCTCAGATATCGGTGTACAACATTTTACTTTTGAATCAATTTTACCCAGTTTCAAATAACATATTAATTTTTGCACGGATATATTTTTTTCTTGGGTCTTGGGTAATTACTTCTTTGGTGTTACACACGGAATACTAAACTTAATTTTATTGTGATGGTGATTTCATTCAATTTGGGCAATTGGTTCAAGAATGTCTTCCCAAAGCTTCTTAACATCGTATACAACGAAAGAAAAAAAAATAATTTGGAAATAATTCTTAAACACTGGAACCATGAGAGAAATATTCTTATAACATTTAAGATGTTTATAGCTGAGGCGTTTTCTAATTTCCCGAGCTGATCATGGGTTGCCTACCTCGAAATCCGTGTAAATTTCTAGTTAATATTGCTAAAAGAATTTTACAAGTATATGAATCCTTTAAAAGTTATATTTGTTTGAAGTTAGAAACTTTTATATGCAGTTGTTTTCAATAAGGTGGCAGCACTGTTCACTAATAAAATTGACGTTTTGTTTCGAACTTAACGCAAATGCGAATAAAGTAAATTTGGATGAGCAACCCTTTTTCAAATTTTGACTTTTAAAAAAATTGAAATTAGTTTATTATTTTCTCAAATCACAAAATCGGAATCAATTTTTAAATTTCAGATGATTTTTCGACAGGAAAAAAATTCAATTTTTAAAGAAGTTTAACACAGAATGGGATTTTGGGTATTTCCGCAAAGAAAAGTGGGATTTTTTAACTCCCTGATTTTGGGGAAAATGTGTATATATTTTAAAATATTAAATTAATATCGCTTACAATTTAATTTACTTATTATGGTTATTATTTTTTAACATGAAAAATAATTATCCAAATTCAGTGAAGTTTAGCCAGGCGGTCTGTTATTGTTATAAGCATTTTGCTGTGCAAAACTTGCGAAATCGGTCCAGTAAACAGGAAGTTATAAACCAGTATATGAGATAACCTCGGAATTAAGACAAAATACTTCTTAAAAACTATTTTTCGGTTAAAAATAATATTAAACTATTAATTATATAATTGCATTTCATTACTGTTCCAAAAATAATAAAAAATCGGACAAGTAGAAAAATATTATAGTCTAAAACATAACAAATTTTATGACTCCCAATATATGTACATATGATTTTTTATTTTATTTATAGAAAAGTTTGTTAGTAGTGTGTATGTGTTTAAGGTGTGTTAGTGTGTGCGCTTATCTTCATGTTGTATTATAGATTCAGTATAGACGAATATTCCTACTTCTTATGCTTACTTTGTGGATTCTAAGTTGAGAGCTTCTAGACGTTACATTCTTAATGACAAACTTAATATACCCTCTTTAGAGACTATAAAAATTTAAACTGTTTTTCAAATAATTTGTAAACACTTTTTCGATTGCACACTTTAAGTTAGAATTAACTGTGTTTAAGTTATCAACCTATTTTTCACTATTAATTGCTTCGACATTTTGTTTTTTAAATTAATATTTACTTAAACAATTTCAATTAAAGTCATATTCCATATAGTCAATCTTTTATCCTCTAATAGGGAAATAAATTGTTTCTATACAAATTTTATTTTACAACATTTTAAGTTTTTTTAACTTCCTGTTTCTTGTTCTTAACAAAGTTATCACTTTTATTAATCTATAAACAACTCAAAAAAAAAGAAGTAGAAAAAAATTGAAAAAAATTAATTAACATTAAATAAAAACGAAAAACATTAAGAAATAAATAAATTGATATAATTTTCATTAATACAACGAAAATGTGATGCATATACACGCACGTGTTTTAATAGAAAACATACATACATACATACATACATACATACATACATACATACATACATACATACATACATACATACATAATCATACATACTATACACTGAACCAAATGTCGTAGGTAATATTAACGAAAATTTTCAAAGAACTTTAACGAAAAAAAGAATTTTCCTATAAATTGCAGACTTTTCTTCAAATATACTAAAAACGTTTAATCAAAAAAAATATTAAATTGAATAAAAATTTTCGTGAAAAAATTAACGAGAAATATGTTACATCAACAGATATTTAGTAAAAATGACAGTAACGCATCATGAGTAAAAAACACACAAAATTTATTCAATTCTACGTACTAAAATGAAGTTAGTTTGAATAAACTTTTTGTTAATTTAACTATTTTTTCGTCAAAAATTTTTGCTAAAACTGTCTTTTACCCGTTGCCCTCTGCTGCACAAAAATTCTTCTCAGTCCTGGATTTCGAAAGAAATTTCACAAATCATAATGTGTTTTAAAAAATACAATTGGGACCAAATTTTCGTTGTTGTAGATACTCGATAATCAATATTAATTTGATCCTTCCCGTCTTATATTTTGTAAATTTAGACAGTTCCTTAAGGAAGTCATTGGGAGCAAATTTGAAAATTCTCGCAGTTACAGTTCTTTAAGTATTTTATATTTTTCATGAACTATTTATATTTAATATTTTATGTATTAATTTTTACAACGGTTTAAGATATTTTTTTCCTTGATTCAATGTAAATTTAATTTAAATTGAAAAATATTCATCAATATAACGATTTTATTTCTTTCAGTTTAAATAATTTATTATTTAAATTGAATAATGTTTATTCAAATTAACTGCATTTTTGTTTAATTCATTTATTAATTTAATTAATTTAAATAATTTATTATTCAAATTGAATAATATTTATTCAAATTAATCGCTCTTTTATTAACAAATGCAAATAATCATATTGACAATTTTTCATTAATTTAATTTACGAAAAATTAACGAAAATTTTCGTTATGATTAATACAAGTTTTGTTGACTGATATTTAACCTAATTTTCCTCAATTTTATAGCCTTTTTCGTTGTATAGTGTTTTTTTGTTCAGTGTATATACGTAGAAATCATATATTTCATTTATATATTATGATTATAATAAGAATATAAAATACAAAAAAAAAACATTATATATATTAAAGAAATTATTATAATTAAAGAATCTAATTACAAAACACTCATTAACAACAGGGAAAGTTAAAGTATAGAAATGTATTGCATACTTTTTGGGGTTGGAAGGGGTTTAAGTGGAAAATGGAAACGGAAGAATAAAAGATGTGACAATTTTGTATAAACATTTAATTAATGAAAACAAAATAAAAATAATAAATAGAAAAAGAAGAGAATTGGAATAATTTGAAATAACACGAGCATAAACGGAACTAAAGAATAAATGAGTAAATTAAAATAAATAAGAAGAACAATTATTGTTATTATTAGAAATGATTAGAGTAGAAAAATTAGGGAGGTAACATTTTTAAAGAAAATTTGATTCGTTGAAAGAGGTTTTATGAGAAAAATATGTGAAGTATCTTATAAAAAGTACATTTAGATTTATTTGAGATCTTTTTTAAAAAATTATTTATGCGACCTCAGTTGAGATCTTTTTACAAGATTTAATAACTTTGTCATTTCATATGTAACGCCAAGAAGTTATCATTAAAGACCCCAATAAAGTATATTCCTGCATTGAAATCTGAGTCGATTTAGCTATTTAGACAGATGAGCAGTTTGTTTGTTGTTGGCACGCTCAAATCCATAATAACTGACAGATCTCAATGAACTTTGGTTGGAGTACTTATGATTGTCCTGAGATATTTTTTTTTTAAATACAAAACTCCGTTTCAAAAATTTATAGATAAAAAAATCGTTGCTTGAAGATTTTCCAAATCATATATTTTGAATCGCCCTAATGTTAATTTATTGTGTTTCTTGTGTTCAGTGACAATATTTGTAATAAAAACTAATCGATTAAAAAGTCAGTAAATTTTATTATAATTTTAAATATTAAATTATTTAGTTTGGAAAATGAGTACAATTAAAACAACAAATTACATCATTTTGCCGCAATCACAATATTTTAAGAATTTATTTTTTAAAACATATTTTAGTTGATTGTGAGATACAATATGGTGAGTTCCAATTTTTGCCACTAACATATTAGTATTAATGAATAGATGGCGCTGTTTTCCAGAAATGCAAAAATAATTTTCGTTAGACTCAAAAATATAAACCTTTTGACCGGATTATTTGTTATTGTTATCGGCAGTTTCCGTTTTCTTATATCAACAGCAATCAAGTTATCAACCGATATCTAAGAAATTCAAATGAAAAACTTTTTTACATATTTTAAATCAAAAAATTGGATTTTTACCATAACATTTGATCACCTGTAGGATGGTCATCATTAAAATCTTGTCAGAGGAAAAAGGTTATAGACAAAAATGTGCAAAATTTTTATATACCTGAATCTTTGGGTACAATAAAGTTAGAATAGACTTTATTTAAGCTACATTCTATATAGACGTTCTTCTCGAAATGTGTAGCTCTTGACCAGTTCCACATTTTTTTCCCAAAAGTTAGTTTTATATAAAATGACTTTTGACACATTTGTAAGTCTCTAACTGCATGTAAACTTGTGATATTCGATAACTTGTATTGGGAATACATTTCCTTTTAGGAAAATGTTCTTTTTCGAAAAGTGATATTTGCAAAAGTATTCCTCATTGGTTCTATCGAAAAAAACTTATGCATCTGGAATAAGGGAAAATAATATAAAGTTCTGTTATTAAGCGATCTATATATAGGATACTAAATTGAATACAAACAAACACATATTCATTATACCCTACAGTACTGTAACGTAGAGTGTTCTTACCGATTTTTTTTTCGAATAACTTTTTTACTTTTGAAACTTTAGAGACATTCAAATGAAATTTCATAAGGTTAGAGCTGCAGTGCTTTCGTGCTGATTTCGAAGAGTGCTGGTCCCTAACTTAACGTGGGTGTAATGAGCGGTGCTCAAAATTTGGTCACATCAGTTGTGTTGATATTTTAAAAAAGTCGAAAAAAAAAACAATTTATGAATTGAGACAATTGAAATTTGCATCAAAACACAAAAAATGGGAGCCAATTTCAATCTTGTTTTTAAATCTTTTAAATTTATTTTTAATATTAAATGTCATTCCACTTTTTTCTTTAAAAATTATGAATCTTTGAGTTCCAATATTTTCAAGAATAACAAATATTTATGTAAAAAGTTTACATTTTGGCTGAAGGAGGAAAGGTCACATGATGTTTCTAAAGCCAAAATTTATAAAGCATTTTCAAAAGAGTTTCAAGAGAGGAAAGCAGCTCGTTTAGCTCAGTGCTTGCAATATTTGGTATGAAAAGTTTAAGCTAATGCAGGTTTAATAACATAAAGGCTAAAAATTCCTGACAGCAAAGCTGCTAAAAATGTAGAGACCAAAAACAAAGCTTCGAAATTTAAGTTCAGTTTTTTTAATGTTGTTGCTGCATAATGGATAACGAAATGTGATGACAAATTTTTCGCAATTTCCAGGTTAAAAACTTTATTTTGCTAATCCTCGAGAAAATGTTGAAGAAATGTTTAGGATACAACAGCAGTCCAAATTTCCCTAAAAGTTATTGATATTGCAAGCAAAATATAGTTACGGCTAAAGAAGCCAATTAATTGTTACAACGGGCTTTTAAATACCGAAATATATGTCAAGGAATGATTACAGAAATGGCTGCTTTCATTCATATGTCCACTTATTTGGACTGAGTTAGCATGGAAAGTAAGCCCTTGTGTGATACAAGAACAATAATGTAGTATTTTTACCAAGAGACTGCTCAAAACTATGGCCAGCATATAAGAAATGTTCAAAAGTGTGGTGGATTTCAATGGAAATGGACAGCCTATTTGAGAAAAGCGACAGCAAACACTATAAAAACGTTAGTGGAATTTTTTTAAAACTATTAAAATAAATATTTTTTAATAAAATAAAAAAATAAAATAATAATAAAAAAATTGACTTCCTATTTAGCAGAGCAAGGTTTCGATCCTCGGACCTCTGGGTTATGGCCCAGCACGCTTCCACTGCGCCACTCTGCTTGTTATAAATCAACAGCGTTATAACCAAAAAAAAATCTTTTATTCCCCAAGAAATATAATTAAAATTAATGTGTGTAAGTTTAAACGACTTTCCTCCCATGAAAATCCATGTAATAATATCGACCTCAGTGTAAAACCACTTAATTTTAGAATCCTATTAAAGCTAATCTACTACAAATCTCACTAACTAGTAAACAGTTTGTAAATTATCTGTAATTATTTAATTGAAATAAATAACAACAACAAAAAGCTCCATATAAAAACAGAACTAAAACTAAATACTTTGTATTCTTTTACATTTAATAGCTAATTTTAGTTAAGTACTACTTTACAGGTAAACTAAGTAGAAAATGTATACTTTATGTATTCAATGTGTAAACAATTAAACTATTTATTGCTGGATGAATGAATTTAATCGGTTTAATCACCTTAAGTCGATATTTTTGTTAAAACATCAATATTTAATGTAAATTCTTACATTTATAAGTATTTGTAGGTGTATATATGTATGTATAAGTGTATCTAAGGGTGTGTATGTGTTTATGCATATGAATGGGAGTTTTTATTTGTTATCGTGTATTTAATGAATTGTGAATACTTAAGATTGTATATGTATGTGTGTTAGTGTGTTATTAATTTTCCTGAATATTTGATTATCGATAAAGATTTACCGATATTTTTATAAATAGAATATATTTGTTAGAAACAGGATGACAATAATTACACACCTCTAAACATACAGGAAGAGGAAATGATTATTAGTAGATGATTTCCATAAATAAATATGTCATTTAAAAACTAAGATTAAAGTCTTATTTTAAATTGAGGAAATTTAAGTGGTTCGAGGAAGAATTCCTTTAATTTAAAAATTCATTATTTTCTATAGAAACCAATATTTTTGAAAATCATTTGTCAATCTTTCAATGAGATTTTTTTAAAGCAAAAAACATATTAATATTTCACTCAGTGTATTTTTGAAGGATTTCAAAAGGATGAAAAACAATTAAAACGATGAATTATTAAAGAGTTTTTGGAAAAATATTATTGAAGACATTCTAATGGCAAAAGGAAACTATAAATTAAGCAGGTTTTACATATAATTTTAAGGAAATGAAATTAAATTTTGCTCCTTTTTCAATCGCAGGAGAATCGTTGATAAAGATAAAAATATACCAAATAATAATAAGAATTCGTGTTCCTAAATGAGGAGGATAATTTATGCGTATTATAAAATGGATCAGCAAAATATTCAAAATAAATAAACACAGTTGCTCTTTGGGCGGTGTTATATGCGTGCAGTATGGGACTTCTCGCACACTTATTTTTCTTTTAAACGAAAGCCAAATTTTACCTTTCAAATCCTTGAAATAAAAACATAGTTTCAAATTGTTTCCACTTTTTGAAATAAACAATATTTTTAACCAATTTTTGTGAATTTAAGAGAAATTTAAAATTTCTAAATTGCGACAACTTCCATGAAAAAAATTCTAAGAAAATCCACAATGATAATCAGTACTTTTTCCAGGAGAATTGTTCATCTCCGTCAATAAGTTTTTGAAAGACAATTATCGATCGCCGTCAATAATTTTCTCTAAGAAAATTATCGATCACCGACAATAATTTTTTCTAAGAAAATTATCGATCACCGTCAATAATTTTCTCTAAGAAAATTATCGATCACCGTCAATAATTTTCTCTGAGAAAATTATCGATCACCGTCAATAATTTTCTCTAAGGAAATTATCGATCACCGTCAATAATTTTCTCTAAGAAAATTATCGATCACCGTCAATAATTTTCTCTAAGAAAATTATCGATCACCGTCAATAATTTTCTCTAAGAAAATTATCGAACACCGTCAATAATTTTCTCTAAGAAAATTATCGAACACCGTCAATAATTTTCTCTGAGAAAATTATCGATCACCGTCAATAATTTTCTCTAAGGAAATTATCGATCACCGTCAATAATTTTCTCTAAGAAAATTATCGATCACCGTCAATAATTTTCTCTAAGAAAATTATCGAACACCGTCAATAATTTTCTCTAAGAAAATTATCGAACACCGTCAATAATTTTCTCTGAGAAAATTATCGATCACCGTCAATAATTTTCTCTAAGGAAATTATCGATCACCGTCAATAATTTTCTCTAAGGAAATTATCGATCACCGTCAATAATTTTCTCTAAGGAAATTATCGATCACCGTCAATAATTTTCTCTAAGAAAATTATCGATCACCGTCAATAATTTTCTCTAAGAAAATTATCGATCACCGTCAATAATTTTCTCTAAGAAAATTATCGATCACCGTCAATAATTTTCTCTAAGAAAATTATCGATCGCCGTCAATAATTTTCTCTAAGAAAATTATCGATCGCCGTCAATAATTTTCTCTAAGAAAATTATCGATCACCGTCAATAATTTTCTCTAAGAAAATTATCGATCATCGTCAATAATTTTCTCTAAGAAAATTATCGATTACCGTCAATAATTTTCTCTAAGAAAATTATCGATATTAATTAGTAATTTTCTCTTAGATGACCTTAAATAATTATCTCTTAAACAATTTTCGATCATCATATATTTTTCTAAGAGAATCATCGATTATTGGAATTAGGTTTTTTGTATCCTCCACCACTACAACAGAGGGCATATTTAGTTTGTTATTACGTTTGTAACGCCAATGAAAATTCGCATAAGACATCAAAAAGTACATATTTTTGAATCAAATCTGTTTGAAAAAATTTATTAAAAAGGCAAAATAATAAATGTATTTAAAAATGCAATAAAATCATTTTAATTATGTCTTATCTCTTTTCTGCCTAAAAACAATTAAACCTAATAAAAATCCTTTTTTACCTTTTTATCTCTCATTACAGATACAACAACTTCCAAATGAAATAAAACATAAACCTGACGAAATGCAGATAAACATTTGAAGATATTTTAATTAGGCTGGATTTTTCATTGATTAAAAAAAAAGCATACGTCATTAAGTCATACCATCACTCAGTCAGTCAGTCAGTCAGTCATATAGTCAATCATTCATTCATTTATTTAAATTCAGTCATTTAAAAACACATTTCGAATTGAAAACGACAAGAAAAAAAGGGAAACATCATTAAAATGACACAAAAATATAATTTAGTAGAAAAAAGTGGAAAACAAGTGACGTGAAAAGAACTAAATTATAAAAAAAGAGTCAACAAAAAATAAAATATAATCGATATTTAATTAAACATAAATCGTGAGCAATTAAAAACTCTTTTGTTAAAAAAATAAAAACAAAAAAAATAAATAATGAAAATAAAACAAAAACAAGGAACAACATTTAATTAAAGAAGGAAATTTCCAAATAAAACGAAAACAACAAAAATTCATTAAACAAGAAATGTTCATAACGGAATAAAAGGATTTTATCATTAAAAAGGGTTTATTTATTATAACGGAACAATATCGACAATAGAGAAATAGAAAAATAATCAAAAGCTTTGAAAATGACTAAAATTCGAAAGCAAATATTAAAGTCTTTTTGTCATTAAGTATAACAAAAGCAGACAACTGAAAATCAACATAAAAATCAAAAAACACAAAAGAAACCTTTTTTCTAAAAAAAAGGAAAATACACATTAAAACATTTCTTTTGAAATCCATAATTAGTGTCAATTACCGAAAAACACTGTTTTTAGGGATATAAAACCATTTTATTGTTGCCTTTTGTGAAAAATCCTTATCGATGTCAACATGAGTTTTTTAAGTTCCATGCAACAATATGTTACCAGTGGCATTAGCAGTTTGGGTTTAGGTAATCGCCGCTTTTCTTTATCACGCCAAGAGTCCAGTGAACATCAACAACAAGCTCCACCCAATATAGGACCTCCATCAGCAGGTTTACAGTTATCGGGTTCAGTTACACCTTGTCCCACACCTGGCATACAAAGTAATGTTTCCAGTAATATTTTCAATGTGGTAGCTCCTGCGGTGGGCAGTTCACCGGGACAAACAGTTGGTGGTAATTATCCTCCTGGGGGAGTAGTGATTGGTAATCCAAATGCCACAAATCCTCTATTGGGTAAGTTATACTTTAGATTTCATTATATAATCCTCGCACCCATTTTCCACCAAAAATTCACTTTCATTAAAAACAACTTTAATAATCCTTAAAAAATATATACAAGGTTTTTCCTTTACAGGTTATCCCAAAGTAGTTCCTACGCCTGGGGTAACAGCGGCCAGTACCAATACTCCTCCACCTACAGGCTCCAACTCAGCCACTAGCACTCCTTTGGGCTCACGGCGACAATCGAGGGCTCTTGAATGTTTGGCACCACCACGTACGGGTTCATTTCGTCAACGTAACTCACCCATACATCAAGTAGAGAATACACAAAGAATTCCTTTGGCATTTTGTAAACGACGTCAGTCATGGCCGGATGTAGATCCACATTCTAATTCGGGGTAAGTGGAATGTAAAATATAAAATTGTAATTTTACATTTTTTTTATAATTTCAAATGAATTTCATATATTTAGTTTCATTTGAGGGAGGAAACAAAACCTTTTAAATGGTTTTGAAATTATAAAATAAATTAGTTTCTTTTTACAACGTAACCATTAGTTTCTTGTTCCTCTATAAATATTAAGTAAAACATTTACAAGGTTTCCATGGTGGAGGGAGAGATGGAGAGAGGGAGAGAGTGAGAGATGACATAGTGAAAGGATTTATGTAAATGCCCACACGCTACTTTATGTAAAAAGGACTACACAACTAATTTACAACTAGACAACAATTTCGAAGAAAATATAATTCCAATGAATGCTTCTATACAATCATTGATCATTTTCTAAAAGGAGACAATTGATGATCATAGATAATATTCCAGGAGAAATTAAATGAAAACCATCGAAAATTCTGCTTTAAGAAAATTTTAATGATCATTGACAATTTTCTCATAGAAAATTATTGATCATCGATCATCTTTCTCGATAAAATTACTCATCATAGATTATTGTCTTAGAGAAAATTTTTAAACATCGATCATTTTCTTCGAGAAAATTATTGATTATCGATCATTTTCTTTTTCAAATAAAACGTCATCTATCAATCGATGATCTCCAACATTTTCTTTTAGGATATTGATGACCATCACTTTTTTGTACAGGGAAAATTACTGATGATCATCGATAAATTTCTTACAGTAAGTTATTAATGATCATTGACAAAATTCTTAGAAAAAATTACTAGCGAAACTTCTTACCGAAAGTTGTTAATCTTACAGAAAGTTATTCAATAATTTTCATATCGAAGATCATTGACGATCTTAATTTTCTTAGAGAAACTTGTCAATGATCATCGATAATAATCTTAGAGAAAATTCTTAATGATCATCGATAATTTTTTTAGAGAAAAATTAAATGATCACTGACAATTTTTTTAAAGAAAATAAAATAAAATAAAATATAAAAGAAAATTATTGATGATCATCGACAATTTTCTCAAACAAAATTATTAATGATCATCGACATTATTCTCAAAGAAAATTATTGATGATCATCGAAAATTTTCCTAAAGAAAATTTTTGATGATAATCTGTAATTTTCATAGAAAATGATCATGACGATCATTGACACATTATTTAGGGTAAATGGTTGACGATCGTCGATAATTTTCTTAGAGGAAATTTTTGTCAATCAATGTCAAACATTTTCTAAACAGAAAAACTATCACTCTCCTTTTTTGTTAAAAGCAAATTATCGCTCGTTTTTAAGATCAATATATACCAAACGAGGAAAATTAAAATAAATTCATTTAAAGTCACGATGACTCATCTTCAATTCGTTTCAACCCACCATAAATTATTATTATTTCTTTGCTTTTAAAATTAATTATATATTTTTTTACTACGGTTTCCTTATTATACGAAAAAAAATATAGTAAAGATTCATAAGGAAACTTTGTATTCAAAATGTAATTGAATTTACAATGGAAAGCAAATATTGAGAGAAAAAGCAAAACGCAAATAATAAAGAAAAAAAGAAAAACAAAATAGAACAAAATGAAAATAGAAAACAATTTCTATTTAATGGAAAATTTAACTGAAATAATAAAATTTAATGGAGTGAAGTGAGTGAGAGGGCATGAAAATATAAATCACGTAATTTTAAATTTAATATAATAAAATATAAAAATTGACAGCAAACTGATGATGTTGATGGTGGTGCTGATGATGATTGAGGGATTTGGACTAAAATGAAATGTTTTGAATAATTTTATTTTAAAATGAAATTTATGATAAATAATTTTGAAGCGAAAATATTTTCTAATAATTTTCGTTAGAATAAAAATGAAGAATATTTGAAATATAAAATTAAGTTACACATGAATGGACATTTTTGTGAATTGTTTCAGTGATAAATTACATGGAAATATAATGATATTATAATGAGTTTATTGTGACGTATACTTAATAAGAAATTTTTGATATTACTAATACGTCATAATTTGTTTAAACATTATTTTGTATGAGAATTTACCCCAAATCTGAGGTGGAATATCATCGTTTACTTGCAGAAAAATATTTGTGAACAAGAACTGAATTAGAACTAAACTAGAACTGAACTAGAACTGAACAAGAATTGAAGTAGAACTGAACTAGAACTGTACTAGAACTGAATTGGAACTGTACTAGAACTGAACTAGAACTGTACTAGAACTGAAGTAGAACTGAACTAGAAATGAACTTGAATTGAACTTGAACTGTACTAGAACTGAAGTAAAACTGAACTAGAAATGAACTTGAATTGAACTTGAACTGTACTAGAACTGAACTAGAACTGAACTTGAATTAAACTTGAACTGTACTAGAACTGAACTAGAACTGAAGAAGAACTGAACTAGAACTGAACTTGAATTGAACTTGAACTGAACTTGAATTGAACTTGAACTAAACTTGAACTAAACTTGAAGTAAACTAGAACTGTACTAGAACTGAAGAAGAACTGAACTAGAACTGAACTTGAATTGAACTTGAACTGTACTAGAACTGAAGTAGAATTGAACTAGAACTGAACTTGAACTGAATTAAAACTGAACTTGAACTGTACTAGAACTGAACTAGAACTGAAGTAGAACAGAACTAGAACTGAACTAGAACTAATCTAGAACTGAACTTGAACTAAACTTGAACTAAACTTGAACTAAACTAGAACTGTACTAGAACTGAAGTAGAACTGAACTAGAACTGAACAAGAATTGAACTAGAACTGAACTAGAACTGTACTAGAGCTGTACTAGAACTGAAGTAGAACTGAACAAGAATTGAACTTGAACTGATCTAAAAAAAATAGAACTGAGCTGAAAGTGAATTAGAATTGAACTTGAATTGAACTAAAACTTCAATTCTAGTTTAATTTCCAGTTCAGATAGTTGCTGAAATTCTTTTCAGATTCTAATTCAGACTGTGGTTTAGATTCTTGTTTATATTTTGTTCAGATTCTAATTAAGATTTAAATTCAGACTCTGTCTAGAAAATTAATTATTGCGAATGATCAAATTAATTGAATGACAAAATTTAATTTTTTTGTACATTTTCTCTAATTAAATAGCAAAATCTACATGCTTCAATTATCATATCAAATTTATTTCCGCCTTCTTTTTTAAGTAGACTTTACCGAATAGAAATTGTAAGATTTAACTCATAATAAGAAATAATAAAATACAATAGACTAAAAAGAAATAAAAAAATAAAAAACATGCAAATAAATACAAAAATAATATTTTATTATTATTTAAAAAAAACGTTTTTTCTTGGAAAATTTCTTTAACACTTAAAATAATAACTTGGGAATTCAAGATCCACAAAATAATAATATTTAAATATTCGTTTGAAATTTGAAAATATTTATTTACAAACATCTTTTTTATTATGTTTTCATATTGTTGTATAGATTGCCAACAGTGACGTATACTTAATATTGATTTTAAAAATTCTCTTGAAACTCATATTAAGTATACGTCGTGGAATTTTCAATTGTTTTCTATTTTTAATGAAACAAAAAATAATATTTTCATTATTTGGTATAAACAAGTGGTCCAAAGAAGCAAAGAAAAATTAAAATCATAGAAAAATATTTGTTTAAAAAAAACTCTTAAAAAGAACGAGATGAAAAATATTAAAATAAAATATTTTGTTGGGCAAAAATATTTAAATATTTCAGTCACTAAATTGTATATTTTAGACGCAATTTCTTTCTGTTTTAGCAATTTAAAAATAGACAAAAATTCAGTTTAAAGCTGTTTTTAAAGTTGTTAAGCTGAACATTATTATTTATGGCAAAAATGAAATGAGAACAGTAACTGAATTGTTATTTAAAAGACTTTTTTATATTTTTGTTGGAAAACATACAGAAATTTATACAAAATATTTGCTGCTTTTATAGCAAAAGAAAAAATTAAATACTTATAAAAAAATAAATAATAAACTGACAAGAAATTTTGGGAAAAAATAGAAGGTCATAAGATACCTGAAATGTAATTTAATATTTTAACATTTGAATTGAGAACAGTGAGTTGAAAAATATCTGTTTTTATATATATGTTTTTTCAATAATACACCAAGTTTCTTGACCAGATTTTGGTATAGATTCTTTTCAAGATTCCCGTTTTTAGTAAAGGTCTTTTCTACATTCTACGCAAAATTTTGGAACAGATTAAAATTTTTAATTAATTTTTTGGTTGAAATTTTATTAGTTTAAATTTAAAATTCTATTTTCTATTTCAGATTCTGGTACAAATTCGATTTCAGATTCTATATCAAATTCTAGTCCATATTATGTCTTACATTTCAGTTCAGTTTTTTTTTTTAATTTTTGTTTGGATTTAGTTCAGGTTTTAATCCCGTTAAAAGCTCCAATTAGATTCTAATTTAGATTTCAATTCAGAATTTAGTTCATATTTAAGCCCAGTCTCCATTTGAGATTCTAATTCCGATTCTGGTTCACATACCAGTTCAGAATACCAGTTCAGAATTCTAATTCCGATTCTGGTTTACACACCAGTTCAAAATTTAATTAATGTTCTGGTTCAGATCTTAGTTCTGATTCTTATTCAGATTCTAGTTCAGATTTAATTTCTTATTCAAGTACAGAATACAGTTCACATTTTATTACAGATTCTGTTTCAGTATTTAGTTTAGATTCTAGCCTAGACTCTAGCTGATTTCAGATTTAAGTTCATTTCAGGATCAGCTTTAGATCCAGATTTTAGTTCAGATTATAGTTAAGATTATGGTTTAATTTTATTTCAGATGCTAGTTTTGGTTCAGATTCTAATTCAAGTTCAAGCTCAAAATTAGTTCAGTTCTAGTTCAGTTCTAATTTAGTTTTAATTTAGTTCTTGTTCAGTTCTTGTTCTGTTCAAATTCAGTTCTTCTTTATTTCTTGCTCAGTTCTAGTTCAGTTTTAGTTGAGTTCTAGTTCAATTCCAGTTCAGTTGTAGTTCAGTTCTTCTTCAGTTCTAGTTCAGTTCTATTTCAGTTCTAGTACAGTTCTAGTTCAGTTCTTGTTCTGTTCGAATTCAGTTCTAGTTCAGTTCTTGTTCAGTTCTGGTTAAGTTCTAGTTTAGTTCGAGTTCTATTCTTGTTAAATTCTATTTCCTTTGGTATTGCTCTTTTCTTAGTTGTGGTATTTCACCTCCAAAGGTTCATTCTTCCCATTGTGGGGCTTTGAACAGGATATTATTAGCAGTAAGTAGAAACAAGATAACACACACATAAATATTTATTTATTTGAAAACAAATTTAAATTTTAACAAGGAAAATAAAGTCTAAAAGTTTTAGAACAGACAACAAAATATAAATGGAGAAATAAAACAACAACAAATTGTTGAGAATAGCATAACAATTCATAGAGAAATCCTTCTTATTTTTCAGTCTGAAGTAAATTGCAAAACATGGTGATGACAGTACTGGTGGTTGTGATGATGATGATGATGACCTTCATATTTGTTGAAATAATATGAAATTTAGACGTACAGAATGACGACCATATAAACGGGTGTTTAGACCAAAAGAAAATAACAACTGTTTAATACAACAATTGTGACATATTGTGGATGCCCTTAAGGCGCACAAAAACAACTAATGAATAAATGACTGGCTGCTTGACTGTGACGTTGACTGTTTGACCATTATGAATGAACCAAGAAATGAACAAATCACAAAAAAGAAAAGAAAAAAAGGAAAGAGAAAAAAGTATTTGACCGATTTTTATTTTACATTGTTTTTTGTAGTCAACAATAATGAAAAGGGTTGAATGGTTTTCAATTTTTTCATCATCATCATCATCATCATCTCGAGATCTTTGTTTGTTGGATAATAAACATATTTTTTGCTTTCCCTTTTTTCCTATAGAGATAATTGAGAATAGAGAATGTAAAATGTCTGTTAAATAGTTGAAGATTGAATGAAAATACAATTTTAATGAAATATTTGTTGTAAATAATAGAGAATGATTACTGTAACATATTTTTAGAAATACACTCTTATGATGGGGATATAAATAAAAATGAGCTTAAATTTTATGGATGATGAAACTTTTATTGTATTATTTAGTTAGTTAAACTATTCTTATATTATTATAATGACTACTTGGTGACAAATCCATTACATACTTGTTAAAAATTTCAGTTACTTTTGGAAAAGTTTGCACGTCGCTTTGTGATATTTTGAGAAATATGACTTTTGAAAAAATATCAAAATCGTCGTCGAAAAATATTAAGAGCTGACTTCTGTAGTTCCTTGTCTTGTCGGCAGTTGAATGTAAAACATATTTTTTAGTCGGATCTTTAAATACGTTCATAATGAACCCCTTATGTCTTCGAGCTTCTTATATCTTGACAGAGATTTTAGTCAAAAAGATATTTAGTGACCGGATGGGTTACTTTTTGGTAAAACTTTAATTTTTAATTTGAAAGACCTATTTCGATCTCTTCCTTTAACAATCGTAGATATTTAAAAATGTGATCATATTCTACAGTTATCTTTTCTTAAGATCCTTATATCTCACTACAGGACTTAGTTTTAAACTGCTCGTAGGTTTTTGAAATTACCGACTAAATGTCCAGCATTTCAGGCAGTTTCCATTGATTTGAAGGTTAATACAAATTACCGCTCTTGTGAGCATATGGTCTTCACAAGGCATCTGTATCTTAAACGGTTTGTTGTAGTTGTTATAGTGATTTTGTTCCAATTTCTTCTATTTTCTTTGTTTAATATCTGAAATCAGTTTTGGTTTGCATTCATACTTTCCAAGCGATTGTTCGACTGTTCAGGTTTTGGGATGTTTCAGCTGCCATCTGTCATTGCCTAGATACCACGTCCCTTTGTTTGATGTTGTAGTGATGGGGAACCTTATTAATCTTTGAGTTTTCTACCTTTTTCTCAGCCTATTTGGCAGCGGCAATTAATGACGTTCCTGGCCTTCCCGATATTCCTACCAGTATGTGAAGGTGGATGCGTCTTGTTGGAGGAATCTAAACCACTTAATTTTAATTAAAAAAGAACATGAGTAAGAAATGTTTAATTTTTTGTCCTACGAATCCAAAATACTTTGGTTGTAGGTAATTCGATTATTATGATCTTCTTATAACCACAACTATCAGGTTTTTGAGGTCCAATTACTTTTATGGAAGACTTTGGAGGGTCACCGATTACTCTCCTGGTCACATATGCACTTAAGCATAACATCAAAACAAGTGAAATTTCATTCAGATATCTGTATCGTCTCAGATATTTTATATTCAGGCGTATACTTTATAAAAGTGAATACTATAACGTATGCGTGCCCCCTGTGGTGTCTTTTCTTCACTTTTTGTCTCTTAATCATAATAACCAAATAAAATTGTTCAAGCCAATTATTTTTTTTAATATGCAAAAAAGATCACCAATTTGCTTGCTTTCATTAGCAAACCACAACATAAAGAGGAAAAACTACTGTTTCTTTTATATTTCGCTTTAATATTTTATTCTTCTTTAAAAATAAAAAAAATACCGGAAAATATCAACACTTTAATACTTTTTCCTTGTGTTACCAAAGCACCTGCAGAAAATACACACACAATAGTGTTTTCGCAATATATATAATTCAACGCCTATAGAAGTTCTACTGAATTAAGTCGATTATTTATTCAAATGAAGGAAATAAAATAAAATACAAGAAGAAAGAAGAAAATTAACTAGAAAAAATATATGAACAAATACGAATGAATACAGGATATGAAAATAAAATGAAATAATAAACAAGTAGTGAAATAAAATAGTTGTTGTTGTTGTTAATATTGAGTAGCAGAGTGTAAAGACGTCAAAGTGGGTTGTTAAAAAAAAATCAGAAAGTTTTTCTATTTGACAGACAACTTTAGTTAATTGACAGTTAAGACAAAAACTTACATATCACAATGGGGCAGAATGGATTTTTATGGAAATAAATTCTTAACGTTTGATCACCATAGCAGACGAATTTAGCATTATAATTTTGGAGACTTGATCCACATGGACGGAGTTATAGTAGTGCAAATTGATGTTGTTTTTTACCAGAAGGTGAGATGGTAAATTTAATTAGAGGAGGAAGAGAAAGAACTTAATTTAGGATTCAAAAAAATTTGATCAAAAATTTTTGTCAATTTGTCTTTCACCAGGACTTGTATTCCCACAAATGTGGGAAAAATTGATACCGTCGAGATATTATTTAAAAATCTAATCGAAAAATTAGTAAATGATCTAAACAATTAAGCAGAGAGTAACTTATACTATTACCAAGAGGCATATAAATAATCTGGCTAAGAGACAAGTATATGCTCTACATATGATCTTGCCAACATAATTGATCATAACGCACTTCATGAGCCAATCGAGAGACAAGTAAGTGATCTACTCCGACAACTACTTTATGATCTACTCAATAGAGAAGTTCACGAGATAGTCTGAGGACTACTTCAAGATACACTTGAGGTACTTATTCGAGCCGAGTTCATGATCTAGTCAAGAGACTGATCTACTCCAGACGGGGCCAAGCCAAGAAACTAGTTCGTGTTCTGTCTAATAGACAAATTCATAATCTTTTTTAGATAAAAATTCATGAGAGTTTAGGATATATACTATGGAGGCTAGATAAGGATCTTTTCTAGGAAGTATAATTGAGGATCTTTTGGGTATTAATGAGGATCAAATCTAGAGAGACAAGGGACACTATCAAATCAAATCTAGAAGGACAGGGAACACTATTTAAAAAATCTAGTCTAGAAGATTCCTTTTTTATATAAAATAAGATCAAGATCGCGCCAAACCTTTCGGTTACATATTAAGCAAATTGACTGAGTTGAATATTTTAATTCCAATAACTCTAAAATTGAGTAGTATTAAAACCCCCTAAGGTCTCTTTGGGTTTTGGTTTTAATACTACACTACTCACCTATTTTCAAAATGAAAAAAAATAAATAAAAATAGATTTTGTCCCACTGTGCATTAAAACAATATAAAAGAAAAAGTGTTAAAAGTCAAGGTTGAAAACAAGATTTTTTATTTAGTTGCATCAAAAACAAGAACATAGAAAAAAGCTTAATTGAGAAGTTTTACTTAAAATATTGAAAAGGATTTAAATTAAGGATTTTTTGGAAAAAACAAACCATTCAACCTTAACTAATCTCTTCTTCTCTTAGGTAATCACCCTCGTATATTCGTTTCAAATCCAACTACAAATGTCTGTATTGAATTTTATTCTGTCAGTGTATTTGTTTTTAGCCATTAGAGGTTTTATGCTGATTACACAATAAACTTTCTCTGTAATAAGGATAAAATACGGCAAAAGGAAATCAAATACTGCAAAAGAGAATTTAATAATAATTCTCCAAACAAAAAATGTGCTGTTTATGCAAGAAATTGGATTTATATAAATTGTTTTCTAGATTAGATTTGTGGCAAAATAACACTATTTCGTTTAGTTATGTTATTTAGATTCATATTTATTAACTGTAAGGAGACGCTTTTCCCTGGATGACATAATAAAATCTTAATTTTATTTCATTTTGATAGACTTTAAAAAATATGAGATTTTTTTTCAACAATTTGAATTTATAATTAATAATTATTGATTTAATTATACCCTACACCACCATAGGTGGAGGAGGTTTTATAATGTGGTTTGTAACGTACTGAAAAAGTGGTGTTACACCCACCTTATACATCTGTTCGAATCAGAATCACCTTCTGAGAGTTAGCGAACTTCGTCCGTCTGTCTGTCCGTCCGGATAGCTATTCATGTAAATGTTATGAACACTCTATAGTTGGCAATTTTTGATGTATCTCGATGAAATTTGGTACATAATATTATTTTGACCTAATGACGAACCTATTGAAATTGAACCTCCTATACAAAAGACCTCCCAAAATGAGGAGGTATAGGGTATTTCATAGTAGTAGGTGTTAACCGATTATAACAATCTCAGTTGTTTTAATTAAAGTTTATTTAATGTTTCAATAAATTGTTTCTACTTTAAGCCAATTATCACATTGTGGCAATAATTTTTTGTATTTTTTATTAAAAATTAATAAAGTATTATTAATCCTTTTGTGCTAATTATTATTTTAATCAATTCTCTGTGACATATTGTCATTTTATAGTCGATTGATTCAACAACTTTTATTATTAAAAAAATATTTTTATATTCAGATTTTTATTAATCATGTGAAGAACTTATTTTAATAATAAAATATTATAAGAGATTTTAATAAAATAATAATTTCAATGTGAATTATTTATGAATATTTTATCTGAAAATTTAATAATATTTACAACAAAGTTACATTCAGTTTTATAGTCTGAAATAAAGCTGATGAATAGAAAATTGGAACAATGGAAAAACTTGTTACAGATTAAAACGGCTGCTAAATTCCTAATTTTAATCGATAATGAAAATCTCGGATCCATACTGAAAAATCTACGATTTCATTGTCAGACGAAAAATATTGATTTTATAAAAGAAATTTCGTACTTTTCCAAATATTTGAGGAAAAAGTCGAGATATTAGACAACCTAATCAAAAATTTCTTTCATGATCTCATCAATTAAATAGTTCATTATCTGACCCTTGATCTAAACAAGTGAATACAACAGTTAATTAAATTCTCATAAAGCAGTCCCTTGATATTATCAAGGTACTACGAAGAGCTTAGTACATGATCTAGTCAAGGGACATCAGCATGACTCAGTTTAGAGACAAATTAATGATGCAGTCAAATATTTACTTCATTGTCTACATAAAATACTAATTAGTGATCTAATCAAGGGGCTAGTTCGTGATCTCGTTAAAAACCTAGTGCAGGATGCACTCAAGATATTAGTTCTTGATAAAGTCAAGAGGCAAATTCTTGATCAACTCAAAAGATAAGTGCATAGTCCACAGATTAATTCATAATATGGTCAGGAAACCAGTAAACACTGTTTACTCTAGAGACTCGTTCATGATTTAGTCGATAGAATTGTTCATTAAGATACGCACAATCTACTTTAATGATCTAAAATTCCAGGGACTATTTAGTGATCTCAAAAAACCAGTTCATGATCCAGTCAGCGCACTTATTCGGGATACACTAGAGGTACTCAATCTTGATCAATGTGAATAATTTATGAATATTTTATCTGTAAATTAAATTATTTTTACATTAAAGTTACATTCAGGGTCATCGTGTGACATAAAGTTGATGAGTTGAAAATGTAACAATCGATAGACTTAAGGCAGCTAAATTCTAGATTTTAAACGATAATTTAAATCTCGAATCTGTACTGCCACAACTTCACGATCTTTTGCAGTAAAGTCTCTGACCTACCGGATAAAAAAAGTCATAGAGTAGACTCCTGATCATGTCAGACGTTTAAAAATTGGTCGACAGAATAATTCATGAGAAGTTCATAATCTAAACAATTATGAACGAAGTTCATAGCCAAGTCATGATATTATCAAGAGATTAGATCATAATCTTGTCAAGAGAACAGCTAATGCTATAATCAAAAGACTACCTCATGATTTTATCAAGACGCTTGTACATTATTTGGTCAAGAGACTGGTATATTATCTTATTAAGAAACTGGTTCATGATCTAGGTAGGTATAGTCATCTACTTAGCTTATGATCTACCCAGGAGATTAGTTCGTGATTTGAAGTCCATGATCTTTTTCAGAGACCATCAAATGGTCTAGTTCATGATATTATCAATATACAAGTTTATGATCATGATCGGAAGTTCATGATCGTACTCAGAAACTAGTAAATGATCTACTCAAGAAATTAATGCGTGATAGAAAAGAGGATCTAGTTTAGAGAGTTTACAGAGTCAAGGCTAGATAATGATTTGGTCTAAATAAGGATCTGTAGAGACTAGACTTGGTAAAGAGTAGACTTGATAACGATTTAGTTAGAAAGACTAGACAGCATAATGATCTTGTCCATAGAGACTAAACTAGATAATGAGCTAAGGCTAGACAACAGCGACTAGACAAGATAATAATCTAGTCAAGCGAGACTAGACTAGATAATGATTAAGGCTAAAGAGACCAGATTAGATAATGATCGATTGTAGAGAAACAAGACAAGATACTGGTCTAGTCTAGGAAGACTAGATTATGATTTAAGCTAATGACACTAGACTACATCATACACTTGTCTAGAGAGATTACGCGTATAATAATCTGGTCTAAAGAGACAAAACAAGATAAAGTTCTAGCCAAGGAGACTAGAGGAGATAATGATTTAGACTACATAGATAACAAATGTCAGGAAGTTTTCGTCTATTGAAATATATTGTATGATTGGGAAATAATTTAAAAAATTCTGAATCGACTTTTATATTAATTTCAATAAATTTACTTTATTGTAAATAATTTCTTTTCGTTTGAACTCTTTAAAGCGTACAAGAAACAGATGGTTCCTTTTTTGAAAATTTCACATCGTTGGGATGGAAACGGGAAAATCGTCGTATGTCAGCAACGCGTGCAGCAGAAGCACGTGCCGAGGCACATCATGAAAATGAAAGAGAACCACCGAATATTGCTGAGGATTCCATAGATAAACAAGAAGAAAATGAAAAATTATATATGGAAGTATTGCAAACAATTGCTAATACTGTAGGTGCACCAGCACCTGGAGGACAGGTAAGCTGTAATACACATATACACCCACGCACAAACACACATACATATTTAATTTTATATATTTGTGTATGTATGCATTAAAGAAATTAATACATATAAAATGAAAATCATAAAATAAACGAAAACATTAAATTAAGACTGACAGGGATTAACAAGGGAGAATGAAGAAAAAATTATATCCTATACAGATACATCTATCTAACTTTTACAATATGTAGAGTATGTAAACATATTTGTTTATGTAGAATTATATGTGTAATGGAGAAGAGTAGTAGCTACAGAGCCATTTAACCACAGGCCAGGTTAAAGACTACGCAAAAAAGACCTTAAATACTTCAACGTTTTGTTTTTTTTTTTATTCACTACATGTTTGTGCCCCTAAAAGTATGTTACAATTTAATAAAAATAAATGATGACATGTTGCAAGGTGGATGGATGGAAGGATATGGATAGATGGATGGATGGATGGATTTATGAGGCTGTAAAATTATAAGCTTTTTTTGGAAATAAATATATTTCTGGCATAAAGCCAAAGAAAATATATTTTCATAAAAAGTTATAATCGAAATATAACAAATATTTTAAAGATTATGATCCTTTATTTTTCTCCTTTTCATATAAATAAAAGAAATAAGGGTAATGTTAAGGTCCTTTAAGGAGAAGATTTAAATTAAAAAGTTTCTTAAATTTATTAGTTTTAATTTTATAATAAATTTTAGTTATAAGGAGTGAGATCGAAAAACTCTTAACAAAAACACAAAAAGTCACATTTTTTATTTGATTGAACAGGTAGTCCATTCCAGTTTAGAATCTACCAATCTTTTGGACACCTTTCTTGTGTTTTTCAATTTTCTTTTTTTTACTAACGCCGATGGCCTTAGCTGCGGGCATTTGGGAGGCGTTGCCTCTCTTGTACCATTTAAGGGCATGTCTTCCAAGTTAGGATGCCAACTGAGGCCAAAAATGAGTGGACGCATTATATTATGAATGGAGCAGACATATTTATACATTCCTTGATGTAAATTTCGGTATTTATAGATTCTGTCGCTACAAATGATTGGTCGCAACATAAAGCTTTTGACCAGGAAGTTATGAAAAATCTGTCAGAACATTCATTCGTCATCCATTATGTAGCAAGAATATTTCTTTTAAATTTACTTTAATTTCCGAACTCTGTTTTTTTGGCCTCTAAATTTAAAGCAACGTTTCTGTGAGGAACTTTTTACACCCTACACTACCGTAGATCATGTCGGGTTTAAGGTCATAACTAAAAAGCAATTTTACCACAAGTATGTCTTATGTTATTCTTTGTACAAGTGCTTAATTATGCGAGGTTCGGTTCATTACTTTTCATAAGTCCCATAAAAGCCCTCTTCCAAATATCACTTTGAAAGACATAAATCTCATTTATACGTTGTAATAACAACCGGTCAAATTAAGATAAATACAATCTAAAATCGATGCTTGAAATTATACGAGGGTCGATTCATCGTTTTAAATTTTAAATAAAATTACTTTTAAAATATATAAATTTTACATAAATGTTTGTATCATATTAATGTACTTCAAACTCAATCATAAATCGGAAAGGTTAATTTGACGAGGGTCGTTCATACATTTTTTTGTAGCTGACGTCTACAACTAAAAATGTGGTGTAGGGTATTACATAGTTGTGTTGTATATTTTTGGCTTTGGAAACATTATGTGGATCACTCCTTCTACCTGAACCAGGTTTTTATAAACGAACAATTTCAGTTTGATAGCAAACCTTTGAATGCTTGACCAACATTTTTTAGCACCAAGTTGGGTTTTTTTTGGAAAATATTTAATAATTTTAGAGGACACTTTTTCTGGTCACTCAATATATTGATTTGTTGTGGCATTAAAAGCAATAAATGACATGTTTTCCAATGGTAACTTGATCAAAAGAGAAGTCAAATTATAAGTGGGTTCAATTTTTAATGAAAAACATGTGTTAAGAATTTTTCGATCTCACTTCTTAATAATTTAAAAATTGTATATCCTCTTGCCTCTGTTTTTAAAATTTTACTCCATTAATTCTATTCTTTAGTTTCCATTTTTTCTTCTCTTCACCCTAATATTTTGTGTATTAAGATGAAAAGAACATAAATTTTGTATCAAATACAATCATTGTATTTAGATTTATATTCTCATATTTATATCTTTTTTTATGGTTTCTCTTTTATCATTTTAATGTTATATGAAATCTCTTTTACTAATTATTATCTTGTAGGTGTATATGTGTGCGTGTAGGTGTCCCTCACATTCATATTTATTTATCTTCTATTGTTGAACATCATCAATCTGTCCTTATTCGGAACCATATGCTGATAACGTAATTGAAGCTTGGATATCATATTGTGAATGAATGAGGAATAAAACTTTTTAATGCTTTAAATATGAAAACATAAATTATTTCCTTATATTTGGGAAATAATCTATAGAATGGGAACAATATTTGCCAACATGTAGAGGAAAATATTTTTGTTTGCGAATAATAAATTGTAAGAATACAAAAAAATTGCTCAATTTAAAGTTATTTTGTTGATTGATGTCTTTTGTCGAATTTGTAGTAAATTTTTTTGATTACAGTCTTATTTTGATAACTTATGTAATGATCGACAAATTCACATACTAATTAAGGCATGACTTAGTCTCTCGATCTTATTAGGTGAATAACTCGTGCTTTGTTGCTTAACTAGTTCAGAATCTTATCTACCAACTGATTCACCTTTTAGTAGAAATAATATTAAATGATCTTTTTATAAGTGAATTAATTGCTTAATGTAGTCGAGAACATGATCTTGTCAAACAAAATGGATATCATACAACGTAATCATGATCTTGTAATGCAGTTTTTTCATGAACTAGTTGAGAGAATATTTAATGATTTGCTAGATGAGAATGACCGACTAATTAATAGCCAAGTCGAGGCACGATCTAGTTTTTCAAGTTAATGTTATTTAGTAGAGAGACTATTTAATGATGATGTTGGGTTTATGATTCATTTCATAATCTAGTTGAAACCATCATGATCTTGTCAAGTAAAAAGTAAAAATATTTAATTCAAGAGCAAGAGCAACTAATTCGTGAATTAGTTGTGAGAACGTTTAATGATTTTGTTGGACTGATCATCTCCAATTTTTATAGCTCAAATATCCGTCTGGACAAGAGTTTAAAAAATCTACAATCGCCAGATTGATTCCTTAACATCTTCAGATCATTTAAGCAGCACCTCCACTATATCCATGTGAAATTTCATTAGACTATATCTAACGGTTTAATTGAATGACAGGAATCCAGGCAGTCCAATTGAAAGATGTAGAGCAAAGTAAATTTCCTGAAAACCCGTTGAAAAAAGATATCTTGGAGCTTTGATTCTAAACCTTTGAAAATTCCACTGTATTCTGATAGAAATGTTATTACTCCAGAATATTCTACATATAACTCTGAAACCCTTGTTGATCTGTAGGTGTTCGATACAAACATATCCATACATTTTACACATGTGTTGAAATATCTGACATTTGTTTATCTAGATATTTGTGAGCATCTCCATTGTAGTCTTCCAAATGATGATCTCGCTTTATTGAGCCTGTTGTGTATGTCTGCATCTGCACCGTCATTTTTAGTCACTACACTAACCAGATAGTAAAAGTTATCTACGTATTCGACTGGTTGAACTTGCAAAATAATATTATCTGTGCATATGTTGTTGATCCCAACATTTCGCGCCAGTTTTTCCAATTTTGCTACTTTTGCATCATCGGAATAACGAAAATGCTATGAGAGACTCCATGTGATTACTCTTCTCTCTGAATAGGATTTTGCTCATTATATCATCCAGTACGATGGTGAATAAGGCGATTCTTGTTTTACTCCAGCATTTGTTTGAAATTGCCAATGTGGAGAACTAAGAGTTCAGCGTCATTGTATATAGCTTTAATGAGGGACTTCCTTTCTTGTTAATGTTTTCCATATAACAGTTCGTCTAATGGTGTGGAAGACTTCTCTGATGTCTCAGATTTTACTTTTAAGGTTTTGTTGTATGATGATTTCCCATATTTTGTATATGGCATTAAGCAGAATAATTCATCTTCAGTTATTGTCATTTTTCAAAAATTAAACCACGATGAAGTTTCTCCCAGACACTCTGCATTACCAACAGTTTCTTTTGTAATGTGTTAATTTTTCTTAATTTGTAGACGTACACCAATTTTATATAATTAATAGGAAGATATTTTGATATACTTTTCGAATTTCTAAATGGTACTTTCTAAAATTTTCAATGGTACTTTTTAATTTTTGAAGGGGACTTTAATCTTTTAAGGGTTCTTTTCGCTAACCTTAAATCATATATAATATTGGTGAGACGAGGCAAGCTGATGTCATTCGTATAATAAATCATTAATATCGGTTTAGATATATGTAAATCTGATTCCGAGGTGTGCACCATTAAGGCTCCCTTATATTCATTAAGCCTTAATCATAATTAAAATTGACTATAAATCTGCCATTACTGTTAAAATCGAATTAGCCCTTCAAAAGTCACAGATTTGTTTCCATTTAATTTTTGATATGAAATAGAGTGTGTTTGTGATATTCCAATATGTACTTCTATTACTGCGCCCATAAAGTGCCTGTGGTATGAAAACTTCCAAGTTTATAAATCTACACTCCTTTGTATTTCCCCTTAATTAAAGGACTTTCTGCCTCATTCTACATGGTCAGAAATCCAGCTGGAAATAATTACACCGACTCAGGATATGATTCTGATTCGAACGGTATACAACACTTTTTAATTCACATCCAATAGTAAGGCAATTTTGAGTATTATATCACGAAAATGCTCTTAAAAGAGGAGAACAAAGAAACAGAGAAATACGAATTATGTAATAAGAAAAATAGTGTATTTCAAACTATAATATTGACATCATTATTAAAAGATTGAGTAAATAAATTGCACTTAATATTGTTGATTATGGTCAGCAGCTAATAGATTTTTATGAAAGAACTTAAGCGATGAGGTTGGTTTCAAAAGGGGGTTTAAAGTTCTTATTATGCCTTTAGAGAACTTCAATAACATTTTTCATCAGTTTCTTATTTTAAAATCTTATAAAGCTGACCTCCTATGTAATTACTGTTATAGACAAAGAACATATAATTTTATTGTAATAATGGCAAATGCACTATATTTGTTAAAGATTTTTATATAAGACATTAAATGCCTTTTAACTTTTTCTCCAGAAAAAAATTAAGTGGAAAAATATGAAAAAAAGGGATTAAAAAATAAATGGAATTTTATTTTCCAATTGCTTTTCAATAATAAAAGCTCCCAATTTATTATCTTCTAATGTTCAATTATTTTATAAAATTTATTTTCCAAAAGTCATTAAAATTTATTATGCTCTACACCACCTCTGAACTGATGAAGAGGTTACATTAACTTTGTCATTTCATGTGTAACGTTAATAAGGAATCATCTCGTAACCCATAATGTATATATATAGTTGCATCAAATCAAAATCTGAGTCAATATAGTTACGTCCATATGTTTGTCTGTCCGTCTATTTCTTTACCTGTCGGTCCGTCCGTCCGCCTGTCTGTCTGTCCGTCTGTTGTTGTTAAATTTGGCCTGTTTCCTAAAATCAGATAAATCTTTTTAATGTATATAAAAAGATATAGACCGATATCTGATGCAACCTCTAAATTCAAGCAGAGATATTTCGTAAAATATTCGATTATAAAGCTAAAAATTAAAAAGAAATTTTGCCATAATATTAAATTCCATATACTTTATTATCATTCCAATAGTTATCAAAATCGGTTCTGTATATAAAAGTTATAGACAAAACTATAACTAATTTGATGAGTCATTTAGTATTTCTGTGTTATATTGACGAAAAACGCTTGTATATTTTATCTGTGTGTAAGTGTATATGTACGAAACATAACGTATTTACTTCACAAGCATTTTAGGTGGACTGTATTCAAGATTTGGTGTAGTCCAATATAACATTCTTACTTCAATTTATTACAATTTTCCATTAAAATATTTTTCTATTTCTATTTTCTAATAATTGTAAATATTTTTATTTATTTATTTATTTATTTATTTATTTATTTATTTATTTCTATTTTCTCTTATTTTTTCTCTCTATTTTCTCCATTAGTATGCCCATTATAAAGAGGAAATGTATTTGCATGCTCAACGTGCATTTGGCATTAGTCCAGATCGTCATTATCGCCTGTTGCATGCAACAGCTGAGGATAAACCTAAAGTTATTGTCCTGTCAGTGGTCGTAATAGAAGCTGAAGGTTTAGAAGCCAAAGATGCAAATGGTAAGTAAATATGAAGAAATATAAATAAAATAACAAAAAATACTTAAAAAAACTGAATAAATTTATAAGATTTTCAAAATAAGAAGAATTTTTAAGTGCATTAGAGCGTATGAGTGATGTAATGGAATTTTTATTATTTTGTCTGATGTTATTTAGAACAAATGTGTATGTGATTATGTGTTTGCTTAAAAGGGTTTTAATAAATAAATGTATTTGGAATTTAAATATTTTACATTTTGATTGGATAATGCACTTTTAAATAGAGTGTTGGGGGCAAAAGAATTTGGAATGATTATAATATTTTCAAAATTCTGTATTTAAAATGGTGTTGTGTTTTTGTAAATTTAAAAACTCCATTTAGAGCATTATACCCTCCATCATTGCATGTTGTGAAGAGGGCATACATCGCACATCCACAATAATTGACAGAGCTACATGAATATTCGCTACAATCCTAAGAGTATTATAAGATATCGACCGATTTCTGTAGCAACCTCTAAAAATCAACAGAATAAAATTTCTCAAAGTATTTTTTAATAAATTTACTCACATGAATTTGAGGTGGAGGGTATTGCAGATGCGGCATAGCCGAATATAGCATTCTTACTTGCTTTGCAGAACGCAATCGATCATATTGGTCTATATAGCATTGTTAATAATTGATGAATCATCTTTCGTTACGACATTGTTTTCACTAATTTCTTAAGAATATTTTCAATCTTCAATTCCTTTCCAAACTTGCTCTGTCTTTACTTTAAGTCCCAAAACACACTTCATGAGTCATTTATCCCCATAAGTTCTCTATAGTATTGCAAGATGAAGTTGTCCAACAGAAGTATGATGTGTTTGTTAAACCATGATTTAAATGGTTTTAATACATTATCTACAGCATTATCTTGCAGGAATATGCAACATTCATTCATTAAAAAAAATTAGTAATTTGGAAACCAAAACCAGAGCACGAAAATTGGAGTCAAGTTTTCTAAAAAATCCATGCTTCATAATGAATGAAAAACGTATGTTCTGGCAGATTTTTAACAATTTCCTGGTGAAAATTTGCTGATGTTTAAGGGATTATTAAAGAAATGTTCGGTACCCAAAAGCAGTCAAAATTTTCCAAGAATCTTTTAGTATGTCAAGCAGAAGCGCCAAAAGAAACCGAAATTTACATTAATGAATGTTTACAAATAGCAGCAGCCTCCATTCATTAGACTTCAAATTATGTCCACTTATTTTTGACATTCTGTCTCTACGGTAAACAAGCCCTTGAGTAGTACAAGGACATTAGCTACACTATTTACACCAAGAAAACACTATTAAAACTCGAATGGAAGGTTTTTTGAAAATGTTTAAAAATTTCATCAATTTTTTTGTAAATTGAAATAATAATTTCAATCAAATAGAAAAATAAGTGGTTTCATTTTTATTAACATATATGTATGTTAAGAATTTTTCGATCTCACTCCTTATTAGATAAATCATGTGTGAAACAAAGTTTGAATGTCATCTAATCCATCAAAAGTTACAGATTTATATCCAAAGAATATCGATTTAAGATATGTATGATACAAGATATATCGATTATATCCTTTATTATAGTTCTGTCTTCAATAGTATACATTTTTGTGAAGTAATTTCTATTGTTTTTCTTTGTAGCACAAATAATCCAATAAAAAAATTACTCTTTTTTTGCGAATTGACTAACATGAGCGTATACTTAATAAAATGATACAATTCAATTAATATAACGTATACGCTTCCACATGAAAATTACATGTCTTATTTAGTGTATCATGATATTCACCGGCAAAGAAACTCTTTCTAAATTAAATAATTAATTAAAATATTAATTATTTCAATTATTATTTTTAATGACAATAATTTTCATTTATTGGTAGTTTGATACAAATGAGTGACGAAAGCAAACTGGTCCTATGAAAAATTGTAATTAATATAAGTAAATACGTTATTGATATTTCAAAATGAGTAAAAAGCATGAAAAATGGTACCCAAATTATTGAGGATTTTAAAAGGTTGAGAAGGAAGAAAACAGATCCCTAAGAAATAAAAAGTAAAGAAATAAATTTCTTATTGGTATCGGAAAAAAAGAACTTTAATTAGTATCTAGTATTCTACGTTCAGCAGCTTCCAAACTAAAAAAAATATCACACCTTGATTAATCTGAAATCCACAATGCGATGGAACTTGAATTTTTACATCAATTCTACACCCTTTTTCGCCATATTAACCATCTTTTTTGGTTCAGTGTAGGGCGATCGAACTGGTTTTTAATAATAGTTTTTACCGGTTATTTTGGTTATTATTATACCCTCCACCACCACAAGTGGTGAGGGTATATTAAGTTTGTCATTATGTATGTAACGCCAAGAAGGAATCATCTCAGACCCAACAATGTATATATATTATTGCATCAAATCAAAAACTGAGTCGATTTAGCTATGTCCGTCTGTCCGTCTGTCTGTCTGTTGGAAACATTCTCACGCCTAGAATAATTGACCGAATTCAATAAAACTTGGCCACATTGTTTGTTATTGTCATAAGCAGTTTGCTATTTAAAACCAGCTATATCGGTTTATAAGCAAGGAAGTTATAGACCGATATCTGAAACAACCTCAAAATTTCGAAAATGAACTCTTATAAATTCTCCTAAAAATGTAATTGGACTTAAACAAAAAATTAATTTTAGCATACAATTACACGTGCTTCATCATCGTACCAAAACTTATCAAAATCTGATTAACCGGAAAAAAGTTATAGGCTATAATATGCAAAATTTTGATACACCCCAAACTCTTTGTGTCATATGGACCGCAATTTTTAAGATAATTTACTAAAATTTGTCACAACTAATTTTTAAACCATTCTTAATATATGTTATAAATTTTATTAACATTGGTCCACATTTTTATATAGCTCCCATATAACGCCTTTTCCTGGAATATTATTTATAGCTAATAAAACTCTGAAATTGGAACCAATTCTATTGAAATTTGGCACAAATAATTTTTTAAATATTTTAAATATATACTATAAATTTTATTCACATGGGTCCGTATTTTGATATAGCTCCCATATAAGGCCTCTTCCCGGAATATGATTTATAGCTTATAACACTTTTAGATTTGAACCAATTCTTTTCAAATTTGGCACAATTATTGTTTTAACTATTTAAAATAATACTATAAATTTTATTTACATGGGTCCATATTTTGATATAGCTCCCATATAAGGCCTCTTCCCGGAATATGATTTATAGCTTATAACACTTTTAGATTTGAACCAATTCTTTTCAAATTTGGCACAATTATTGTTTTAACTATTTAAAATAATACTATAAATTTTATTTACATGGGTCCATATTTTGATATAGCTCCCATATAAGTCCCCTTCCCGGAATATGATTTATAGCTTATAAAACTCTTAAATTTGAACCAATTCTATTGAAATTTGGCACAACTAATTTTCTAGCTATTTTAAATATATGTTATAAATTTTATTAACATATAAATATGTGTTATAAATTTTGTTAAGATGAGTCCATATTTTGATATAGCTCCATTATAACACCCCTTCCCGAGTAAATAAAGACCAATTCTATTTAAAGTCGACACAATTATTTTGCTAACTGTTCTGAAGATATTATATTAATTTGCCCTGTATCGGTCCAAATTTTCCTATAGCTCCCTTATAACGGGATTTTCCGGAAAACGGATTAGAGTTTATAAAACATTTAAATAAAGATCAATTCCATTAAAATTTAGCACAATGATTTTTCTAACTATAATCAAAGTATATTATAAATATAAACAATCTTGGTCAAAATTTTGCTGTAGCTACCATATAAGACCCCTTCCCGGAAAATAGTTTTGAGCTTATAACAAGCATATTTTTTGTTTTTATACGCTCCACAGTACAAGTGGTAGAGAGAGAATATTAACTTTGTCATTCTGTGTGTAACGCTAAGAATGAATTATTTCAGACCCCATAATGTATATATTCTCACATCAAGTCAAAATCTCAGTCGATTTTCGTCAATCTCTTTGTCTGCTCACATCCGCAAAAATTAACAGAGCTCAATAAAAATTGGTAGAAAAAAGGCAGCTAGTAGAAAAATTTTATAGCTTAAATTGTAACTAATTTTATGACTAATTAAGTATTTCTGTGTTATATACATTTGTGAGTATATGTGTGTCTATGGAACCTAACGTATTAACTTTACACGAATTTGTGGTGGAGGGTATTTAAGATTCGGCATAGCCGAATATAGCATTCTTACTTGTTTTTCCTTATCTTCCATCAGACATGATATGAAAGATAATGGATCTAAATATAAAAATCTAAACAGGAACGATTTGGAATTTGGAACATGAATGAAATAATTATATTCAAAATCCAGAATCTCTATGCTTTGCTGCCAATATGACTTACAAGTTTTAAATGTTAAATTGTACAAAAACAAAGAAAACGAGTAAGAATGCTATTAGGCAATGTCGAATCTTTAACACCCTCCACCACATGTACATTAGGAGTCATAAAACCGAAAACAGATTTCTTAACTTAATTTTTTAATAATTTTTTATTATAATTTTCCAATTTGTTTTTAGATTTAATTTTAATAAATTTGAGTAATTTTCCCTTGTATTTAGATTTACTATAATATTTCGCTAAATTCACAGATTAAAGTTAAATTATTAAAATCTCATACAAAAATTGAGGAATAATTAATAACAATTAAAAAAAAATACATCTAAAATTCACGTTGTAACTGGAGCGTGTGATTAATATTTAAATATTCATTACATTAAAAAAAATAATACTCATACGCTACGTATGACGGAGAAAATTAAATCGTTTAGTGGAAAATGTAATTAAAATTTTACGTTTCATGAAAATATAATGTCATAATGTATTAATTCAATTCGCTGAATATGAAATTTGGTTTACAGAATGAATATTCCTCCTTTTCTCATTACTACAATTAAGCAATTTTTTTTGATTTTGCATTAAATCTTTTTCATTGAAATTCACTAGCTGAATACCTTCAAAGGGAGATAAAGTTATTCAAAATCAGTTAAATTAAGAGTTTAATTAAAAATCAACTTTATAAACAGTTTTATTTAATAGCTGAATAGCATTTTTATTCAGCTGAAAATCTTAAGTAAATGTTAGCTGAATTGTGGATTTTTATCAAAAACAAAAAATCTAATTATTATTTTATTTGTTAGCTGAAAAGTCTTTTTATTCAGCTGAATTGTGGATTTTTATCGACATATTAAGTTAATCGTTAGCTGAATTCACAATTTTACTGTTAAAGTAAAATCTAGTTGTCTTTTTGTTAGCTGAATTGTGAACTTTTATCAAAATCAAAAGTAAATTGTTAGCTGAATTCACATTTTTAAAAATTTTTTAACAATCATTATAACTTGTTTTATTTTTAAGTAGAATTTCATTTTTTTCAGCTGAACTGAAAATTTTTATCAAAATCTTAAGAAAATCGTTAGCTGAATGTATGTAATATCTAATAGTCCTTAGCTGAATAATATATACATTCAACTGAAGCTCAATTAATTGGATGAATTATATCTATATTCAACTGAATTTAGATTTATAAATCGAAATATGTTTATATCTAGCTGAATTGCATAAATATTCATCTACATTTAAAACCATTTGCTGGATTATATCTCAATTCAGCTAAAATTAAATTTCTTATTTGAATAACTTCCACATTAAGCGGAATTTAAATCTATTAGCTGAGTTATCTTGGAACTCATTATCTCATTATCTGAATTCATTTAAATTTAATTATTTTTATTACATTTAAATTCAGCTTAATTTAAGTAGATTCGATGAATTTTTTAATCTTAGCAGCTAAATTAATATTTTCTTTTATATCCGTATAGAAAATTTTAGTGATGTGTTAGCTGAATTACATTTTCATTTAGCTGAATTGTTAATTTTTACTGTGAAAATAAAACCACATTAAGAAATATGTAAAAATTAAGAAATTCATTAGCTGAATTTCTTACATTTATTGAATTTTGTTAGCCGAATAACATGTTCAAATAAATTGTAATTGTAGGAGAACATACATTGAAAAATGTTAGCTGAATTCATATTTTTTGTTAATGAAATAATATTTATATATAAGTGGAAAACAACTTAGCTGAATTACTTTTATATTAAGAAGAACAGAATTTAAATAATAAAAATTTTAATAAGATTTATCTGCTGAATAGCTTTCTTATTTATCTAAATAAGAATTTTAAACAAAAACCTGAAAAACTGCTAGCTGAATTTATTTTAAAATGTAGAAAAAATATTTTGAGATCAAAAGAATAAAATATAGATAAAACTGAAAAAAGTCATAGCTGAATTATTTTTATTTTGAGCAAAATATAATTTTAAGTAGCTGAATTAAAATTAAAGTTTTTATTTTGTACATTTTTTAATAATATTGATTATTCATAAGATTTACAATCAATTTAAAAAAAATGTTTAAAAAAATGCAAGCTTATTTTATGATTATATATAGCTGAATATCAATTTAAGTATCGAAATTAATTTGTTTCTATATTAGGAGATTTTTTAAAACTTAAGAAATATCTTAGCTGAATGGATATTTGAGAATTGCTATAGCAGTCAAAGAATAATATATTCATATATGTAAAGTATTATTATATTAAGCTTTAGCTGAATACATTTTTTAGCAGCTGAATAAATTTTTATTTTCTTTATTTAAAAGCAACATTGAATTGCACATTATTTTTCACTTTATTTCTTATTACTTCCATTATAATTTCCCCTATTGCAACCCTCCCACCGCTCCCGTTATTTGCGTTTAACTTTTCGGAAGAAAAAGAAATTGCCTTCGTGCGTTTTATTATTAATTTTCATTTTAACGCAATTTAATTGTTTTAAGCTAAATATTAATGTTTATTTTGTACCCACACATATATTAAGACACATACACACACATACATGCAAACAATTACACGAGCATTAAAGCGACTGGCTTTTTATTGATGTAATGTATCCTAAACCACCAAAAGTGGCGAAAAGGGTATATTAACTTTGAATTACGTGTGTAACGTTTAAAAAGGTAACATCTCAGGCCTCATAATGATTATATATTCTTACATCAAATCAAAATCTGAGGCGATTTAGCTATGTCCGTCTGTCTATCTGTTGAAACGCTCACATCCACAATAATTAATAGAGCTCCATGAAATTTTGCTTGAGTATTTCTTTTATTCTTGAGAAGTTTTCTGTTTAAAACTACCAAAGTCGGTTCGATATATTAAATGATAATGACCGATATCCGAGGAAAGCTCTAAGCTCAAGTGAACGTCTTTGTTAAAAGTTTCAATTATATATCGACAAATTAAAATTAAAGTCTGCCAAATATATGATGTTATATGTACTTTATTACCATTCCAAAATTTATCCAAATCGGTTCAGTAGAAAAAAGTTATAGCCAAAAATATAACTAAATTTATAACTCCTTAAGTGGTTATATAGGGAATAATTGTTTATGTTTGTGAGTGTGTATGTACGAAACACAAATTACTTACTTTACATGCATTTGTGGTGGGAGGTATTGAAGATGCGGGACAGCAGAATATAGTATTCTTACTTGTTATCTACCACTACATTCATACAATAATATAAAATAAAAGTAAAGATAAATAACTTCCGGTCAGGTTATATGCCAATTATATCCTGTTAGTCTTTGTTCATGCATGTTGATTTTTGTAAATTTTGAAAAAAAGAAGAAAATTGAAATAAAATATTTTATTTGAAATGAAAAAAAAAAATATTCATGACTCGAAGCCATTAAATTTCATTGAAAAATGGTGAAAAGGATTTTATTTTATTTTATTTTTTCCCCATCAAAATATTTCACATTAGCAACTTTATTAAAACAACCAGTTACTTGTTTACACGATTTACATGATTGTTTACATGGTGTGTAAACAATATAACAAGATTGTGTTTAAATTGGTTTGCAGCAATTTTAGTTGAAATTTATGGAAATTTAAATTATTTAAAATTGGAATAATTAATTATAGTTCATGTGTTGCTTTAATAAATGATTTAAAAAAGCTTTTATAGCATTTAGTAGCATATCATCATCTCTGATTGATTAGAGATATTAATGTACCATAATTACAACTTTATGGCAAAAATAGAAAATAATTATAATTTTATTTACGTGACTGATGGGGAGTAAACAGCATTTAATATGAATAAAATTTTTAATAGAAATACGCATAAAAAGACGAAAATTGTACTGGGATTCCGTATGATTAGATTTTTTCAACAGAATGGGTATGCAAGTTAATAATGAAGAATTTTGCTTGAAAACTATTTTTATTATAAGAACAAAAAAGAGTTTATTCGAAATAGAAAGTTTTGGGATACAATTCTGTAACTTTTGAACTGTTATGAATATCTTAATGAAATTTCATATACAGTTAGAGCTGAGGTGTTTTGGAGTTGATTTGTAGATGGACGATTGCCCATTTGGTCAAGAACGTTGTCGCTAGCCCTCCAAACTTCCCAACTCGCATATGTTTTTTTTTTTTTTTTTTTTTTTTTTTTTTTTTCAAAATTTTGCCTAAAAATTATAATAATATTTTTTTAATCTATTTTTACTCTTGTCTTTTTTTAAGTCTTTTTAAATTAGCGTGCTTAATACAGGTCTTAATATTTAATGTACTAAATCTGTATATGATAGATTTCCTATAAAATTATATAAAATATTTCTATAATAATCACAAAAATATATATAAATCCTTTAGATCTGGAACTTTGGGGAAAAATATTTTTTGGACATTTTTCAAATAGGTGGCAACATTTTTTCTCCTGATGAAACCATTTTCTTCTTTCTAACATTCTAGTTTTTATTGCTTTGAGAAAGAAAAAATCTTAAACAAAATCAATTTAGACTAAATTCCAAATAACTTGAGGCAATTCTGCTCTCAAGTCCGAGTTTTGCCTTTTTGTGCGCTTGAAGCTGGAAGTAACATTGATCGGCATCGTTCCACAAATATAGAATTGAGGGGGTGTAATCTCTGAGCTATAAGGTGGATTAGCAAAAATATCCTATCCGTTTCTTATCCACTTTCCTTGGATTGCCTTTCTGATCGTCTGACTCGATTTTAGTAGATTCCGACTTTAGATCCACCAAAAGCAGAATATTGCATCGGCTATCATAATGTATCCATTATGAGAAACTAAACAATACAAAATAGACTTCTTTGGGTAGCGCCCAATCATTTAGTTCATGCAATACCAATATTATTGTAAGCCCGCTAATGGTTCCATTTCCTTGTCTATCATAATTTTCTGCTGACCCGGTTTCATCCAATATTCTGTGCCAATTTCGCAAATTTTGATTCGCCAAAGATACGTAAAGGAGTTGCACTTAATTTAAAATATGGTTAACTGTTTTTCAACATTGGATCCATCAATCTTTTAGAGAATAATATAATTGCAAACAAATAAGATGAAGACTGTCTAAATAATATAAGGCCTGTCACCTTTGTATCCCTTTATAACTTAGTTATACGTCAAGTAGGATGACCCATGTTTTTTAAACGGGTGAAAAAAAATAATCTAATTTGTGGATTCATCAAGAAGATGTAGCCTTTTTTCAACCTGAAATGTACAAGGTAACTACTGAATTAAAGTCGCAGAGGAGTATCTTAGTTGTTCTCAGTAATCTCGGGTCCAAGTAGACTTGGATTATTTGCTCATCCTAAATAATTTGGAAAACAGAAAGATGTGTTTATATATCCTGGCCCTGACAATCAAAAGGAATATATGGGCAACTAAATGTTGGACTCTCTTTATGAGGAATCGCAGGCCAAAGTAAACGATCTACTTAGACACCTCTGAATGACAGGATATATTTAGCACTTTGAACTAGATACTTATTATCATATGAGTACATCAAAACGGGGTCATTAAGAAAACGGGGGGATTAAGGGATTTATACAACCATAGTAATCTGACTTAACCACTTTAGGAAATCACTCAGAAGTACAAGTTCCAATTATACGTGGATCGGAGCATTATTTCTCCTCCCATATAAGATCCACTTTTGTTTCGCTAAATTTTTAAATTCCTCTAAAACTTTATCAAATTAAATTATTCTGCTCTTTAACCAAAAAAACTAATTTTATTTACTTCCATTTCCACAGAATTCAAGAGAAACAGAAGGAATAAACTCGACAAAAATGATTTATTTCTTTAAATGAATTATATTTTACTAAAATCCCACTGGATACTGTCAGTCCGTTTGGTTGGTTCTCTGTCCAATTGCGGTTACTTAAGTGCGATTAATAATCTTGTAGATATTTATGGGATTTAATTCTTTCTTCTACTTCTTCATGTTGTTGTTGTTGTTGTTGGTATTTCACATTATTATTTATTGTTGTTTGTATTTTTGCTTTTTTTTTCTTTCTTATTTGGTTTGAAATAATGTTGTTTTTACATTTAGCATGTGGTTAGTTTTAATGAATATTACAGAAGTGTATTAAATTAAAATCTCCAGGCTATAAAATTTATTTCAAATGAATGGAGTTTAAACAATAAAGAGAAATTTATAAAATATTTTACAGAAAAATAAAATTATTTAGAGAGAGGGAGAGAGAGAATTTTTAAACGAATGAATGATTAGAATTTAAGAAATGAAAAATTATGAAGAACAAGATTTTTCTCAACCAAATTTTTAAGTGAAAAAAAATATTGTAAAAAGTAGAGCAGGTCTACACCTCCGAAAATTTCCCTTCTCCCCATTGCATGATGCACAATGTGTCCAAATTTATTTGTATACCCTTCATCACAAGAGGTGAGGAGTCACGCTAAGAAGGAATCATCGCATATATATTCTTGCATCATATCAAAATCTAAATCGATTTAGCTATATCCGCCTGAATGTCCATCTTTATGTAAGTTTGTTGTTTGCACATCCACAATAATTTAAAGAGCTCGATGAAATTTAGCCTGGGAATATGTTAAAGTCCTGAAAAGTTTTCTATTTAAAACCAACAACATTGGTTCAATATATAAAATTATATAGATCGATATCTGAGCAACCTCTAAACACAAAAAAATTCAAATAAAATTGCCTAATAAAATTAAGTTATGTGTACTTCATTATCCTTCCAAAAATTATCAAAATCGAGTCAGTTGAAAAAGTTATAGCCGAAAACATCACTAATTTTATGACTCATTAAGGGTTCCGTGTTATATTTAAGAAAAACCTTTATAAATTGTGTACATGTGATTTTGCTACATAACGGATGATAAAACTTATGTCCTGACAGATTTTCGCTTGAGGAATTGTTGGGGAAAATTTTTAGGACTTAGAAAAGCAGTCAATATTTCCCAAAAGGTACCTTTTATGGCCAACAATATCACTTGATACAACGGGCTCTATAAATACCGAAATTTATAATAAGACTTCATAATGTGTCCACTTGTTTTTGACCTGACTTGGCACCCTGTCACAATGGCAAAAAGCGCTTGAGTGATACAAGGATAATAATGTACCCGGAGCTATTTACAACAGAATTTAAGAGCACAATGAAGGTGTCCAAAAGTGTTTTTTAAAGTAGATGTACTTGCTAGTGGAACAGAATGATGGATGAACTAAAATGATAATAAAGTGAAAGAAGGGTTACCGAAAAGAGTTCAAAATTTCATCTCTTATTATAAAAACTTTATTTTTTAAATTGTTAAAATAATGTTCGATCAAATAAAAATATTATAATTTTGAGTTTTGTTGTTTCTTTTCGATTAAAATACATGTTTGTAAAAATTATTCGATCTCACTCCTTATAGCGACTAATAATTTAAGGTTCATTTATAGGAAAATGCCTTTAAAAATTAATTAAAAGACAATAAAACTATGCCAAATCTTCAATACCCTCCACCACAAATGCGTGTGAGGCAAATACATTACGTTTCGTACATACACACTATAAATTTATTCTACTTAAGCGATTATTACAAAAAAATCTTTGTAGTTTGTCGATTTATAATTAACAGTTATAAAAAAATGAATTTAGTGGTTGCCTCAGATATCGGTCTATATATTTTAATATGCTGTATCTACTTTTTACGTTTTAAATAGGAAACTTGTCTGGACTATAACAAATTCCAAGACCAACGTTCATTGAACAGACAAACAGACAGGTGGACATATTTAAATCGACTCAGATTGAGATTTTATTCTTGATTTAATGCAAGAATATATATACATTATGGGGTTTCAGATGATATTTTAAATGAAGTCTTAGTTGAATTAGTAAAAAAATTATTTCGCCTCTAAATACTATTTCTTATTCTTTTAAAGAAAGTTATGTGCATTTATAGGAATATGCTTCAGTGTATAAAATAAGTGCACAGCAAGTAGAACATGTTTTCAAATATGTTGCGTAATTTCAATGAAAGTTCTTACAATTACATCTAAGATACTCTTAGAGTGTTTTAGATGAGCATAGCTATTTAGCTCCTCTTGGAGCAGGGGAAACTTTTCTATACAAATACACTGAAATTTAATTTATTGGGAAACATTTTAAAGACAAACAATTTTGTATTTTTGATAAAAAATAAGTTAATCGAACCGTTTGTGGCTTCGAGACCATTAGAATTTCCATTACTACAAGATGAGAAATTTTGCTTTTGATTCTTCTCTTATTACGTCATTGCTCAGTGGCATTCGTCGCTTATTTTGATCCTGCATCCAATTTGAATTAAGGGACTCCATCTTAAGCAATAACGGATTTCTTGCTTTAGTATCTTTTTTAGAGTGGAATGATGTGAGAATATCAGAAAATTTGTTTTTACTGTTGTATTTGCTAGTCCGAGAGCTCTTCTTATATTAACAGTCTTTTCTCCCGACTTATTACGTCTAATTTTAATTCCAAGATTATTACATTTCTTTTACTTTGACTCAAATCGAATTTAAAACGACGCAAATCGGCCCATCGCAACTCGAAATTTCAATGATGCAAACCGATTTTTTTTTAGTTTTTAAAAAGCGACTCAAATTAGGAACACGCAAATCGGGTTTAATGTTTTAAACTCTTATCTACAAAACTTTTGCTTTTATTTTTACGTTAAGTTTTAATTTCACCTTAATTTATTTGTATTTTCCGTCAATTCTCTAAGGATCTGAAGAAAAAATAATCATGTGATTTCAATTTGCAACAAATTAACGTTAATTGTAATTTTATTTAGTTCACCAAATAAACACAAAAATATAAAAATGTAATAAAACTGTTTTGCAGAAAAAAAAAATATAACACAAATACATATGTACATTTAAATTAATTTATTTCTCCTAATTTAAGTATTTCATAATAATAAAAACAAAGTTACGAGGGTGGTTTGTAAATCTCCATAAAAAATTGTGTATTTTGTTGAACTTTTTTTTATGGCAAAAATTTGAAATTTTATATTCATTTTTAATTTTTGTTTCTCTAATTTCCACAGGCTTTTCTGATCCGTATTGCATGCTGGGCATACAACCTGATGGTGGACCACCCGTATCACCATTGCCACTGCCACCGACACCACGCGCTTTATCCGCCGATATGAGTGCGTTCGATAACAATGCTACCGATTCACCGCCACATCGTAAGCATAGTTTTCGTTTGAGTTTTAAGCGTCGTGAAGGTAGCAGTCGACGAGAGCAGCGTGATTCATTGGGTGGTCCAGTACCAGCTAAATTTATATGCGCCACATCAATTAAACCGCATACTTTGAATCCAAAATGGAATGAAAAATTCAAATTGTAAGTACACGAAGATGTAGATGTATTGTGAATGATATAAATGTTTATGTATGTGTTTGTTTGCTTGGTAAACAGTTAGAAAAAGAGAGGGAAATGAAATAAAAAATTAAATGTAAAATGTTGTGATTAGAAGTTAGTTAAAGGGAAGAAATAAACCATGTGAGAAAGTTGTAATCGATATGGACCGACAATGAAATACCTTACACAATAGTGTCGGTATTATTGTATAAACAGGATTTCAAATTTATACTTCATTGTGAAACACATTATTAAAGTGATGATATTTATGTCAGACTTGTTAATTTTGGTCCGGCCTTCCTTAAACTATGAATAACGAATTCCGAAAAATATTTATTTCTTTAAGATACACTTCAATTTGATATTCGCAAGTAGGTCTTTTCTGGGAGCTAGACAAATATTTTTGCGAATGGCCAAGGTTAAATCGACTCACAAAATTATTCAGAGTCGATTGATATATTTAAAAATTAATGTAGCGCCACTTTTTCTGTAAGTCACAAACATCTGTATGCCTACAAGCCCAATAATCTAAAGTGGTAAACGGTTAAGACCCGTTATATAATACTCTTTACCTTAAGGTTGTCAGGCAATGTTAAGGACTGACCCTCGTAAAATTTACATAATAATTTTTGGACCGGTCTTCATGGATTTTAACGGTGCCTAATTCAATAAGGATTTCTATACACCTTGTGGTTTTGTGGGCTTATAGTCCTATTATGGGAGAACGTTTTTCATTCAAAATTGAATTTTTCACTAAAAATTGAATTTTTCACTAAAAATTGAATTTTTCACTAAAAATTGAATTTTTCACTAAAAATTGAATTTTTCACTAAAAATTGAATTTTTCACTAAAAATTGAATTTTTCACTAAAAATTGAATTTTTCACTAAAAATTGAATTTTTCACTAAAAATTGAATTTTTCACTAAAAATTGAATTTTTCACTATAAAATTAAAATTTTCACTAAAAATTGAATTTTTCACTATAAAATTAAATTTTTCACTAAAAATTGAATTTTTCACTATAAAATTAAATTTTTCACTAAAAATTGAATTTTTCACTAAAAATTGAATTTTTCACTAAAAATTGAATTTTTCACTAAAAATTGAATTTTTCACTAAAAATTGAATTTTTCACTAAAAATTGAATTTTTCACTAAAAATTGAATTTTTCACTAAAAATTGAATTTTTCACTAAAAATTGAATTTTTCACAAACAAATTGAATTTTTCACAAAAAAATTGAATTTTTCACAAAAAAATTGAATTTTTCACAAAAAAATTGAATTTTTCACAAAAAAATTGAATTTTTCACAAAAAAATTGAATTTTTCACAAAAAAATTGAATTTTTCACAAAAAAATTGAATTTTTCACAAAAAAATTGAATTTTTCACAAAAAAATTGAATTTTTCACAAAAAAATTGAATTTTTCACAAAAAAATTGAATTTTTCACAAAAAATTGAATTTTTCACAAAAAATTGAATTTTTCACTAAAAATTGAATTTGTCACTAAAAATTTAATTTTTCACTAAAAAATGAATTTTTCACTAAAAAATGAATTTTTCACTAAAAAATGAATTTTTCACTAAAAAATGAATTTTTCACTAAAAAATGAATTTTTCACTAAAAATTGAATTTTTCACTAAAAATTTAATTTTTCACTAAAAAAAGAAAGAAATATTACCGAATGTTAAATTTTTTATAAAAAATAGTTTTTTACTAAAAGTTCAATTCTTTGCTAAAAATGAAATTTTCACCAAAAATTAATAAATTTTAAATTTTCCTTAAAAATTATATTTTTTATTAAAAAGTCAAAATTTATCTAAAAATTCAAAATTTTCACTAAAAATTCAAAATTTCACCAAAAATCAAATTAGGATTTCACAGCCAAAAAAGGGAAAAATATATATTTTCCCTCAGCAGAATCTAAAAAGCTTCTTGGCATAAAGAGGGGAAACTACTTAATACTATATAATCGAAATGTTTACATTATTGCAGAATATCTTTAATATAAAAATTCAGATATTTGTTGACACTCTGATGTTTCTACTGTCATTATGTGAATATAATCTTTTCCATTTTATAATTAAGATTTTGGACGAGTATCTTAAATAAAATTCTATGTCCTGACTATCAATTGTCCTGAGTATGAACGAATCTATAGCCCAGACTTTAAACAAATAAAGACTATGAACTATTCTATAGTCCAGACTACAAAACAAGTCTTAAGTCCTTATTATTAATAACGCTATAATCCAAATTATACTAATCGGGAATTTAAGGCAAAATAACCAAAAATAGTCACTATAGTCATGTTAGTCAATTCAACGTAGTTAAGTCCAGTGATTAAGCATGATTTCCGAAAATGATAACTTGAGGCGATATAGAAACCAGATTTATGGATTTCACACAATAAACTAAAATACTTTATACGTCTTCTTACATTTATGACCGATTTTTGTGGTTTAAAATTCATTTTTTTTTAAATTTATGAATCGATCTATAGCAGAGATTTTAATGAAGTTTATAGCCAATATAGCAGTGAGGCTATAAAGTAGTCGATTGCTGAGACTTTTAACTAGTCTATAACTGAGGCTATAACTCAACTATTGCTGGGACTATAAACAAGGCTATAACTGATGCTGTCTTCATTAATTGATTTATTTTATTGATGAATTTTGATATACATCTTTTAAAATCAATATTACAATTACATTTCCCAAACTGAATTGTACTGAATCCTGGAATCCTTTAAAATCCAGATAACCATTATTAATTTTACATCCTTAAAAAATTTAATTTGACTCCACATTTAAACGTTTTTATGTAAATAGATTTCAATGTGTTAGTAATTGCAGAGAACTTTCCATTAATTCCGTCCTTTGTTGGGAATCCTTACATTTCCTTTCATTTAATTGCCAATTAAAGGAATCACTTTGTGAATAAAATAATCATGATTATGGTTATTTAAGTTGAAAAATATAATAATATTTTTTATATTTTATTTATAACTCATCAAAATTAATTTTAGTTTCAGGTTGATTGATCGATTGATTGATTGATTGAATACCATTTAATTTAATGTTGAAAATATGTTATTTACTCTTTTTTTAAATAATTACAGTTTAGGATTTTTTCCTTTTTAATTTTGTATTAACTAAAATAGTTGAAATGCTAAATAGTTTAGTAATTATTTATCAATTAATATGAGTAGAAAAAAAAAACACATAAAATAATTTTGTTTCCTTTTTACTTAATTTATACTTAATTGATGGTTTTATAGGCATTTTATTGTAAATCGGTTTTTGAGGTTTTCTGATGTTAGAAATATTTATTAAATAATTAATTAATTAATTTTATCAAATTATTCTATCAAGAATATTTATAGAAATTTATTCAAATAATAAATTTGAAGTAATTTATAAATAATTTATTATTAATTAATTCAAAAGTGTAATAAATAGGGATAATAAAAAAGGACGAAAATGCAATTTTATTTAAAATACCAGAGTTTTAAGTTGAGACTATAAAATTTACTATAATAGCAAATATAAACAAGTCTATAGCTGAGACTATAAACTAGTCTAAAGTCTTAACTATAAACTAGTCTAAAGTCATAACTATAGTCTTTACTATAAACTAGTCTAAAGTCATAACTATAGTCTTAACTATAAACTAGTCTATAGTCTTTATTATAGTTGAGACTATAAACTAGTCTATAGCTAAGGCTATAGGTGTTTCAAATATCTCCATAAATTATATTTCACAATTAATACTTTCTTATTTATTGCAGAAAAAGTGAAATTTTAATTCCTTTAAAAACCTTAAAAATATTTTCATGCTATAAAAATAACAAAAAACACATCATTAATTTAGCATAAATTACTTCAGAGAAGAAGGACGTGAAAATACTCAATAATATTCCAAAAATATTATATGATTTTTCTCTCTCTCGGTCACACAAACATATGTAAACTAAATATTTTTTCTCTCCACTTTTATTTTCATATTTTTACCAACAAACATTCATCCTCATAAACATCTTCATTTGTATATTCAGTGACATTGATGACATCAACACTGACACATTTCATTTGGACATCTGGGACCATGATGATGAAAGTTGTGTACTCGATGCTGTATCACGTTTAAATGAGGTACGCGGTGTACGCGGTTTGGGTCGTTTTTTTAAACAGGTCTGTCAGTCGGCACGACAAGGATCACAAGATGATTTTCTTGGTTGTGTTAATATACCAATAGCTGATATTCCCAGTACCGGTATGGAGGGTTGGTTTAAATTAGAAGCACGTAGTCAACGTAGTACGGTACAAGGACGTATACGTTTGAAATTATGGTTATCGACACGTGATGGTCAAGTGGGTGATGGTTCCTCAGCATCAGATATTGATAATAGTTATGAAGTACGTAATATGGAACAATTACAAATGGTGTTTATGAAACATGAGGTAGCAACACATGAACCATCATGGACATGGAATGGTGAATTACCGGGACCAGCATTAACGATACTGCATCAGATGGCAGTACAAGCGGATCTGGCAGAATTACATTGTGCGGTGGCGAGGTGAGTAATTATAAAACTTTTTGATAAAATTCGTTAACATATATAAGTTGGTTCATATTCTTAACTATTAACCAGACTTTACACCAGATAATAAACTATTCAAAAGCACGGTCTATAAACCGGATTATAATCTAGACTTTAAACCAGTTTACTATATTCCAGATTATAACCAGTCTAAAGTCCAAATAGTTAGCCTGTCTTTAGTTGGGACTATAAACCAGTCTATAGTCCAGACTACAAACCATTCTATAGTCCAGACTACAAACCAGTCTATAGTCCAGACTATAAACCAGTCTATAGTCCATACTATAAAACAGTCTATAGTCCAGACTATAAACCAGTCTATAGTCCAGACTATAAACCAGTCTATAGTCCAGACTATAAACCAGTCTATAGTCCAGACTATAAACCAATCTATTGTCCAGACTATAAACCAATCTATTGTCCAGACTATAAACCAATCTATTGTCCAGACTATAAACCAATCTATTGTCCAGACTATAAACCAATCTATTGTCCAGACTATAAACTAATCTATTGTCCAGACTATAAACCAATCTATTGTCCAGACTATAAACCAATCTATTGTCCAGACTATAAACCAATCTATAGTCCAGACTATAAATCAGACTATGGTTCAGACTATAAACCAGTCCACAGTCTAGATTATAAACATGTCTAATGGCCTGACTATAAATCGGTCTTTATTCCAGACTATAAATTATTCTACAGTACACACTATAAACTAGTATACAGAGTAGACTATAAACCAGTGTTTAGTCCAGAGTTCCGTATATAAACTAGTATATAGAACAGACCATAAATATGTTCTCTTTATTAATTCAATTATTTCCTCTTCTTTACAGATTTGTCGCTGCTGCCAAATTAAATCGCAACACCCCTTTAGATCCCAAATTTATGCATCGTCTACTCACCGATGTTGAAAAACAATGGAATGCCTCAAGTCAAGAGCATTTAACACGTGAATTGGAACAGTGGTTAGCTGAAGCTATGAATGGTTTTGTTGAACGTTCTCTACATCAAATACGAAGACATCGTGACATATTTCCAGCTTTAAATCCACCATCACTCATTCGACTTGAATTTCTTTTACGTTGTTTGGGTCTATTGGGTTCAATGCGTGCATTTCGTGTGGTGTGTCCCTTTAATAAGGGTGTACGTGGTGAGGTGGTGAATGCTTTGCGTAAAGGTTCAGTGACATGGGGACAAAATATTTTGAAAGAAGCACAAAATCTACCAAATCCCTTGGCACATTATGTGACAACATTAACGGCTGATATACAAATTGGACAATCTTACTATCATTCGTTGTTTGACAAGTAAGTAACGCAAAAAAGAAATGACGAGAAAAGGAAATGATGAAGAAAAAGTGGAAAAAATAAGATATTTTATAATTGAAGATTTTTCTTTCTCGATAGTAAAGGTCATGACTTTGAGGGTTTAAGGGAAAAAAGAAAATTTTAAAGACAAAATGTTTTACTTTGAAATCTATGTTTATGGCACGTGCAGCCAAATATTTTCAACTTAAAGGGAAAATGCCAGAGACATCAAATATTATGGTAGAAAGAAAATAATGTATATATTTTTATACGTTTAGCTTAGCAGTTTTCTCTTTTTTAATGGTCAATAAAATTTATGAAGTGTTTCCTCTTAAAGTAACTATATTTATGATAAATGTGTGTATTTGTGTGTGTGTGTGTGTGTGCTTTTCTAAGACCACAATTTGTTAAGAAGATTCCAGTCACATTAATGTGCCAGACACTTGTATTTTTATCGACTAAATAATAATGATTAATATTGTAATCCATTAACCCTAAATTGGCTCAGACTAATATATTGTTATATTCTCCAGAGATCAAAAATAGGTGGTCATTTTCTTAAGAGCCCTATGAGCTCCACCCTAGATACCTAAAAAGTGCTTCCTGCTTAAAAAGAGGGTCTACAAAAGAGAACTGAGAACAAGTCGACACCTATTTTTTAACCACTGAGTACAAAACGTAATAAATTGAAAAGTAGTAATTAAAATTCGTGCTCACGTTTTTATAGCATTATTTCTCTTGAAATTTTAGTAAAATTTCGTTAATTAGTGTTTTGTTCTTTGTGGCTTAAATATTCCTTTTAGAAAATGTCCTTTATATATTTTACAAAATATATATTTTTATATATTAAAGTAAAACCATCTCATTTACCTTAATGCACCACAAAACCCTGAAAAGCACATTTTTACCTTTCTTTTTCTCTCTCTAAATAAAAGTAATAGTTGCAGCTACAACGTGGTCAGGAGCAAACAAACAACAAAAAAATAGACAACAATTAATTTTAAGCTTAAACTCTTTGTCTCTCTGTTCATGTCATCCTACATAATATTCTTTTCTGTTTTCTATTCCTTTTTCCCTCTCATACATTACGAGTTTTGTGGTTAAGTTTTTAAAAGTAATAACAAATGTTGTTGTTTTTTTATTATTTTTCCTCTTTTTAGCTTGCGTTACTATATTGACAAAATGGTTCAAATAAAGGTACTAAAATAAAAGAAAAAGTACCAATTTTTTTAAACAGAAAAGTAAAGAAATATTCCCGAAAAAATCTATAAGATGAAATTATGGTTCCGGTATCTTTATAGTTGGGTTTGTGAGAAGGATTATATAAATCTAGAATAGGAACCTAAAATATTCCACAGATGCGACTAAAAACTAGTCAACTGATGGACCTATAAGCAGTCAGAAATATAAGCTAGTTTACAATAGGGACTATAAACTAGTCCATAGTCGGGACTATACACTTGTACATAGTCGAGACTATTAACTTGTATATAGTCGAAAGTATAAACTTGTGTACAGTCGGGACAATAAAATTGTATATAGTTGGGGCTATAAACTAGTCTATAGACGGTACTTAATACTGGTCTATAGTCGAGACAACAAAATTGTCCATAGTTGAGAATAAACTAGTCTAGACTATAAACTAGTCTATAACTGCACTATAAACTAGTCTCTAATCGGGACTATAAACAAGTCTGTATTAGGGACTATAAACAAGCCCATAATCTATACTATAAACAAATCAATAGTCTAGACAATAACTAGTCTATAGTTGGAACTATAGACTGGTTGGAACTATAGACTGGTTGGAACTATAAACTAGTCTATTGTTGGAAATACAAACAAATCTATTGTTTGACCTATAAACTAGTTTATAGTTGGAACTACAGACTAGTTGGAACTATAGACTAGTTTGAACTATAAACTAGTCTTTATTCGGGATTTCAAACTGGTCTGTAGTCGGTACTATAAACTGGTCTTTAGTTAGACTATAAACTAGAATATAGTCGGGACTATAATCTAGTTTATAGTCAAGTCCAGATTCTAGTCTTTAGTAGTACTATAAAGTATAAAATTGTCTATAGTTGGGCCTATAAAACAGTCAGTATTCTGTAGTTGAGACTATTAAAAATTTTATAGTTAAGACTGTAAACTATTGTATAATTGAGACTATATACCAGTCTATAAACAATTAAGTCTTAGAGAATGAAAAAGTCTATGGTTTAAGATATAAAAAGGTCTATAAATTAGGCTACAAACTAGTCAATTGTTTTAACTACGGACTATGGTCTATAATTGAAACTGTAAACCAGTCAATAATTTTGATATTTACAGTCCTTAATCGGTACTATTAAGCATTCTATAAACGTTTCTCTAAAATAGTCTTCATTTGAAATCATAGTTTATTTTATAGTTGAGAACGTATAGCAGCCTTTTAAACATTTTATAGTTGGATGAATGAGATCTTTGTACAAAATTTGTATCTTCTGTCACTGATTCTGTTCATTTCATTTTGTCAGAAACGTGTCTAAGTAGTTGAATGAGAATGATTGACAGTATGAGAGGAAGATAAAGGCAGACCTTTCACAAATGTATGTACATATTTTGAGGTTAAAACTTTTTGTTTGTTTGTTTGTTTTGTATTCACTGGATACTTTTTATTTTTATTTCGACAACTAAACAACAAAAATTCTTGTTTTTTGCTTATTTTTGCAAATTTAAACATAAAAATGAGAGAATTTCAATTTTTTTATAAAATAAACACAACTTTGTAGAGGAAATATATTCCAAGAATAATATTTTGTTTTATTGAATTTGATGAAAAAAAATTAAAATAAATATTTTTTTGTAAATAAATTGTGTTTTAATTACCACAATTTAAAACAAATTTAAAGTTATAATTTATTTTTTTCCTAAATATAAATTTTATAAAATAAACTTTAATGACCAGAAAATTAAGGTGTGTGTGAGTATAAATTTTATATAAATATTAAAAATTATGTAAATATATGTGTGCACACTTAAAGTAAAAGATTGAAATATAAAAAATAATTATTTTACATCAGAATTGAATACTGTTCTATAGAATTTGTAGAGGAAAAATTTACCTTTCTTTTCAATAAAGAGAACATTTTTTTCCTAATTTTTTTATGGAGAGTAATTTTCTCTTGATTTTTCTAAAAAGAGAACATTTAGCTTATATTTTGTAAAAATATTTTGTGAATTTTTATATGGAGATTTTTTTAATTTTCAATAAAGAAATCGTCTTTCTCAAATTTTGCAAAAAAGCAAATATTTATCTTCAGTTTTCTATAAAGTATAAATGTTAATTAAATTTATTATCTGATAAATTTTTCTCTTAAACATTTATTTTCTGTGAAAAGAGAAATGTGTTCTAAATTTTCTTTAAATAGAATTTCTCTTGAATTTTCTACAAGAGAGAATTTTTTTTAAAAATTTATTCTCTATAATAATTATATTGGATTTTCTATAATAGAACATTGAATTTTCAATAAAGAGAAATTTTCTATTAAATTATCCAAAAAATCAATGATCTCTAAATTAACTATGAAAATTTTTAATATTAAATCTTCTAAAGAGAAAGAATTTTTTATATTTTTATAAAGAGAAATTTTCTCTTTACTTTCAGGAAAAAAGAAAGTTTCTCCTGATTTTTTTAAAGAGAAATTATATTTGAATTTTATATATTTCTTAAACAAGAATTGTCTTCTGTAAAGAAAATAATTCACTTTTATTTTCAATAAAAGTTAATTTTTCCTTAAGTTTTTTTGAACTCATTAGAAGAAGAAAAACTGTTATAAACTTACTATAAATAAGCTTTTCTGTTGTATATTCTAAGTAGAGAGATTTTTTTCATGAATATTTTATGGAGAAAAACAACGTCTCTTTATTTTCTACAAAAATAAAATTTCTCTTGAATTTTTTATAAAGAGAAATTTTCATATAATTTGTATGTAAAGTGAAAGTAATTTTCTTGGATTTAAGGTTTCACTTGAATTTATTATAAAAACTTGCAGGTTCCGCAAATTTCGTTTCGACGAAGCAAATATTTTGGGGCGTTGCTGGCCCTAAGCAAACATTTGTGTTATATTATCATTAAATTAAAATATATTAGAATTAATTTAGAATTGCTTTGTATGGAGGGTACCTCTCCCCCTGATCCATTAAGTCCTATATTTTTGTCCAGTGATGATGTTTCACAGTAGCATAATTAGTACAACATTTAAAGATTTTAGCTGTTCTAGTTCTTTTGATATTCGAAAATCAATATTTGCTTTGTATGGGAGGTAGTCCTCCCCCTGGTCTACTCGTCCAACGTTTTGTCCAGCAAAAGTTGTTAGGACTAAATTTGAGAGCTCTCGCTGTTATAGTTCTTTAGATATTCGAAAATCAATATTTGCTTTGTAAAGAGGGTTCTTCTCCCCATGGTCCTCTCCGTTCTTTGTTTTGTCCAGTAAAACAGTTCCTTAAAAGAGATGTTGGGACCAACTTTAAGAACTCTCGCTGTTACAGTTCTTTAGATATTCGAATATCAATATTTACTTTGTATGCAGGGTACCTCTTCCCCTGGTCCTATCGGGAATGTTTATAGAAATTTCATCAAAATTGAAGTGGCAGTACATACATACATACATACATACATACATACATACATACATACATACAAACATACACATATACAAGGATTCTCTTATATTTCCTGTAAAGGAAACATTTAGCTTGAAATTTTTTGAAGTAAAGTTTTGTCTTAAATTATAAAAAAATAATGTTCTCTTGCATTAATAGCAAAAGAGAAAATCTTTGTGGGATCAACTTAAAAAAAATCTCTCTTAAATATTCTAAAAAGAGAAAATGTGTTGAATTTTTGTAAGAAGAAATTTCACTTTATGAACTTAAAAAATAAATTTTCTTTTAAAATTCACATAAAATGAAAATATTTCTTAAACAAGATTTCTCTTGGACTTTTTCGTTTTTTATTAAAGAGAATATTTAGCTTAAATTTTTAGTCAAGAACAGATCTCTCAAATTGTCTATAAAGAGAAAATTATTCATTATTTGTTTACTCTCTACCAACTTTTTTATTTCATGTGTAACGTTTAGCAGTAATTATCTCAGAAACCTTAATGTATACATATTCTTGCATGAAATCAAAATCTGAGTCGATTTAGCTGTGTCCGTCTGTCTGTTTGTCCGTCTATCCATTGTTGGCACGCTCACAGCCACAATAAAGCTCAATGAAAATCTATCTAACTATTTTTTATAGTTCTAAAAATTTTCTAATTTTAAACCAGCAAAATGTTTAATATATTAAAAGATATATCCCGATATCTGAGGCAACCTCTAAGTTCAAGCGAAGAAATTTCGTAAAATTTTCAAAGATAAATCGATAAATTGGAATGAAATTTTGAGTAATATGAACTTCATTACCATTCCAAAAAGGATCAAAATTTGCCAAAAACATAACTAAATTTATGATCCATTAAGTTTGATTGTACGAAACATAACCTTTTTACTTCACATGTATTTGTGTTGATGGGTATTGAAGGTATTGAAATTTCTTTTGAATTTTTTATTATGTCAATTTGAACTATCGTTCACTTAATACCCTCCTTAATTCTCTATAATCGTTAATTTAGTTATTTATTCCTAATAACCATTAATTCTTATTCTTTCCAAATTATTCTAAAACTTTAGTTATTAAGCAAAATTTGAATATTATAGTTATAATTATTATTTTCGCTATTTTTCCTTTTTTTCGGTTATTATCACTTCTTCACAAATCTTAATGGCCAAAAGAGAAATAAATAAAGTTCTTATTCGATTTAATGGTTTGGGATCTAAATATAACTTTTTGTCTCTTATTTGTGATGTTGAACTTATCTGCTCAAAGAATTTTTATGTCAGACAAAAACAATATTTTCAAGGATTTTTTCACTTAAAATGTTGACTAGACATTGAAGGACATAAAAGCCAAAACAACAATAAAAGTGAATAAAAGAAAATCAATATTGATAGTTATTGTTAATAATATGGTTTTTGTTTACTCAGGAGCACTCAATAATGATAAATAGACTTAAATGATAGAATCTCATACACATACAAGCACGCGCGCACACACACACACACACACATAGAGAAGCTTTTAAATAATTTCATTTGAGATAATAGAAATTTATTAGTCCAGAGATAATGACTATAATTAAAATGGTGGAGAAAGTGTTATAAAAATTAAATTATAGTTTAATTTGCTAATTAATAATTTATTTATGAAATTATTTCTTTATATATTTATAAAGGAAGTATTCGACTTTTTACAAAGAGAACCAATAACCAGTAAGAAGTTGCAGTTGACCATTTATACCACATTGTTGACTATAAGTGGTAATGAACCACCCTCGTATAATGTATTTTTTTTTTGTTTATTCTTAAGAGTACAGTATATTATACTGGTACTACCATTCATGAGGGATTACAGCGTTCTCAAAGAATTTTTTCTGTGGGAGTTACATGGGAGCTAGAAGAAATTAATTAAGTCCTGAAATTTGTAAAATTTCTTACATCGAGTTTTGCTTTTGTCTTGATTTGACAAATTCTTATTACAATACCAACTTCTTTAAACTTTCTATTAAAGGAAAAGTTCTCTTAAATTTTATTTAAAGAGAAAATTTCTCTTTTTTCTTTTAAGCAAAAAATTACTCTTAACTCTTGTTTTGAAAAAATGTCCAGAAAATCTTCAATTTTTCTATATTTTTGTCTTTTAGTTTGTTAAAAAAATTTGTTAAAAAAAAGAAAAATTCTCTTAAATTTTCTGTAAATAATTCTGTTTCATTTCTTTAAACAAAAAAAAAAACTTTTATAAAAACATCTTCTAAATTTCTTTAAAAATTTTCTATAATGAGAAAATTTCTCTTAAATTTTTTTAAAGAGAAAATACCTCTTAAAATTTCTAAAAACAAAAATTTCTGTTGAATTTCTTGTACAGAACTGATAACTTCATTTAAAACTTCTATAAACATTAACTGGTTCTTATATTTTTATGCCGAAAACACCTCTCTTCAATCTTTTAAAATTCTCTGTAGAAATTTTCTATAAAAAAGAAATTTTCTAAAAAAAATTTGGTGTAAAAAACTAATTTTTTTAAGAAAAAATCTCTAAAGAAATTTTTACAGAAGAAGTTCTGCGAAAAAAATTCTCTGAAAAAAGTTTCCCGCAAATTTATTGTTCTGCAACAATAAAAGAAATTTTCTGTAATAGAATTTGCCGAAGAAATTTTCTAGAGAATTAATTTTTGAAGAAATTTTCTAGAGCAAAAGTTCTCCGAAGAATTTTTCTAGCCAAAAAGTTCTCCAAGAAATTAACAGTTTTCTTAATAAATTTTTTAGTTCTCCAAAGAAAATTTTCAGAGAAAATGTTCTCCGAGGTAATTTTCTAGAGAAAAATTATGCGAAATAATTTTCTAGAGCAAAATTCTCCGAAGAAATTTTCTAAAAAAGTCTCTGAAAAAAAATTTTTAAAAAAATCTCCGAAAAAAAAATTTCTATAGAAAAATATTCAAAAGAATTTTTTTGCACAAATTTTTCTATAAAAATTTTTTTCTATTGAAAAAAATGTTTCCATAAGATTTGCTGTTGAGGAAAAATTATGGAAATGAATGCTATAATAGTTGTGAAAGTAATGAACGTCTCACAAAACTCTTAACGATTACAATTATAATAAAATTTCTCTTCATTATTCTCTCTCTCTTTATCTCTTTGCAGCACAAATGGTATACAATACTTTAGCATAATTTATAAACAATTCGATGCCATGATTGGTGATGAAGTCTATCATCGCATGGAATCCGGACAAGTACCAGGGGTGCGTCTCAATCTCTCTCACTACACGGTTCTGGAAGGTGATACCGAATCATTGGATATAAAACCATTTGAATTATTTTTGGCTCTACAAGAATTTTGTCAATTAAAAAGAAACCTATCGGCTCAACCTCAACCCCCCGAAAAACCTTTAGCTTTGGAACGTTGTCATGAGTGGTTTATACCAGTTTTTGAGAGATGGATGATGATAAGTAAAGCTAAAGCTTTACAACGCATAAGAGCAGCCATTCGTTTGGATGCAATTTGTGAGGGTGAACGTGTGGTGCGTTATAGTTCCTCATCGATTGATACAGCTTCAACGTTGGTGAATATAAAAGAATTTTGGAAAATTATTAATTGGCCCGATGAGGATACTGGTGCTATATTAGAATCACAACTAATAGATGTAGTGTGTGCCACGGCTATGCACTATTGTGATTTGATACATACTGCTTTGGCGGACAGTGGTTATTATGAGATACAAGGACCGTTCCGTTGTTCCGATGACATGTGTGTTACGGTGAATAATTTGGAATATGTTAGATTTACGCTGGCAGACTTTCGTTCCGATGACAATCTTTTGGAGGAGGCAGCAGATAATTTATTAGAAACAAGTTTGGCTCATATGGAAAATCGCTGTGAACGTATTCTATCCAAATTGGCTCCTCTCATGCAAACCTCTTTACAAAAAGCGGTCTTTCATTTAGCCTGGTCCCCGGATTCTTTACCCGCCAATCAGGCCATTGTACCTCTGTTGGAATATCTTAACTCACATTTGGGTGCTTTGAATAGTGCGCTCTTGCCTAAAAACTTTAATCGCGCTTTACGTTTTGTTTGGAAAACGGTTTTGGGTGAAATGACACGACAAATGGAAACGGGTGATGATTCGGAAAAACCTTCTAATTTCCACAAACGTTTATATGAAGCTTTACAGCTACTGGTGGACTTCTTTCATGCCGAGGGCCAAGGTTTATCTTTGGATTGTTTGCATTCAGATGATTTCTGGATGGTTGAACAACGTTTACAGTTCCATAAAACGGAAACAACACGTCTGATAGACATGTTCTATATGAATCGTTTGAGAGAACAATTAATGGCCACCTCACCGGGGCCCTATGGTTCGTTGACAGTGAGAGCTTACTTCAATCATGACTCATTATGTGTGGAAGTCTTACATGCAAGAGATATTGTGCCCTTGGATCCTAATGGTTTCAGTGATCCATTCGTTATAATCGAACTGTTGCCCCGAAGAGTATTCAGTCATTGTATGGAACAGCAAACTAATGTGCATAAGGTGAGTCTCAGAAAGCAAAAATAGATCTTTAGATCTTTAAAAAATTGTATCCCAAAAGAAAAATTAAGAAAATCTTCCATCGAGTATGAAGATCTGACATTGAACCTGCTGCGTACTTATTAAAACTTCTTTATTACTTTCTTTAACTTTTTCCAGAAAACTCTTCATCCAATTTTCGACGAGTGCTTTGAATTTTCTGTAACTCTGGAACAGTGTCTTTGTGAAGGTGCTATGGTTTGTTTTACCGTCATGGATCATGATGTTATAACAGCCAATGATTTTGGTGGTGAGGCCTTCTTAGCTCTTGGTAGTATTCCCGGCGTGGCCGATTATAATTCTAGTGTTGAAAATTTTCATGGTCTGAAACAAATTGAATTGCCTTTGATGCAACAATTGGAGAAAAGTAAGTACGAATTTTGAAATTCCAATATAAAACTCATTAGGAATCGGAGTAACATCTATAAACTGGGCTGTATATTAGAAGGACTTTAGTCCCGTTTATAAACTGGACTAAATACCCGCTTATATACAGGTCTATGGAACTACCTAGATTCTGAAATATAGTTCAGTCATATACTGGGATATAGTTCAATATATATACACGACTATAGTCACGTATATAAGCAGGACTATAATCCTGTTACAAACTTTTCTATAAGTTCGACCAGTTTTCAGAGCTCGACTTGTCTGTCAAAGAAAATGTAAACTAGACTATAAATCCTTCCATGATCTTGTCCAAATTTAATCTATAAACTTGATTGTAGACTAGTAAGTAAACTCGTCTAAATACACGACTCTAAATACTACATTAGGTAGTCAAATGGCTCTATAGAACCCTCCATAAACTGAATTAATAAGTAAATACTAGAATTCGTACTTGTATACTAACTAGTCTATAAACTCGACTATATACTTGCCTATAAACTGCACTATAAAGTAGTCTGTAAACTCGACTACACCCTAATCTTAAACCTCAACTTTCCTAGAAACTCGATTATAGGCGTGTCGATGAACTCTTTAATAAAGTAGTCTACAAACACTATTATTCTATAAACTCAACTGTTGACTAGTGTATAAACTTGACGATAGACTAGTCTATAAACTTGACGATAGACTAGTCTATAAACTGGACTATAGACTAGTCTATAAACTGGACTATAGACTAGTCTATAAACTGGACTATATACTAGTCTATAAACTGGACTATGGACTAGTCTATAAACTGGACTATAGACTAGTCTATAAACTGGACTATAGACTAGTCTATAAACTGGACTATAGATTAGTCTATAAACTGGACTATAAACTAGTCTATAAACTGGACTATAAACTAGTCTACAAACTGGACTATAGACTAGTCTATAAACTGGACTATAGACTAGTTTTTAAACTCAACCATGGACTGATCTATAAAAGCGAGTATAAAATTACCTAAAATCTGTAAACTCGATGTTTCACTTATTAACAATCTTGACAATAGAATATTCATGGACTCGTCCATAATTTAGTATATACTTTCATCTAGAGTTATTCCATGAAATCAACTATAATCTGGTCTAAAAACTGAATTTTTATTCTTATTTCTTAAATCCTTTATTCTCTTTCACAGACAATCCCATTTTACAAATTCTCGAATTACGTCTCAATGATAAACTGGCCCAAGATTTCGTACGAAAACAAAGAGCCAGAATAATTGAATAAAAATTTGAATTTAGTAAAAATCATTGGAACCGAAAAGAATTTGCCCGAAACTGGAAAGTTTTAGAAACGAAGTTACAATCAAATTGTATGTATGAAATTAAAACAAAAACAATTTCTCTTTAAAAATAATTTTACTTAAAAAAATTCTGTATAAAAATGAAAAAAAAAAAAAAAATAAAAGTGAATTTAAAAAAAATGTTTAAAAATGGTGCATGAAAACGTAAAAATCACAAAATTAGAAGAATTCAGAAAAAATGTTGAAAAAAAGGAAAAAAGAAAACTTATAAAAAAAATTATAATTTTATTTTTTAAATTAAAATCTATAAATAAAAATAATAATTTATTTGAAACAAACTTTTAAAAAAGAAAACTTAAAACAAGAGGAGAACAATAAGGAAATGAAACAAAATTATGTAACATTTGAGTGTTTGAGTGAAGTGAATGATGGAAAAGGAAAAACTTTAAATGAAAAAAAAAAAAACAAAACAAAAAACAGCAACAATTTAACCAATTAAAAATGCAACTTTTAGGGAATCTTTTTTGGATAAACTTTTTTTCAAATGCTTCTTTTTAAACAGCAACAACAACAACAAATACAAAAAAGAAATAAACAAATTTATTATTAAAGCCAAAATACAAATACACTACATAACAAAAATATACCACCAGTTACTATAAAAATAAAATATAAAACTATTGAAAGAACAAAGAAATGCTGAATTAAAGACAAAAAACAAAAAATAATTATTTTTATTCTAAACAACAAAATATTATAATTAAAACGAAATAATTATAAATTTAAATGAAAAAACAAAATTAATTATGTGTAATTATTTAAAAAAATAATAATAAATAATAACTTTAGACCCCCTTTGAAATAAACCAAATCATATATACAGTGATGTAAAAAAGTAAGCAATTCATTTGAATTAAATTTTTATATTTTAATTTTGCCAGCTGATTTTTGATTGACAATTTTTAAGTCGATTAAAAATATGTTTAAGAATCCACGTTTAGATTTGTATGCCCGAAATTTCATTTCCATTGTTGTACATTTATATTAGTAGATTAACCAGTTATCATTGACGTTCTTCAGCCATCTCAATACAGTAAAAAAATTAATTTTTATGTTTCAATATCCCAAAATTTTACGGATCTAAACGTAGTGATTAAGCGGTTTGCGATATGATTTTTTATGATGAGGATATATAAATTTTGTCATACCGTGTGTAACGGCAAGAAGAAATGATCTCAGACCCTACAATGCATATATATTATTGCCTCAAATCAAAATCTGAGTCGATTTAGCTGTGTCCGTCTGTCTGTCTGTCTGTCTGTTGGAAATATTTTCACGCCTAAAATACTTGTCCGATTTTGGCCACATTAATTATTTCCTATTTAGAAGCAGCTATATCAGTTTATTAGATATCTGAAACAACCTCAAAATTCCGAAAATAAACTTTTCTAAATTCTTCTCTCTTCTTCTATTCTTACTTGTTTATTTATTTATTTTTTTTAAAGATGAAAAAAAGATCTCTGACCTGATATTTGGCTATTATTTTCATGTTACTTCTTGTATATCTGAATCGATCTTTTCAGTTTTGTTAAAATATCCGAAGGATATATATTTGAGCTTTTTTCAAAATAATAAATATGTTATTTCTCATAATTTCGAAAAATTATATTCCATTTAAGTTCGGCAAGAATCAAAAAAATTTATATTTACAGCTGCAGTCAAAATAATAGCATCATTCACATGTCACATCTTCGTTGCTGATTGGGACCTATCAAAATAAGCGCATCATTTCTATATTTGGAAAATACGATGAAGAGTCCGAACGATTGTAATAACATTAAGTTTGAAAGGGTCTATAGTTGAAGAGTCCTGTTGAAGAATCCTGTTATTAGAATTCTATTAATGGGCTGCTCTAGACACTGTATTTCAGGAAGTCGTGAACTTCTTAAAAAGCATGGTTCTGATGAATAAAATTATGCCGAAATAAAAAATATTATTGGATAATCAAATAAACTGATTAGAAATGCCATAACCTAAAAATTAAAAGTAGGGAGACGTGGCCAAAAAATTGTGGGGAAACCTTTAATGGTTCAATGTATTTTAAATCAAACAAAATGCTGCGACGACAAAAAAATAAAATCTATCAAAAGGTATTGAAACTGTATCAAAAGGCTTAGGGAATATAATTTAAAAGTCTATAGAATCCTCTTTAAGTTTGCTAAGACTCACTTAGTTGGCATATCGAAGAAGGGGAGTAGTATTTTTTGGACTGATGAGTTTAAAAGAATTTTATTTGTAAAGAGATCTCCCAGCAATGAATATAAGCAAAAATTCGAAACCAAATCTTTCAAACACAAATGGTTCTAGTGCTATGGTATGGAGGTACTTTTCGTACTGTGGTGTTGGACAAATTTACCGTATTTAAACTATTTTGGATGTGTCGGATTATGTAAAAATATTAGATGAAATAATTAATGAAATAATGCTACTATATATGTTTGAAGAAATGCCTTTAATAACAACCCGAAATATACCAGCAAAATCGCTGAAAAGTGGTTTCACTGTAATGAAATGGCCTATACAGTATCTCAATGTAAATCCTCTAGGGGTCAGTTATTAAATCTTTGGACCACTATAAAGCAGGAAAGATGCCGGAATGTAATAAATTTAATAGGAAGACGACATTCAGCTGTTATTACCAAGAAAGAAGATACTACAAAATGCTAAGAACAGTGGTGCTATTAGTTTTACCCCAATTTTAATCAGTACTTTTGGAAAAAAATTTTAAGATTTAAAGACGAATATAAATGTTTTTATTTTTTCTTCACTAACTATTTTACTATTAACGTATGTATGTGGTGCTATTATTTTGACCGCAGCTGCATGTACTTTTCTTTTTCAGTACACCAAAGGTGGTTGTCGTTTCCGTGATAATTGGATTTAGGTTCCCGAACGACCCGAGTCACACTCGGTCAAATATTGTAACTGTAGTAGTCGGAAGTTATTCACTCAAGAAGGAACAATCAGATGCGTTTGAGCTATTTGTTATATATACAATTAATGGAGTTCCTACAATCTTAGTATTATTATTCGTGACTCCCTTCTTAGTTTATCAAAATGACTAAAATATTGAATCGAGAACAAAATACAGGTCGCGACATATTAAAAACACTGCAAATTAAAAATAATCAAACCAATAATTATACAAACACTTGCGGAATCTCTTGTCGAAATTTCAGAATTTTTTCTGAACTTGGAAAATGTTCAAATCTAACTTTAAGTGATCTGATTAAGTTCTAACTTAAAAACAACTCTGATAAAAAATAAAATATCATGAAATCGTTCCATATGGCCAGACATTTCAGTGCCGAAAGAAACTCACCAAAATTTGTTTAACATAACAAGTCTATGAAAAATACTGTACCGGAAATCACATAAAAGATAATTATGAAACAATTTTTTTGTACATTGTTTATGTTTGATCCATTTTTCATCATTGGACTCTCCTTGAAAATCCCTTTTGATAAATTTTTAATTAAAAATATACAAAGTTCGGAAGTCCGCATGTAGCGCCCAGAGAGAATAATTTAAGATCCAATAAAATAAAGAGTTAATGGTGAATTTAAAAAATTAATTATAATTCCATACACTAAAGCCCCGCGTCATTTCAATTGGCGTCGTTATCTAAGAGCTGGAAAAACTCGACTTGCTTCGTTGCAATTTCAAGTTACGTCGTTTTGAATCCGATTTTCATCACCAGAAACTATTAAATTTTCATTGTAAATTATTATTTTTTTACTTTTGGCATCACTGATAACACTTATTGTCACCTGTAAATTCAGTTTTATCATGGCGTTTGGTGCTAAGAACAAGTGTTTGGTTGTAGTAACAATATAATATGTACGCCATAGTACATTCAGGACTTTAAAAAATGAGTCAAATTAAAAGAAAAGTTATAAATTTGAAATTAAAATTAGAAGTAATGAAACATACTAAATCGGGAGAAAAGGCTGTAAATATAGGAAGAGCTCTTGAACTAGCACCTACAACAGTAAGAACCAGTTCCAGCAGAGACAGTGATAAAATAAATCAATTATCAATCCTCTGATTCTAACGAAATTTGGCATGTCTTTTTAGTCCTCTTGAGTTGAAAACTATTCATGTCGGTTTAGTAGAAAAACAGTTATAAACCGATATCTGAGGCAACCTCAAAATTCAGAATAAAAAACTTTTCTAAAATTTACTATTTGGATTTAAAGCAGGACTACGTGTAATTTGAAATCGTACCAAAGACCAATTTTATTGAGATTCTAACAGTTTTCTAATGTTTCTAATTTATTTGACTCATATCGGTTCATGCCTCGCTGTGACTCTCATATAAGTCCCCCTCCCGGAAAACGGTTTTGCTCTTAAATATACATTTTTCGATTTAAAGTTTTTCATTATACAAGAGCTGGTGCTATTTTAAATTTTCATCTTATAATCTTAATTAAAAATTAAAATCTGATTATGATAATTTATTAAAGTCAATTACAAATACAAAATGGTTTCAACTAAAAAAAAACAAAATTTGACCAAAATATTTCTAAACCAGAAAGAAAAAGTGTCACAATACTTTTTTACATCACTGTAAAACAAAATGGCGAATAATGAAAATATTCTAAGAAATTTATATTTTGAGCTTTATATACTGTAGAAAACTCTCTATTGTTTCCTTATTCCAATTAAAGCTATTTTGTTAATATGATAACAAAAATTGAAAATTAGAAAAAAATAAACTTAAATTATGGGAAAAAATCAAAAAAAAAAGTTATAAAAAAATACAAAAATAAATGTTCAGTGATTGTTGTCAATTCAAAAAAGAATAAAATAAAAATAAATTATTAAATATTATTAATTATTAAAAATATACAAAATGAACTATTTAATAAAATTTAAAATAATTATAATAAACTTAAAACAACTATAAACTATTTTTTCTAAACCGAGCTTAATGATTTCGAAATTTTGGTTATTTTTCCTTTAAGACCATGAAAAAGAAAAATATTCTTTAAATAAAAATGAAATTGAAAAATATTTATTTAAAATACCCGCACCAATTTATTATATACAAATTAAATATTTAAATTAATATTATAAACCAAAACAAACATAAATAGCACCTAACAATAACTATTTATACAATAACTATATTATGATAAATAAATATATAAAAAAGAAACATATTTATTATTTAATATTTATATAAATGTATGTGAATATATTATTTAAAAAAAAAACTTTTTTGTAAACTAAAAAAAAACTAACCCACCTTATACAAATACCTAATCACAAATTTAGTTCCTTTTCTCAAAATCTTTATTTTTCACAGGTGCACAGTGGTCTACGCCGTTTTTGGAAATAATTCTGTAACTTTGGAGCTATTGAATATATTTTATCAAAATTTTACATAGACATTCTTGAGGTATTTGCCAATTGCTGATGAAAAGGAACAGGTTTCTAGTGGTTCCCGGGTTCGAAAAGTAAATCTCTAAAATTGGTCAACTCCGGTATGACAATTTTTCAAAAAATACTAAATTTTTATAATTAATTTTATAAATTGATTGAAAAAAATATTTTACATACACATAAAGTCCTTGCAAATTCTCTACATGTGAGGGTTAACTCTTATAGTTAAAGAGATATTTAGGCCAAAGTAAAATTTTGACCCATTTTTGGAGTTTTTTTATTATTTCTTTAACTTAGCGGGCTCTATTCGATTTTAAAAATATTTCTAAAATATTTTCAGGATTCAAATTCTATATAATTTTTTGTATAAAATTCATATATCTATGGGGATTCAATAAAGAGTTATATTATTTTGAAATAAAAATTTAGAAAAATAATTTTTTATAATTTTTTTCAAAAAGGTGATAACATTTTTTTCTCTTTAAAATCAATTATTTTCATCTGGAGTTTACAGTTTTTTTCACAATTTTTAAAAAATTTCTAGCAGTAACGCATATCAAATCCGAGGTCATAATGGGGAAAAATTTCCCCGCCAATTCTATCGGAATTTTGCTACTTTTGAAAACATTTTTCTATAGTTTTTTTAAGGACCAAAAAAAAATGTCAAAACTAGAATTACCAAAAAGATACCTTGATTATATAGCCAGATTTATTAGCTACCCACTAAAGCAATTTGCAACGGTCCAAAGCTTTTATAAGGGCAGGGTGAGCAATTTTCTTTAATAAGTGAATTTTTTAAACAAGTTTTCCCCGGATTGGAATTTTGGGAGTTTCGGAATGAAAAAGTATGACAATTTTTATAGTCCTCCATTAAGGACATTTGTGTCTATATTATTTTAAAGTTTCATAAAAATATCTTAATTTTTGTAGAATTTATTTAATATCAAATTTTATTTTTTTTTAAAGAGTGTAATAAAAATATTTTTCTTTTTGAATTTTTGACAGATTTATTAAAGATATTTTGTTCCAATAGGTTATTATGTACATATTATTATTTCGCCATTAATTACCTTTCCAACGATACTAAACACTTATAAAAAATTGTACACAATCCTTTAAAAATTAACTGAAACTTGGCCCCCCTCCACAGGAAGTATTTTATGAAAAAATTGAATAGAGGCAGTGCCCACGAAAAGGATCGCATTCGAAGTTATATCCTACGTCCCGAAGAAAGTAGTCCTTTATTGGTCCTGAGAGAAGCTAGAAACTAATGCTATTCCAAAACTCTCCAAAGCATTCTTTGGACCGATTAGAGCCTGTCAAGTTCAGGAAAACAATAAAAACCTGTCCAAAAATGGGTCAACATTTTACATTTTGACCCATTTTTAACAGATATCCCACAGATGTAATCATATATTTTGAAAAGAATTATAATTGTTATATGTACAAAAACTATTTTTCAATCAAATCATAAATAAAATATTATTTTTGGATATTTTTAAAAATCGTCATACACGAGTTAACCAACTTTGGAGATCCACTTCAAGACCTCGCGAAAATCTTAAAATATGTTCTTCTTCAAATTAACTGCAAAATACCTCAAATTCAATAATGTCAAAGTTACAAAATTATTTCCAACAAAAATGCGTTTTGCAACCACCGTGAGATGTATGATTTTTAAATGTAACACAAATAACTAAAAAAACTAAACAAAGAATTTATTTTTTAAGCTTTTATACTATTTTTCTTAAAATTCCCTTTATCTCTCCCCCTAAAAAAACCCTCCTCACACCTTTTAAATAAGATAACTTCTCCTATAAGTGATCTTATTAATGTAAATTTTGTACTATAAATATTTAAACGAAAGAAACAACAAGAAAAGAACTCTAATCCAAATATCTAATAATAAATCTCTAATGACTTTATACTTATTCTAAACATAAATCTTAGACTAAAATTTAAATAAATTTAATAAAAATGAGAAAATGAGAAAAACTATTAAATAATTTTATTTTTAAGTCATTTAAACTTTTTTATACCTAAACACTGTGACTAAAATTATAGAAAAAAAATGCTATAAAATAAAATGCTCCTTTAATAATGGAATTATTAAAATTACAAAAAAAAAATACAAAACAAAATTATAAAAAATAAATAAATTCAATGTAAATTTAAACTACATATGTGTAATTGTAATAATAACAAAATATTTAATTAATATAATCAATAAATGTATTCATTAATAAAAATATAATAAACAAAAACCGTTAGAAAGAATTTTTTTTCATTAATTGTAAATTAATTAACAAAAGGATCAACAGAAATTTAAAAAAAATGTCATAAAATATGTTTTAAAAAAACAGGAATCAATTGAAAATTTAATTCAGTTATAAAAAATTTAAGAATAAAACTTACATTTTGGATTGAGGAAGAAATTAGAAATTTTTGGGAGAATTTTTAAAATATATTCTAAGGAAATTTTTGTTAACCATCAAGGCATTTTTCGTAACAACATTGTCGATTATTTCATTCAGGGAGGTAAGTGATAAAAACTATATATCTATGGAAACCTACATGGGTTGATTTCCTTACATATAAAATAAAGTAATAACCACAATAAAAGCCTCTTTCTCTATGACAAACGAAATCTTTTGTTCGCTTCCTATATGAGGATGTGCATATCGTTCCTTTGCTACAAAAGTGTTATAACTCAAAAAATATTTTTTTTCCAGTAGATGTACATATTTCTCCTCATCTATGAAATAAAACTTAAATTGTGGTTAATTTTTCATACGCTTCTTCAGTTATTAAAGCAGATGTTTACTTTACACTACTGGTGTTTAGTTGAAACTTGGGCCTTGTTGGAGTTAGGACGATTTTACGGCAAATGACCGCTATATCATCTGTGCGCACAAAGATTCAATGGAAATGGACTGTATTTTGAATCGATACAAAAAAACATCATAATTTTATAGACACCACACAAACAATACTTTTATTTTTATACCCTACACCACCATATGTGTTTAGGGTATTATGTGTTAGTGTTGGTAAACAACTGATATCATGTCCTGAGTCATTTTAACAGGTCTATGCGATATCTTGATGAAATTTTATACCTTGTTTTATTTAGGACTTAAGAGTAAGCCTATGATCGGTCCAGTATTTCATATAGATATCACAGAAATATCTTTCTAGGACTGGATACATTAAAATGCATATTATTAGGAATAATAGGAATCGGTATTCGATGCTTTTCGATATTAATCGAAGTTATGATTTTATTCAGTTTATGTATTTATTAATGTATATTCTTGCATCAAATCAAAATCTGATTCGATTTAGCTTTGTACGTCTGTCTGTTGAAGGCACTTTCATATCGACAAAGCTCATTGAAATTTATTTTAAATATTTCTTTCCATTTAAAGTAGAAAAAGTCTAAAAATATCACAAATTATAGAAATCGGATAAGAAAATATGTCACATCGTAAGAACCCCAAACATAAGAATGTGCATTTTATAGTTTATATATATTTATCATCATACTGTAGGGTACAACCTAAACCCATGAGATAATTTAGATTTTGTTTACAAATTTATCTTTCATCTTTCAGAAGCTGTTCAATTAGAGACAAAATAATCTTTTACGGTCTTATTTATTGGAATGAAAACTCCCCTTCGTAAGGTGTTTGCAACAGAGACAACTAAATCGAAATTTAATAAAATATAAAGTTAAATCAATGTTAAACATAGTTGATTTGAAATTGAATATTTTTTCATTACGTAAAACGTATATGATGTATTTATATATCGTATACATTTGTGATTGTATATGAAAGAAACATAATGCATTTACTTCACACGCATTTGTAGTGGAGGGTAATGAAGATTCGGTATTGCCGAATATATTAAAGAAAACCGCTTTTTGTCTGACTAATCGATCTAAGGACTCATAATTTTTACAAATGAGCTCTTGAAAAAGTACAAAATTAAGTCTGATCTTCACAAATTGTTCGAAATGATTTAGATTTTTCTTATGAAAGACCTTTTTAAGTCAAAAGTTAAGATTTCTTTAGAAAATAATACAACATTTTAAATTCAGAACATGAAATATTCAATATTTCTTAAAATTTATGAGCGATATTGAATCCTCAAAATTAAAAAAAAACTAAACCATAACAAGTCCAAAGTAAAAAGCTTTTGCACATCCTGTCACTGTATCATTAGTATACATGTGATACATGATGATGAAGTTCTTTGACATACAATCAATTGCAGTATTTTATTGTCTATTCAGGGTATATGATTTTCTAAAAAGCTTGTGAAATAACGTTACTTCGTATATATATGGCCGAGGCGAATATATCACTCTGTATTAGTGGCGAAATTTTTATATCCACCACCAAAAGTGATAAAGAGGGTATATTTACTTTGTCATTTCGTGTGTAAAGCTAGGAAGGAATCATCTCAGACCCCGTTATGTAAATATATAAATATTCTTTCGTCAAATCAAAATTTCGATTTAGCTATGTCCGTCCGTCTGTCTGTCTATCTGTCTGTCTGCCTCTTCTTGTCACGCTCACATCCACAATAATTGGCAGAATTATTAATTGAATGACATTTGGTCTGAGCATTTGCTATAATCCTAAGAAGTTTCCTATTTAAAATCAGCAAAATCGGTTCAGTATGCCAAGAGTTATGAACTGATATCTAAAGCATCCTCTAAATTCAAGCGAAGAATTTTCGTTAAGAATCAGATTTTGGCATAATATAAAGGTTTATGTATTTCATTATCAAAATTAATCTAAATCGGTTCAGTAGAAAAAATTATAGTCAATAATATATAGCAAATTTTATGACTCAACTACTTTTACTGTGTTGTATTTAAGGAAAACGGTTGTTATATAAGTTTGTGAGTGTTTTTGTGGGTGTGTGTATGAAATATAACGTATTTACTTATGTGCATTTGTGGTTGAGGGTATCGAAGATTCGGCATAGTCGAAACTAATTGATTCTTCAATCCAAAATTAGTTTGTAAAACATTTTTTTTAAATTTTTTATCAAGATTTTTTTCAAACAAATAACCAACCGAACTATCAACTAATTAAACCCAAATATACAGTAATGTAAAAAAAGCTTAATAACTTTATAACAACACTGACAAAAGAAATTATATATTTAAAAAAATTTATATTTTATAACGATTTTTTCTAAATAATTTTATTTTGATATAAAAAAGAGAATATTTTTTAACAAAATCAAAAGCTTTTTATTAAATAAAAAATACCAAAGCAAAAAATCCAAAAACAAATCAAAATAAATATTTTGATATTTCAATATTCATATTTTAATTAAATTAAATTTTGAACACAAAATAGCGAAACTTAAAGCCCTCCTAAAGCATAATAATTAATACAAACAAAAACTTTAACAAATATAAATATAAAAAGTAAACAAATAAAATAATAAACCAAATACAAATTTACAAATAAACAAATAACTATTTTTAAACAAAAGTTACTATAATTGAGATAACAAACATGGAAAGCTATTTTTAATCAAATTAACTATAAAACATAAAACATTTTCTTAATGTATTTAAACTTAAAGCTTCAAAGATTTACTCTAGATTTTTTGTAATTAATGAAGTTGGAAAGCTCATAACTTTTTACTCTTCCAAAAAAAAGCTTTGAAATCTCTTTTCGTTAAAAATAAGACCTAAAGCTTCGATTTCTATTTCACTTAGCTTTTATTTCTCTTGAAGTGAAAAGAAATTAAGCTTAAAGCTTTATAATTTTATTATTGCAAATGGAGAATTTGAAAGCTTAAGGTTTCGAATTGTCTTTTTCTTGTAGCAAAATTAAACTTAAAGTCAATGTTGCCAGAAAAATTTTGTGTCATGTCCCCAGTTCAAAGCTCAGAGTCCCCCAAAAAACAAATTCCAAAACTTGAAATCCCAAAAATTTTCCCAATCTTTTTTTATATCTCAGAATTTCTTGGCAACACTGCTTAGTAAAGTTTCCTATTTAAAACCAACTAAGAAATCCCCAAAATACTGAAAAAAAGCTCGTCTAATTATAAACCGTTATTTGTGCTTCATCATCGTAGAAATAATCGGAGCTATAGGAAAAAATATTATAGGCGAAAATATGTAACGCTTTGATATAACCCGAAATCAGTGAGTCAAAAAACAAGAAAAAGATATTGCAGGAGCCATTATTTAATTTAGCTACCGCATAGCACCCCTTCCTGAAGTTTGGTTTCAAGTCCTAAATATATGTGAGGCCTCTTCCCGAAAAAAACTGGTTTGAGTTTAAATATAGACCAATTGTTTTGAAATTTTGCGCAATTATTGCTAAACCTGCCCAAAATATATGTTATATGTTAAGTAGTCAATTGGTCCATATTTTGTTGTAGCTCCCAAATAAGGTCCCTTCCCCGAATACGTTTTTAAGCTTATAAAACTCTTTAATATAAATCAATTTTACTAAGGTAGGACACAATTGAACATATCTTGGTAATTTGGCAAATATCGGGTCATATTTGTCTATACTCTCATTTAAGACCTCCTGCCGGAAAAGGTGCTTAAATTTAAATTTTATTGGTTTGATTCGGTTTTTAACTAAAATGGTTTTTATATGTGGTGGACGGTATTTAAGATTCGGTACAGCCGAATACAGCATTCTTTCTGTTGCCATGGTTGAAGGGCCACATAATACAGTATAATTAGGGTAAAATTGTGCTGGAATCATTACACACAGCAAGTCTGTTTTGGTGTCTTTTTTCTCTTGACTTATATTTTTAATTAAAATTATGAAAAAAATCCCTAAATTTAAGGAAATTTCTCTCCCAGAAAATTATTTCTTGAAATCCCTCATTTGGGAAACAAATTCCCACATCTAACAACACCGCTAAAGGCTTCGCTTTCTATTTCTAAAGGTCTCTTTCTTTCACGTGAAGTTAATGAAAGTAAGATTAAAGCTTTTTTTAGCTTGAATCTGCCCTATTTGGGCCTCACAATAAGTATTGAAATCTTTAGAAACTAAATCTATATTATCTCTAAGGATAGAATTAGTAGGTGGTCGATCCTCTTGTTATTGGAATAGAATGTCGGCTCTATGACACTATGAGCTCGAGTCTTGCAAGGGGTTTTGGATGGCTCCGTAATTTCGTGATGTATTTTTCCCCTAATTTACAGAACTCTTCTTTTACCAATGGAATCTCTAAATCTCTATGAATAATCTCGTTTCTTATGTGCCACGGTGCTCCCGTTATGGTCCTAAGAATTTTCGAGTGTGCCCTCAGTATAATGTCCAATCTTGTGCTACTGGCCGTTCCCAACAATTGGATGTCATATGTCCAGATTGGCTTTAGTTCGATGGCTATTAATTAGCCAGTGAAGGCTAGACGATCTTAACTTTATTTGAAATCTCTTGGCTTCAATGTGACGACGCCAGGTGAGACATCTATCCAAATGAATACCAAGGTATGTTACGTAATCCGTTTGAAGTTTATTTTTACCATTAAGTGTAATATTGGGACCGTTATGCCTTCTTAAGGTGAAAGTTACGTGATGACACTTTAGCTCATTGACACGTATTCTCCACTTACTTAGCCATTTTTCCAAACATTGGAGATATCAGTCCAACTAGCTAGATGCTTTGCATGGGTCCCTATAGGAACTAATTATCGCTGTATCATCCGCAAATGTCAACAGATTCTCATTTGCCGGTAAGTCGCATATGTCCAGATTGGCTTTAGTTCGATGGCTATTAATTAGCCAGTGAAGGCTAGACGATCTTAACTTTATTTGAAATCTCTTGGCTTCAATGTGACGACGCCAGGTGAGACATCTATCCAAATGAATACCAAGGTATGTTACGTAATCCGTTTGAAGTTTATTTTTACCATTAAGTGTAATATTGGGACCGTTATGCCTTCTTAAGGTGAAAGTTACGTGATGACACTTTAGCTCATTGACACGTATTCTCCACTTACTTAGCCATTTTTCCAAACATTGGAGATATCAGTCCAACTAGCTAGATGCTTTGCATGGGTCCCTATAGGAACTAATTATCGCTGTATCATCCGCAAATGTCAACAGATTCTCATTTGCCGGTAAGTCGCAGGTGTAAATCAGGTGGAGGGTAGGGCCAAGTACACTACGCTCTAAATAAACGACCGAATAGATGCGATTCCATTAATCCGTGAGTGTATGGTGGCAATAAACATTTAATTTTAGGAATTAGTCCTTTATGCCAAACTTTGTCAAAAGCTTGCGCGACATCTAACGAAATAACAGAACAATATTTTCTTAGTTTGCAAGATTTTTTTATCTCTCCAGTTATGCGATTCACTTGTTCAATAGTGCCGTGCTTTTCAAGGAAACCAAATTGGTGCACTGGGATAGAGTTGTATTCTATCGCTTAAAAAGGGCATGATTTTTTTCGGTAGGACTCACTCGAATACCTTTGACAGACATGGGAGTAGTCTAATAGGTCTGTAGAAAGAAGGCATTGTCAAGTCTTTTCCTGGTTTTGATATCATGATAATTAGCGAGATCTTCCAACTTTTGGAAAAACCACTTGTTCTGAAATCACATTGAACAACATTGACAGCACGATTATTGCCAGTTTCGGTAGATTCTTGATCATCGATGGTGATAAAAGATCACAACCAGGAGATTCTTAATAACGGTGTCAATATCATCTGGTGTAACATAAAGCTTTAAGATTTTATATTCACAGAGAAAGAATTAAAAGCTAAAGACTACGAATTCTCTTTTCCTTGAAATCAAATCAAATTTAAAGCTTAATTTTCTATTTCTATAAAGCTTTTTACTTTCCTTTCACTTGAAATTAATTTAATTAAACTTTAAGCTTTAGGATTTTAATTAAAATATCAAGAGTTATAAGCTGAAGGCTTAAAGTTACCATTTTTAAGAAAATAAAATACAACTAATTGAAATTTAAATCCATTTTCATTCATCACAATTTAAAAACTTTAAATAAGATTAATTAAATTATTTACTAACAAAAAAAATATTTAAAAAAATTATGAAAAAAATATCAAACAAAATTATTATTTATTATATCGACATAAATGTGTTTATTATACAAAAAAGAACTTTAACTGAAAAAAAAACCATAAAAGATTGTAAAAAGTAGAAATGAAATTAAAACAGAGTTATTGTGACAAAATGACATGAATCCGAAGAAAAAAACAAAAACAAATTATCATATAGAAAAAATTCTAATAAAATCAGATTATTTAATTATTATAAAAACTACCAACAACAACAAAAAATTATTTAAAAAATACTAATAAATGTAACAAAATCATATTTTAAACAACAAAAAAATATAAAAACAAAAAAAAATATTCACAAAAAAAAATAAAACATAAAAAAATTATGAATTAAATTAAAAAAAAATAATTATGGAACAAAAAAAATCTCAATTAAATAAAAAAAATCAATAAATGTAAAACAAATTTAATGGAAAAATGCAGAAAAAAATATAAAAAAAATGAGTTTTATTTGAATTTTGGAGAAATTTAAAATCTACAATTTAGGTTAAAATATGAGAATCACTTAAATGAGTAGTTCCTCTTACCACAAACGGAAAATCTTAAGGCCTAAAATCTTTTAAACTAAATAAATTATATACGTGCCAATTAAATATTACAGTAGCTGTAGTAGTTCCAAGAATACGAGGCACCGTGTGTCCAAAAAAGTCATTTTGTAATTCTGTAAATTTTAAACAGCTTGAGCTATCTGAAGCGAAAAAACGCATGGTTAAAGCTAAGTTATTCTTAACTTGAGTTAGACTACAAGCTCCTATACGACCCGGGGACCTAGTCGGTGCCGAAGGACCTCATGTAATTTGGTTTCAAATGCATGTTTTTGTTTGGAATATATTACATGCATTAATAAGAAATTTATGCCTTTTAAAATGATTTTTGTCTGGAGAGTTTTATAAGAATTAGAAAAATAATAAAGCCCAACCCTCGTATATATTCTTTCAGCGGGTTTTGCTTATAATTATCTTAATTTCACCAATATCATTACAATAATCATGTATATATGCGATTTATAATTTTCAAAGTGAAAGCGATCTATGAGAAATAATGGATCGACCCTCGTATAATTCGGCACAACGTTTTAGAATATTACAATATTAGAATATTACAGACATATTATATTTGGGCATTTTGTAGGCTAAAAATTCTATTTCGATTTATGATTTTCAAAGTGAAAGCGATTTATGAGAAATAATGGATCGACCCTCGTATAATTCGGCACAACGTTTTAGAATATTACAAGACTTATTTTGGCAAAATTTGGTAAAAATCATATTATATTTGGGCATTTTGTAGGCTAAAAATTCAATTTCGATTTATGATTTTCAAAGTGAAAGCGATCTATGAGAAATAATGGATCGACCCTCGTATAATTCGGCACAACGTTTTAGAATATTACAGGACTTATTTTGGCAAAATTTGGTAAAAATCATATTATATTTGGGCATTTTATAGGCTAAAAATTCAATTTCAGGGGACATTTACACGGGACTTATATAAAATAATGGACCGATTATAATCAATTTCAATAGGTGTCGTTCTTATGCCAAGTTAATATATCTTAACATTGAGATCGAATAAACGAATCCGTTAAAAAGTTATGTTAATCTGATTTCGGAACTTTGAAAAAAAAAATAAAAACGATCTTTTTGTCTGATAACAATTATTCACCGGTTAAGACAGTTTTTTGTTCTCAACATTGGGGGATGAAAATCTGCTCCCAAATCCATACGGCTATAGCGAATCTTTATTACCCAGCTCCATGATCAATATAAAAATAATTGCAGGAACATACTTTAAATTCCATTTGTAAAGGGATACAACTCCCCCTGTGCTCTATTCCAAAATTATGCAGTCCAAAATATTTTCCTATTATTGCTTCATCTTTGCGCCAAATTACATTTCTTGTCCTTAAGGGGGATGCTATTGCCTCGAGCCTTAACCAAAATTTTGTTTATTGTTAATATTTTGTAATAAAGATTTTTGATAAAAAAATTAGTTTTAGAAGTTTCAGAGATATGAGCCATTAAAGTTGCGTTTGTTAAGGGATGCCAATCGTGTCCTTCCTAAAATTCAGCAGTCTGCATAATTTTGTTATTACAGTGCCGAATATCGTGAGATTTCTCATGCTCTATCCCAAAAATGAATACGAATCTGTAAGACAAATTTGAAGAGAATTATATATGCGATGGGTCACATTCGTTGTTAACTTTTTTTTTTATTTTAAAACAATCAATTTTAAATGTCATAACAACAATCAAATCATACGTGCTGCCAGACTTTATAAAGTAGTCGCAATGATGTGGCCAATCCATTTAAAATAAAATCTTATCCCATACGGGTAAAATATTTATGCATAAAACATGATCCTTCCAATATTTCTGGTATATTCAATAGAAATGTTCTTTTCGGAATGGGGCTTAAGTTCATAAAACTCTAAAAAATGAACATTTTGGAATTTAAAAAAATACATTCAAAGTTTGTTATTCTAAAACTACGAGCGGAATATCGAAACCGATTTATCGGTCCAAAAATAGACCACTATATTGAGAAAATTACTGAAAAGTGCATAAACAAAATCTGATCATAAATTCTTATCACCGTCATATAACTTCTAGTTCTATAAATCACCTCAAATATCCAAATCTCTCTGCGTAAGTGTTATTAAAATATTTCACAAGGACTAATCATAAATTCAAATTCTACAGCTGCTGGTTGATCATTCTGCTTGTCCATATGTCTGTCTGTCTGTCCTCGTGTCTCCCTGTCTGTCCCTCTGTCTGATAGAAATATTCTAACGCCTATAACAATTGTCCGAATTCAATGAAATTCGCTCGCATTATTATTGTTAGTGTCCCCAGCAATTTCCTATTTAAAATCAGCTATATCGGATCATCTATAAAAAAGTTATAGACCCATATCTGAGATAACCTCAAAATTCCGAAAAAAAATTGCTAATTTTTTTAACAAAACTTTAATGAATTTAAACAAATATTTAACTATTATATAGAAATATAAATTCTTCATAATCGTTCAAAAAATCATCAAAATCGGATCTACTAAAAAGAGATATAGGAGATGCAAAATTTTGACATAACCGAGAATCTGTGTGTCATATATGGTCGCAATTTTTTTAAGATAATTTACTGAAATTTGCCACATATATTTATTTTGATACAATAATTAACACAAAGAAACACAATTGCACTGAGATCATTATTTGAACTAGCTCCAAGACGCCCTTCCCGGAATATAGTTTATAGCTTATAAAACTCTTAAATATGAACCAATTCCATTGAAAATTGACACAATTAATTTTCTAACTGTCTTAAATTATGTTATTAATTTTATTGATATCGGTTCATATTTTGTTATAGCTCCTATATAATGTCCCTTTCCGATAAACAGGTTTGACTTTCTAAAACAAATAAATAAAGACCGATTCCATTTGGAGTTCGTAACAATGATTTTTCAAATGTTCTAAATGTATATAATTATTATGAACAATCTCGGTCCATATAATCCTGTAGCTCCCATACCAGACCCCTTTCCGAAAAAATTTTTGAGCTTATCAAACTTGTAAAACATTTAAACTCGATATAATTATTATTCTAACTGCCTCTAATATACATGATTATCCGGACAGTTTTGGTATATATATTACTATAGCTTTCATTAAAGGCCGCATCCCGGAAAACTTTTGAACCTTATAAATCTAATAAATAATGAGCAATTCTATTGAATTTCGGTTCATTTAATTTTCTAACTGCTTTGAATATTTTTTTTTAATCTGACAAATATCGGTCTATATTTTGTTATAATTCCGATATAACATCCCTTTCCAGAAAACGTATTTGAACTGATTAAACAATTATATGAATATGAAAAAATTTAATTTAAAATCGCCACGATTATTTTTCCAAATTTTCTTTAAATTTCTTTAAAATATGAACCGATATTTGAGAAGAAAGCATCATAATTCTTGGCAAATATCGGTTCATATTTTACTACAGATGTCATTTTATTTAGTTTAAGTTCAAGTTCACGTAAAAAAAAAACTTTAAACTTAGATGACTTTTAAGCTTGAAACAATTCGGCACAATTATTGCTGGAGGGTATTTAAGATTCGACACACTTCTATAATATTTTGTCCACGACTGTATAGAGAATTAAATTTTATCACCATAATAAAAGCAAATTAAATGCCCCCCAAAATATATATTGGACGATTAAATTGTTAAAGAATTTAAAATTAATAAATCGATTATTTAATGAGACAACGATAATTGTGATGTATGATTGTATCGTGGTAATTATAATTTTAATTATTAATAATGTAATTAAAATTATGTTTAAATTATAATTTGAGCTCATTTGACAAAAGAATAATAATTCATGACAATAATTAAAATTTATTACAGTGAATGTTTATATTCACGTGACACATTTTAAGTGATTAATATTAATTTAATTAGAACAAGTAAGAATTCTATATTCGACTATGCCGAATCTTCAATACCCTCCACCAAAAATTCGTAGATACATATACACGCACATACACTCACAAATGTATACAATATATAAATATAATACAGAAATACTTAATGAGTCATAAAATGAGGTATAAATTTTTTCTATAACTTTTTTCTACTGAACCGATTTTGATAATTTATGGAATAGTAATGACATGTCATGTCATTATGGCGAAATTCCATACCAATTTCATCCCTCGAACTTTGAGGTTGCAGATATCGGTCTATATCCTTTACAATACTAAACCGATTTCGCTGGTTTTAAATAGGAATCTTGTCAGGACTATAGTGAATACTTAAGCCAAATTTCATTGATCTCTGTCAATTTTTGTAGATGTGAGCGTGCCTACAACGGACATAGCTAAATCGACTCAGATTTTGGTTTGATGAAAGGCCTGATATGATTCCTCTAAGCGTTACATACGAAATGACAAAGTTAATATACTCTCTTCCCAACTTGTGGTTGTGGAGGGTTAAAAAACGACAAAAATATATTTTATAACGAAGATCGTTCTTGAAATAATTTAAATTTTAAAAGCTAAAAATAATAAAACAAATTGAATGGAGAAACTTAGACATCCGCCCTTCCATCTGTGTGTTCCCGAAAAACTTATTAAGATTTCTATATAAAGCCAAATCGCGTTAGTTTTTCGAAATTATTCTGTTATTTAGAAACTACTGACTTTTCTAAATGAAATGGGATTTCAAAAAAGATACATTGGTTCTATGGATTCGTAATAAGGCCATTGCTTACTTATGCTTCTGTAGTCTAATTAACAAATGCTGCTTGGGAATCAGCGGTGCTATTGGGAGAATACTAACTGGAGCATTGAAATAATACACTTCATCCAATAGAAATAGAAATTCGGATTTGATGTATGTCTCTGGGCAATGGGAAAGTAGAGAATCCAAAGATACATAACATCAGAATATAACACGGACACTGGGTGATTTTTTTTAGGAAAACGCAACATCCGATTGGTAACTGGATATCGCGTTGACATCAATTGTATAACGCTGATATCAAATCGGTGATAGGATAATATGGTTCTTTTAGAGTAGATATGAGCGATCAAAGAAGCTATATTCTAGGCCAAAGCAAATCAGGCAAACTTGCAATATAAAAATTTTAATATCTTCACCGATAGTCAAAGGTTGCTGGAAATTGTCCCAGGATACAAGAGTGCGCAAAAGCAACACACAAGTCACTATTGGATAACAAAGCAACCCATAAGACACTATTGGATACATTATTCAAATTGACAAAAAAATTCTTTATGTTCATTTAATTCAAATTCCATATTTATGATAAATTGAAGAAATTTTACTTGAATTAAGGAAGGAATTATTTAAATGTTGTAATAAATTAATACATGAAAGATTAAGAAGCAATGGAAGTAGTACTTCCATACAAAGCAAATATTGATTATAGAAAATCTTAAGAACTGTAACAGCGAGAATTTTCAAATTTGGTCCCAATGACTTCCTCAACGGTTTTATTGGATAAACTGTAAGACGGCTAGATTCAGAGGAGAAGTAGTCCTCTAAGCATATATTGTTTATCGAATATCTAAAGATCAACTACAGCGAGAATTTGGTCCCAATTACTTTTTTTTTATATACGTCGATTTGTGATTTGTGAAATTTCTTTCGAGATCTAGAAGTGAGAAGAAATTTTGCGCAGCAAAGCGCACCGGGTAAAAAAAACTTAAACTTAATAGACAACTGAAATAGTGTAATGTCAATAGGACGGTGATAAGCCGATCGACTTGTATTACTGCCGAAAAGTTACTCACATCTTTTCTTAAAAAATTTTTTTTGATTAATTTTTTAGTACATTTGAAGAAAATTCTTCAATTTGAAGAAACATTTTTTCGTTAAAGTTCTACGAAATTTTATCCATAATATTACCTACGACATTTGGTTCAGTGTATTAGTAATTGCTTTTAATTAATTTTATTGAGGCCAAATTAAACAAATACACCGAAAAAAATTTTTGGAGTTTTTTTATTTTCGAAAAAGAAAAATATTGAACAAAAACCTTAAACGGTATTTAAAAATTTTAACTAGGAATAAATATCACGTCACATACATTTCCAAAAATATGTTTATTTCTATTCTCATTTAAAATTTCTCACATAAATATTTTCCATTGTGTAATCAATTTTCAATTCTACCAAATATTTCAATTTCTCAAAAACATCTTCATCAAAATCTTTCAGTGTATGAATTGCAGCTCCATTTGCTCGAAAACAATTTTTAATATTAATTTGTTTCAATTGAGGAAAACATTCCGAAAAAGTCTTTATGTCCTCTGTAGTCAATTTGACATTTCGTATTGTCAATTTAATTAAATGGGGAAATTTTAATTTTAATTGTATTAAGACGGCGCATTTGTTTAACAGAGATAAAATATTGATTTTTAATTCCTTCACATTGTCAGCATTTAACGCTAGAAATTCCTTATAATCGTCACCCTTTAGATTTTCATTTGGCACTTTATTGACTAAAATAAATGTTGAGATAAATTCCAAAATATGTAATTGTTTATATCGTAAACGCCAAATGTCATTAATTATGACATGACGGAATTCATCACAAACTTTTGTAAGTCTTAATTGTTCCTGACACGATAAGTTTTTAAATATGTTGACGAGTAGAAGGGGATTATTAAGGACCTTTTCCATAGTATCGGTATTAAGTTGAGAATCCATTTTAATTAATTTCTTGTTTTATTCGATATGTGATCTTTAACAAAATCTTTGTTATACTGAATTATTAATTTGATCATTTATTTAATTCCATTTGAATCTATATTTAAAAGAAATTTGCGGTTTGAAATTATTTAAAAATAAAGTTTTATTCATTTTATTATGGCGACAACTAAGATATGATGAACAGTTCTTAAGCAAATAATCACATCAAGATATAGATATTAGACCACAATTAGTGAACGGACGTATATTAATTCTATTCTGTTTTTAACGCCAAGAAAGCGTCGCACAGTGTTTCAATTGAAGTATAAAATGGAAAAAATCAGTAAATTTCACCAAGCGATAAGCAAGAGTTTAGACGAGTTAAAGTTTAAAGTTTGGACTTTGTGAACTCCTCAGAGTCCCAAAGTTGGACATCTCAGGTCCAAAAATATTTATAACGATCCAAATTCCTTATAACGAAGCGGTTTTAAAGTTTTTGAATGAATTATGCCATTATAGACTGACCAATTTTTGCGAAGTGTTTATACAAAGCGGGTCCAAATTTGACCATATTCAAAATTATTTTCAAAGAATCAAAAATTGTAAATTTTGAATTTTCGAAAAATTTTGTTTTACGTCGATTTTTGGAAAAAAGGATTTAAACTCTTTCAGAGTTATAAACATGTTTTCTTACATATTTATAGTCTTCTGAAAGACTGCGTTATGGATTTTCATTTAATGTAATAAAAGTTTAAAAAATTTAAATTTTGGTAGAAACAGAGTTTCCCAAATTCGACCCACACCACCGTAGGTGGTTGGTGAAGTATGCTTTTGCGCAAATGCTTACATCATACAGAAAAATGGTGTTATAACTTTAATTATACTGTTTAACTCAGCATCACTTGCTAAATCGATTTAACAATGGCCTTCCGTTTGTCCGACTGTTCGACCGGTTAACTGTTCATATCAAAGTTGGGAACCCTCTACAGATTTATTTCAGCTCAAGAATGAAGCCTATTGAAATTGGTCATTGTTAGAGGTCCCGTAGAAATGTTCCTCCGGTATGTGACTCCAAGCTCATCAAAATCACAAAAATGAAGATATTTTTATCAAATTTAGGCCAATAAATTTTTTATTAGTCAAACTCAGATGCCATATTTCAGGAAGATCGGTGGGCAGATTCATAAAACCAGAAAATACCAAATCGAAATTTTTGAGGATCAGTGAATAATTTCCAAGAGTCCTCATATAACACCCAATTCCGAAAATCACCTCAAATTACAGATATATGTGAGTATAAAGAAAATATATTAAATAAACATATTTCACACGAGTACAAATCAGAAAATCCAGTTCAGCAAGGATTGGACTTTAATTTTTCATGCATGTACAATGATGTAGGGTATTATATAGTCGATTTTAAGTGACTATTATGGGTTTAGTAGATAAAAAATTAAACATCATTTTAGGGACGTCAAAATTCTTTGAATAAAAATTAAATGGATTAAAAATAAAACTTTCTCGGACAAATTTTACCGAAATCGGAAGGTATTTGTGATTATTTTGACTCCATGACATTAAATAAAATCCATATCGATAAGGCTATTATAATGGAATTTGAGTATAAAATTGACAACATTGTCATTAATATAGTTGTATGAACAGATTCCCAATTTTTTATTCGAAAATACCCAAAATTCCTATTTTGGAAAAACTAATTTCAAAATTTACTAATTTCATAAAATCAGTCGTTCGGTTGTTATAAGAGGTTCTTTCCATTACAAAATTTGCTTAAATAAAATTGTCCTTAATATGGAACTATAATCAAATTCACACTTTCTAATTCCTAAATACCCAAAATTCCAATTCGAGAAAAACGAAATTTTTAAAATTTTTGTTTTCAATAAATTAGTCATTATGACCTTGCAAAAGGCACATCGTATTCTATATCTTGCAAGACTATAGCACAAATATTTGGGCATACAATCAAGGTACGTTTTTCTCTAAGTTCAGCTTTGATGTTCTTTTTTCACCTCAAAAAGTAAAATGAACGAAATTCTGAAAAGTTTAGTAGTGAAAGTGTTTCCTTTAAAGTCCTGTGATTTATTTAACATGCAGTTGCCTTAAGTATTCAGAATTATATAAGAAAAGTTATAGTCGGGAAGACAGCAGTGGATTTGAAGGCGAAGAAATGTTGCCACCTTATTGGAACTAATTACTTTTTTTTTTAATTTCTGAATTCTTTTTATCAGATCCACAAAAATTTTGTTTAAAAGAAAGTCGTTTGGATCTAAATAGAGCCCATTAAGTCCCAATAAAAAACATCCCACTATGTAAACGTACATTTTATAGAGAATGATTAGAATTATATTCATTTCAAAGTGTTCCAATCAAGTCATAAATGAAATTTAAGCGATATTTTTTAAATAACTAAGCTGGAGGTCCACCCCACGTTCTATGAACTTCCAAGGAACAAGTGCTTTTCCAAGTCAATTGAAAAACTCCTTAAAAACGTTTCAAATGAAATTCCAATAAATAATCTTCAATGGTACCACAATCACAGAATTAATTCCCAAAAAGCGATTTGTGCTGCCAAATTGTTGAATTTCTTTTATGTTAAATTTTTTCGACATCACTCCTCATTAGCAAAAAATCAGCAATTTTTCTTTTTCTTCGTTTTCTGTTTTTTCCCAATTTTTTTTCCAAACAAAAACCAAAAAATCATTTGATTTTATTATTTCTAACACATTGATCTGCATCCTTGTGGAATTTCCATCACAAAGTCATTGATTGTAACCGATGAATGATGCTCTGAAATAATGTACATTTTTGTTGGATTTAATTTAGATAAAAGGTTTTTTTTTCTTCTCACTTCACAATTTTACTCGTCAATTTTATTTAGAATTTATTTCATTTTTATTTAGTTCTTTTAACACGTTTTCCTACTTTTAGAAAAAAAAGACTGAAATTCAATTTAACACTTTTTAACCAGATTCCAACAAAAATAAAAATCTAAAATGAAAATAAATTACTTTAGTGTTTTTATACCCTCCACGACTACAAGTTGTGAAGAGGGTATATTAATTTTGTCATTCCATGTGTAACGCTAAGAAGAAATCATCTCAGACGCCATAATGTCTATATATATTTTTGCATCAAATAAATATCGGAATCAATTTAGCTATGTCCGTCTTTTCTGTCTGCACACTCACATTCACAATAATTGACAGCGCGCAATTAAGTTTGGACTGAGAGTTTACTATTTTAAACCAGTATATTTCGAGTTATAGACCGATATATGGTACAACCTGTGAATTTAATTAAGAACTTTCGTAAAATTGTCAATTGCAAATCGATCAATTGGAACAAAATAATCAAAATCGGTTCAGTAGAAGGTTCGACTCAGATACAGTTTCTTAGTCGATTTAACAAAATGCAGGTAGCAATTAAAGAGTTATTTTGATACAACGCATAATTATTGTGATCCAAGGACGATGCTTTTCGAAATTGCTTCACTTTTTCGCTTAGACCCCATACAAATGTGGTTAAAATCTGGAATATAAAGCGATTATAACGAAAAATTACACTAATAAGTCCAATGTGCCTAACTATACGAGGATCGATCCATTATTGCTCATAGATCCCATACAAGCCCTCTTTAAAATATAACTTTCGAAGACTTTAAAAACACATATACGTTGGCATGTAATAAAAATTGTTCAAATTTAGATAAATATAAGGAGAAATCTATGAACTACATTTTACGAGGGTTGGTCCATAATTTCTTCTAGCTTTTGTATTATCAGCAACCCCCAGAAAAAGTCCATTTAAAACACGTAAATGCTACTTACATATCGTACTGCACTATTAATCACAAATTAGAAAATATATGTATACGAGGGTCGATCATTTATTTTGGTTAACTAACATTAATAACCAGCAATATGGTGTAGGATATTAAATAGTCGGGCTTAACCGACTACAACTTTTGCTTGTTATATTAAAGTTTGTTTTATTGCAAACAACTTTAATTTTGGAATTTTATTTAAATTTATATTTTTTTTTCATAAAAAATTCTCCCTTTTTATTGTTTAAGTTTTCTTGATATTAAATATTTAAAATATTCATATTAATTTGTTTTTGTTATTTCTTTATTCCTTTTTGAAAGGAAATTCATGAATTATTTATTCCTTTTTAGTTGAAAGAAGTTTATTTTTTGCTTTTTTTTTGTTATTTTTTACAAATCAATATTGAGGAAAAGGAAAAAAATTGTATCTGATTTTTATTAAATTATATTGGGTTATATAATAAGTTGATAGCTGACATGAGGGAGAAATACTAAACTTAAAATAAATAAAAATTAGGAATACTTTATTCGGCTGTGCCGATAATTATATACCCCTCCACCATTTAAATTGAAATTAAAATGTAAATAAATCAAATCAGGTATTATAATTCTGATATTAGTCCCTTATATGGGAGCTATAGACAAATTTGATGTCCCAAGTCCAAAATTTATAATGCCTAATTTCGTTAAAATAATTAAAAAAAAACTGTATTCAGGAAAGGGGCTTCTATATGGCACTTATTATGACATTTGACCTGATATTTGTCAAAATAGTTACATATACAGAGACAAAGAAATTGTGCTGAATTTCAATAGCATTGAATCATATATATAACCAACTTTAGAGACATATTCGCAAATCACACTTATAAAAGTGAAACCTTTGCTGGAATGAAAGCTATAGAAAAATATGGAACGATGTTACTCAAATTATTAATATTAATTAAAGATAATTAGAAATTTATTCCTGATAATTTTCAACAAAACTGGTTCATGTTAAATAGTTTTATGACTACAAAACCATTTTCCAGGAAGTGTCCTTTAGCAAAATATGGAACGATATTGGTCAACTGTTTAAAATATAATTCATTTATAACAAATAGAAAAATAATTATGCCAAATTTCAATATTTAAGAGCTTTATAAGCATAAATTTATAATCCGGGAAGAGGCCATATTTTTGAGTTAAGTCAAATGATGGCCCCAGCACAGTCTAGTTTTTTGGGGGGTTTAGTTTTCTATCAAAATGAAAATCTCTGGGAAACGTAAGAAAATTATATAAGACTTATGTGACACAGAGATTTTGGGTTGTATCAACAGGTTTTGGGATGTATTTTCTCCCTCTATTAGCCCGATTTTTTGGTGCTATGAAAGGGTCAAATTTGAGTAGATCTGTACTTCACCAAATAGGTTTTTCTGTTGATATAAGATTTAAGTCTCTAATTCAGCCTATAAAACACTACATTCCTCTGTTATCATTATTTGAAATTTTGTGGAGAAAATAATGATTCCGTCCAACTCTGTAATATTGATATATGAATGTCTCATGAAAGGCCTGTCTATGCAATGTAGGACCTATATTATTTTTCTTTTTAGAAAAAAACAAATCTGTGATTTTTAAAGTACCGATTTTATTAAAGTGATGACAATATATATTTCGGTAGTATCAGATATTCTATATACAATTTATTTTCGTTTATCTAGAATATTTTATCAAAAAGCTAAAAGCTTTTTTTATAATTGAGACCCCATAGCTTCCTTAAGGAATTTTTCATTGGAAACATTTTGAATGAATGGTGTAGCAATGCGTACCTGTTATTTGATAGTTCATGTATAAAAATGAATGTATAAATTTGTTTCCTTTGTGACATAGAATTTCGGCAGGAGTAGAGGGAATGCTAGTCCCCAAACAAAGTTATATCAATTGTCGAATTTTCCAAGAACTGATGCAAAGTACAAACATTCTTACATTTATCTCTCAAATATTTTTTAAAACTTCTTTATAAAAATGTTAAATTTGGCCGTATCGAATTTTCTATACTCTTCACCTTTACTTCTATATCCCTAATAAAAAGGCTTTCATAATATCATCATTATACTAGACAATGACAACAATTACATAAGTCAATATGCACTCAATATGCAATCAAATTTTATTCACAAGCAGTTTTCGCTTTCACTAAAACAGTTCTAGTATAAAATATATAAGTGTAATTAATAACTTGGCTATTTATGGACCGATATCGAAAATTTAAAAAATCAAAATTAGCTATTTTTCTGCATCAAAATTTTGTCCATGGATCCCATATGAAGTTCAAAATATTGAAAAATGCCTATATTTTGCCTATAACTCGGAAACTAATGAATCGTAATTATTTCCTGGTACCAGCTTGTACAAAAATTATATCTCTAGCTTAAATTAATTAATACTACATCCAACAACAAGAAACATTAAGAATTAATAATAATATCTCCGTTATTTATGAACCGATTTGAAAATTAAAAAAGCAAAACAAAAAAAATAAAAAAATAATAACAAAATTCGAAGAAAAAATTACTAATTAGTGTAGCTGTCCCAGGAGTGTCAGAATAAGTTTTCGCCTATATCTCGGAAACTAATCGCCCAATCGAGTCTTCAAATGAAAACTCCGCAAATATGTCTGACACATTAGTAAAAAAGTTATTTCTAGCATTAAGAAAATGGCCAAAATCTCAAAAACATTATTCTAAACGTTGTTATTTTATTTTCCTTTAGTTATAAACAAAAACAACAACCACATGGGACTTAATTTTTTAAGAAAGAATTGACCACATGACGGTTGTTTATGAACCGATTTTGAATAAATATGAAAAAGATTAAATTTGGAGACAAAAAATTTGGAATTAATCAGTGCCATAGCCAAGTCCATAGGTTTCATAGGAGGTTCAAAATATAGAAAAATATATTTTTGCCTATAACTCAGTAACTAATGGTCCGATTCATTTCATGTCTTCAGCGCATAAATCCATTAAATATAGAAAGAAACGAAAAAAGTTCGAGGTACCTTCAGCTTTTTGCTTATATCTGAGCCATTTATGAACCAATTTCCCTGGTTTTCAATAGCAAAAATTCCTGAAAGCATTTCCAATCGTTTGATACACATGTCATATATGTTAACAATAAACTTGATTTCAACCGGCACACGGACGGACGGACGGACAGACGGACGGATATTACAAAAAATTTCATTTTACAAAAATTAAAATTTAAAGATTTTTCAGAAAATTATAATTTACAAGGTAACCAGGTTTATCCCTCATCCAAAGGACAAACGAGGAAAGCTTTCAAGTCACTTTTGCTCTTTCAAATGAACTAAAAACAAATTAGAGAAATTTTTTTGCGAAATTTCATAAAAACATATTCAATAGTTCCAAAATTTAGAATTATTGACGAAAACTTATTTTGAGACCACATTCGTAGACACATTTGACTTAATTATTAATATAGAGGGAATTTAACAAAAATTCAGGATTTTCAACATGTATTGACTTAAAAAAGAGTTCCGATTTTCATCAAAAATTTTCCAGATTAAAGAAAATTAAAATTTCACTTAAATTTTTCTATTTATCTTGAAAAATACCTTAAATAAAAAATTCTTCAAAATTTCTTTATCTTCATTAAAGTCATTTAAATAATTTCAAATATTTAAATGCTTTTTAACACATTTTCAAATAGAAAAAAATCCTTTCCATTTCCTTATTATCCTTCTTCATTAATCCTTATGGTTGATTACGTATTTAACTCCCTTTTTCCTTTTTTTCCATAAAATATTTCTTTAGATATTTGTTGCCCTTTTCCCACTTAAGTTAAATAAATTCTCTCTCATAGATTTAGTAGAATATTTTGTTTTTACGAATTAAACAGGAGAAGGAGAGAAGCAGAGGAAAGGAAGAATGAGTTAACATGATTTTCTTTTATTTTCTCCATTTTCTTACGTATCATTAACATTAATGTGGAAAACATTTTTTGTCAGTGTTTTTGCTTTTTGTTTTTAGCAATTTAATCTAAAGGATTTTTTTACAAGTGATTTTATATTAAACATGTTGTAGTATTTTCGCATATATTAATAGATGTTGTAGTTGTTGTTGTTGTTGTTTATGTTCCACCACACAAGGATATCATTGTAGACTTAACACCTTCTATTTTTATTTAGAGCTTTTGTTTTTTGCATTTTGCTGGCATTGAGAGTAATGACATTTTGTGTGATATCGAATGTGTCACAGTGGTATCAGAACGCATTTCGGGAAGTAATTCTGTATCTTTTAAACTGCAAAGAATTTTTCAGTGAAACTTCACAGGAACATACATGAAGTGTTTCCTAGTTGTCTTGAAAATGTACAAGTTCCTAATTGATCCGTGAAATGAAGGGCGAACCTCCAAAGTTGGTCCCCTCTTAACTTTTTTCATCACTAGCAGACCCGGCAAACTTCGTTTTGCAAAAACAAAAAATCAGGGTGTTCCAAACATTAGATTATTAGTAATTTAAATTTGATTTGTATGGAGGGTACCTCTCCCCCTGGTCTTAACCGTTCTACGTTTTATTTGGTAAAGAAAGTGTTAAAAGGCCAAATTCGAGAACTTACGCTGTTATATTTCTTTATATATTCGATAATCAATATATGCTTTGTATGGGCGACACCCTTTCCCTGGTCTTATCCGTCCGTTGCCCAGTAAAACAGTTTCTTGAGAAAGTTGTTAGAACCAAATTAGAGAACTCTCGTTGTTTCAGTTCTTTAAATAATCGATAATCAATATTTGCTTTGTATGGAGGTACCACTCCTCCGAATTCTATTGGATTTTTGTTACTTTCGGGTGTACTGGGATCATTCTGTGAAAAATTCATCAAAATTGATTCAGTCGTTTTTTAGGCTATACGTACATACATACATACATACATACATACATACATACATACATACATACATACCTACATACATATAGTTTAATGATAATCACAAATAAAAGAGGTTATTTAAGAGATAAAGGAAATTATGGACCGATCGTTTCAAAGTTTGAGTGAAAGTTTTCTTGTTTTATAAAAATACTAACATATTTCGCATGGGGATCTATATAGGAGCGACAGACATTTCTGTTATTTTATCAAAATACTTCCATAACTATGAGTTTTATGAGCTTAGAACTCCATTCCGGGAAGATATTTTTACTTGTAAAAATGTTTAAATTGTTGACCTGAAATAAAATCTGAAAAATATAGCTATAGTCGTAAGATTTTAGTATTATAAAAATTCCCATTTTTGATTTCAAAATACCCAAAACTCCAATTAATAGAAAACTTAATTAAAAAATTTGGCATTATTCAGCATATTAGTCACTGTTATAAGACGGTTTTTTCTGTATATAGTACAAATGCTGGCGGTCTAAAACCAAGGTACCATATGTTTTATTTAACCTTCGACATTTTGTTTCTTATCAAAAACATCAGGAATAAATTTTTAAAATTAACGAAATTTTGAAAGGGGCCTAATAGCCTTTGGTTTATATTACATGCATTATTGTCAAGAATTCTTTCAGAATAAAGAAAAAGAAATTAGACTCTAAAAGAAAAGTATGACTTTTAACGAAATGAATTATCTCCCCTAAAAAAAATTTTAAAAATCTCCTGAACAAGCCGGCTTTACATTAATACGGATGCCCTATTCGAATTATCAGTTAATGCAACTATGTAAATAAAAGGGTACGGAAACTTAGCAAAGTTTTTCACCACAGCATCACACACAGAGGGCGCTATATAACACAACCAAGTATATATTATCTTTGAGTTAATTTAGAAGAGTGCAGATCCCTATTTGTCAATTAAAAAATTTGCAAAAAATTCATTTATGAATTGAGACAAAAAAAAAACTTTGTTTATACATTGGTACATATTCCTATAAATGCACATAACTTTTCTTAAGAATTGGAAAAATTTGACAAGAAAATATTTAGTGTGAAAATTATATTTTTATTAAACCAACTAAATTTAAAATAGTGATTGTTAAAGAAAAATTTTAGTTGTATTTCATATTAATTTTTAATTGCAACTAAACCAGTCCAACAGAGCCATGCTGTGTTTGTTAAACCACCATTTAGACTTCTTTGAAATAATGTACTGAATTATGTAATCTTCATTCATTCATACCTTCCAGCAACTCGCTATAATTTGTGTCATTCATTTTTGCTGTAACAAAACAAATTTTATATTTGTCAACTATAGAAAATGCTCTTCAAGCCACCGCCAAAATAACGTTTTGACATACGAACATGGTTTGAACTCAAATCGTGCCCATCACATGAGTATGAGTCAAGACGGTCTGAATTTATTTTTTTTCATCAGATAAATTGACATTTTTTCAATCCTCTAGATATTTTATGTATTTGCGCTAATTGTGCTTATTTTAGAAGATTTTCTTTATGGCGTTTTTTTTAGCATACAGAGGTTAAAATGTGAGCAGAATGAAATTTTTACTCGTTGAATCTTGTTAACTTTGTTTCCCTTGCAGATTTTCAAACACCATAATTCTGTACTTTCTTTAAGAAATTATGCATCACACTTTCGGAAGTTTAAATTTAATTTGTATATTTTCATAATCGGATAGAAAAGTTGCTTTGGGCATTTAAAATCGTTAGGAAATTTATCGATTAAATTAGAAAATTTGCAGCAAAATTTAGATTTTGTCTTTAAATTTATTTATTAAAAACAGAAATTTATGATTTTTTATTTGTTTTAAGGAATTTTCACTTCTGCGTTTATAGAAATATTCCACCTAAAATAGCACCAAGAATATCGCATAAATAAGACAAAAAAAAGATTAAGAAAATTTTCTGTTTACTTTAAAATTGTACCGTTAAGTTTTCGCTCTTTAAAATCCTCAACTTTGCTCTTGATTGAGAACAGCAAAGATGAAATATAACTAGTATGAATGTATAGTCGGTAAAGCCCGACTATCTAATACCCTTACACCACATCGTCGGCTAGAAATGGTAGTTACAAAAAATAAATGAACGACTCTCGTATAATTTGATTATCTGATTTATAGGTGAGCAGTACATTGTTGTGGAACTAACAATTATTATGTGAAATTTATGAATATTAAAATAATGGGCGCGAATACAAGAATTATAATTTTGCACATCGATTTTTACTTATATTAACCTTAATTTGACCAATTACTATTACAGCACCAACGTACATGCGAGATTTATACCCATCAAAGTGATATTTGTAATGGGGCATGTTTGGAACCTATGAGAAGCAATGCACCGACTCTCGCATATTTTGGCTCATCACTTTAGAATATTATAAGATTTACTTGTGCCGAATTTCGTTTAAAGCGTTTTCAATTTTGGACTTTTTGGACCTTAAAACCCCATTCCGGGGAGAACATTTGTATGGGAGGTATCTGATAGAGCTTTATTATTAGGCCGGAATAATAATAATAGGTATCAAGTTTCATCGATATATTTAAAAAACTGCGACCTGTTACGAACTGTTCAAAACGCCAGACAGACAGACGGATGGACATCGTTAGATCGACTCTGAAAGTAATTCTGATGAATGTAACACAATTTTTTCTGCATGTTACAAATATCAGCACAAACACATAATACTTTTACCACTGTCGGTGGTGAAGGGTATAAATAGAGAACAAAATTAAATGCATTTATAGGAATATGCATCAGTGTACTGGAAAATAAACCAAACTAGACTTTTTCTTTTTTTTTAGTTTTTCTATTTTCCATACATTTTTCCCTGTGTTCATAAATTTTGTTGATACTTTATTCATCACCTGAAAGTACTAAAATCTTGTCAATTCATCTCAAGACTGAACCTGGAAGTGTTCATTAAGAAGCATTCAATAATTGCAAGGTTTCAGAAATATTTCCAAAAGAAATCTTTTTAGGACCACTGTGTATGTGTGAATTTATATTTTCTCGTATTTCTATTTTTAGCCATTTTTAAGAATATTAATGATTTGTTAACGGTTTTGTAACCATTGAACTTACTTTACTACTATTTTTCTTATCTCCTTCTTAAACCTTTAACAGATTAAGTTTCCCCATTTTACGTAAATTGCTATAAAGGGACCTCAAAATTTTTTTTCTTTAGCTCCTCAAAAGATTTCGTTTTAAAAGGAGTAAAATTAGCAGTACCAAAATCTGTTTTACTCTCATTTATCTAAATACGTTTAAATTGCTTTATAATTCTGTGGGAGAGAATAAAAGTGCTTTTCTCCTGTTAACTTTCATTTTAATGTTCTTTTTAGCTTTAATTTTTGTTCCCCAAACTGTAAAAGTTTAGTTGGTGGTTATTTTCTGTTCTGTCTGTTTTTTTATTATTTATTTACCCGATTTTTGAATTTTTTTCTCTTTATTTATTCTATTTATTTTTGGTATTTTTCTTCTTTTCTCTCTTTTGAGTTTAGTATTCTCTGGTGGCGTTTATTGTAATCTTAAATGCCAATTTCTTTTAGCTTTAAATGCTGCGATTTGTTGATACCTTATGGTTTGGTACCTTTAACAAATCGTTAGACGGGAAATAATAAAAGAATAAAAGAAGTGGAGAAAGAATTTAAAAAAAACGTCTTTAATACTGGTTGTTTGGGAATTTTTGATGAAATTTGGTCTCAATTTCTTTAAGTAGTTAAAAGTATTTTTGAAATAAATTCTTATTTTATATACTCAATCGTCACAAGAGTTTAAAGTCATATAACGAATCTACCAGCAAACAAGTCTACGATTTTTGGAAATAATTCTGTAACTCTTAAACCGTCAAGGAGCTCTGCAATTTTACCAAATTGGATATGATGTTACCACTTTCCCTTGCTCTATTTAATTTTTTAATTCTTAATATTTTGTTGTAAAGGCTTTTTCTACTTCCAAAATTTCAAGCGATATAAAAAAGTTGATACCCCGTGTACACAAAAAATAATATCGGCGAAAATTTTGCTTTAGGAAGTTTCCTCTGGAAAAAGGCTTAGATCTTTTTGCTGCTGAATCAAATTTTTTTTTTTTTTACTTGAGTTCAATCAATTATGACGGATGTGAGTGTAACAAAAACAGACAGACTCCAACTGAGATTTTGATTTGATCTAATAATATATATGGGGTCTTAAATGATTCCTTTTAATGTCAATACAAATTTAATGTCAAATTATCATTATCATTATGGTGGTGGAATGTATACAAATTTTAATTAATAAATAAACCTGTTATGGATCAATTTTGTTCACCAAAATTAAGTTCATTCCTTCCGTAGGAGGTTCAAAATATTGAAGACCGAAAAAGTGAACCATTTTGTGTCATGTTTCCAAGTTAAAAGTTCTTTTAAGCAGTACCGAACTGCAAGTGAAAAATATCGGAAAATGAATTTTTGTCTATATCTAAGGAACTAATGGTCCGCCAACTCATAAATTTCAAATCCAACTGTGGGAAATGAATTCTTCAGCTCTCATAAAACCTTCAAAAAAAAATCAAAAATAATTGAACAAATTTTGAGGTCCTTCAGTTTTTTGTCAATATTTCCGAAATTTATTACCCTGATTGGATATATTTTTTGAAAGTACTCATTATCGTTGATGGTTTCCAGTCTATTTTTTACACAGAATTTAAAATTAATTCCAGGGGTGTCAGATAAAATTTTTGGAATTTATATACTGAATGACAAAGTTTTACACTTTTGACTTTAACAGGCAGAGAACTAAAAATGGATTGGAAATAAAAAATCTCTTTCTTTTTTGGGCGACTTAAAAAAATCCTAATACACAAGATGATCAATTTTGGAAGGCCACACATTACTCCCCAGTTACGAAAGAATCATCCAAGGCACCATAGAGTATATATTCTTGCATCAATTTTAATTTTGAATTGATTAAGCTTTGTCTGTCTGTTTGTCGGTTGAATACATACTCAGGGCTAGAAAAATGATCCGAATTTAATGAAACTTTACAAAATTATTTGTTGTAATCCGCAGCAGTTCATATATAAAACCAGATATACAGGTTTATTAGAAAAAAGTTATAAACCGATATGACAGACAACTTCTAATTCTGAACAAGAATAGATATATAGAATTTACCTATAACGACTATATGTATTTCATAATCGCACTGAAAATTATCAAAATCGAATCAATTGAAAAAATGTTTGGCTAAAATATAAAATATTTTTTGATGGAACCAAAATCGAGGAGTTATAATTTTTATAAAATAAACCTCCAATTATATGTATACCCTACACCACCACAGGTGTTGAGGGTATTATGCGTTTGTGCATTTGTTTATATCGGGTCGAAAAAAACAGTCCTTTCACCATTTTTAAATATACCGTTCGAGTCAAAATCACTTCTAAAGTCTATTAAGGCATCTCTTTCCGTCCTGTCGGTTGGCTGTACATGTAAAGCATTTTCACAAAAAACGAGTCGCTGTTTTGAAGAGATTTTAATTAAATTTGGCACGTACTATAATTTTGGACCAGGGATGATGACTACTGAAATTGGTTAAGGTCGGTCTATTATTTAGGGATTTTACTCCATAAAAATTCTAAATATAAAACGATTTTAACCAATTTTGTGAAAATAAGTCTTGTTTTATTCTTAAAACATTTACAAATTATACGAGGGTCGGTCTACAACAACCACACTTCTAAATATCACCATGAAATTCATAAATCGAACATATACATTGATATTGTAAAAATATTTAATCAAATTACGATAAATATAAGCAAAAACAGTTGTGCGAAATCGGTCCATATTTTCTCTAATTTTTATATAACTCTGAAGGATTATAAGATCCCTTCAAAACGCATAATTTTAACATAAATGTTAATATCATAGTAATACATTAAATACATAAGCGTAAATAAGAAAAGCAAATTATACGAGGGTCGTCAATAAATATTTCGTAGCAGCTATTTAAAGCGAACAATGTAGTGTAGGGTATAATATAGTGAGGGTTGACCGACTATAACATTTTTACTTGTTTCAAATTGCCTTTAATATATGCATTTAATTTGACAATTATTGGGCCATATATAAGTCTCTCGAAATATAGTTTTAGGTTTAAGAGGATCTAAAATTTGGACAAATTCCATTCAAAATATGAACCAAAGCGATGTTTCACTTTAGAGTTTATATGAAGCCTTTATCATCTCACACAAATATTTGGTTAATGTATGTGGGGAAGGGTATTTAAAATTCGGCACCGCCGATTATAGCATTTTTACATGTTTGAAATCATATTAATTTTATAAAGATCATAAATCGACTTAGACTTTTTCCCCAACTGACACTTGAAATTGATTAATTGTTTCAAAAAAATTAATCTCAATAAACCTCAATTACTTTTCCTCCATCCCATCCCACGCAGTTACTGCGCCCCTTAAAAATAATGTCAGGGTTTTAATATTATTCAATTTTTTTCTAACTACAAAATCTGACTTTGACATAAATTAAAGATTTAACTAATTGATATGAATTTGTGATGTCAACTTACCTTTAATTTCAATCATTTTCTGCTTACGAAAGAATATTTAATTCGATTTTTCACCTACAAACAAATAGAAAATAATATAATTTAACCAAAACGACATAAAATATTTGAAATACTTAAGATAACATTTTGCACTTTAATTTATTAAAGCAATTTTCTCTAGAATTTATGAGAAATGTGTAAAAAAGAGATTAATTTTGTAACAAATTCTAAGAATTTCATTTTGAATTCTCTCCTCTTTTTCTACTTCAACATTTAAAGTTAAAACAAGTAAGAATGCTGTAATCGGCTATGCCGAATCTTCTATACCCTTCATCCCAAATGTACATGAAATAAATACGTTATGTTTTTGTACATACACACCACACAACACATACAATATAACACCTAAAGACTTAATGCGGCGGCATAGCTAAATTGACCCAAATTTTGATTTGTTGCTGGAATATATATGCATTATGGGGTCTCAGATGATTCCTTCTTAGATTTCACCACTTGTTATGGTGGCGAGTATAACAAGTAAGAATGTTATAGCTGGTAAAGCCCGACTATATAATACCCTAAACCACAATGTTGGTTACAAATGGTAGTTATGAAAAAGTATGGTACGACCCTCGTATAATTTTATTTTCTAATTCTTAAGTGTGCAGTACATTATTGTGAAACATTTATGTGGAATTTGAGAGTTTTAAATGATTTTTTTTAAGAGGGCAAACTAGGAGCTGCAAGAAATTATGGACCGACCCTCGTAAAATTTTTCACATTGATTTTTTCTTATATTTATAACAATTTGACCAATTAATATTGCACATCCAACGTATGTGAAGGGCGTGAGAGGGGCAGATTTATAATTTACAACTTCACGATAGTTTTTCCCTTGAACTAAGAGGTTGCCTCAGATATCAGTCTATATCTTTTAATTCACTGAACCGATTTTACTGGTTTTAAATAAAAAAATTTTCAGGATTTTAACAAATATTCCGGTCCAAATTTCATTACGGCCTGTCAATTATTGTGGGTGTGAAAGTGACAACAACAGTCAGACAGATGGCAAAAACGTATAATACCCCAACCACCTACAGTGGTGTAGCGTATATAGAGGTTGTTGATGATATTCAACAAAATGTTGACTATATGATCGGTGTCAAATGATAAAAACGCCTTTAGTTTGACATCTTCTGAAATTTTACTCTTTTTTATTATTTTCGTGATTTTTTCTTTTGCGTTTAACATCGAAGATGATGCTCTTTTACCTCCTTCTTTTTAAGTTTAATGGGAAGGAAATGTATGTCAAAATTCAAGTGACAATAAGAATAATAATAACAACAGCAATAACAGGACAACAACAATATCAGGCAAACGCGTTTGTTGTCTTTTCTCGTCTAAAATTACAAGATAATTTTCATTGTCTTTAAGGTACAAAAAAAATGAGAGAAGAAAATAAACAAAAAAATATAGAAGAAGACATTTGAATGACATGTTCAACAACAAAAACAACAGTAACAGTAACAACAACAGCAACAGCAATAACAATTCAATAAATGTTGACAACAAAAAGCACAAACCAAACACGAATGTGAGTGTATTTATGTTATTTACAGTCTTTATTTCATTTAAGTTTGTCTGAATATGTGTGAGTGGATGAGTGTGTATGTGTGTGTTTAATATGAATTTAGTTATTGTAGTGTCAAGAATCCTTATGGCGAAATACTCATTTGAATGACTTATATATAAATACATAAGTAATAATAACAACAAGAAGAACAAGAAAAACTAATAATATGCACGAGTACTTGTTACAGTTATGTTTAAAACAATAGCAGAGATTTTGATCGACATCAAAACTTAAATTTTAGGAGTGAGACTGAAGGAAAATCTACACATAATTTTGAAACTATTAAGAGTTTAGATTTTTAAGTCGTATAATTGAAGAGTGTCTCTGACCTCTACTTATGGACTTGCGCCCTTTGTGTGGTAAATTTTCTATTAGAAATTTGCTACTTGTTTCAGACACTTTTTTTGGAATAGTTTCAATATCTTTTTGAGCAATTCAATTATCGTTTCACAAGTTTAATATTTCACCAATGCACCGTGGTCTTACAATGGGTTTATTGGCAACAATTGACATTTGATTCAGAGGAGCTTAAGTTCTTAGTGGGATAAACAAATTTTAAATCTTCAACACCTTTCACCACCAGTATATGCAATGCAATATCCAATCGCTTTAAATTCAAAAACTAAAGGGATCTTTGATGAAATTTTTAAGGTTGTCCCAGATATCGGTTATAATTTTTTCTACTGAATCCATTTTACTACTTTCAATTTGTGATTAATCAATAATAAACATTCTTCTTCAATTATATTGGAAGAAGTCAGCCTATCAAAAGCAGATCGACATAGCTAAATCAATTAAAATTTTTGAGGTTTCACACACACAGTGAAAAAGTTGATATAAAATGGTGGTGGAGGCTATACAAATTGTACATATAAGTAGTCCTCATAATTTTCCAAGGTTCCACGAACTAAAAGATATAGTACGGGGTTCACTTGGGTCCTAAAGATCCCTTTGTCTTACTTATAAAGAGAATTATTTATTTCTGTATTTGCAATAAAAAAATGTGGAGTACTGCATTTGGTTCAGCAATCCTTGAAGGAGCTATGGATTAATCCCGCCATGGAATGATATGAAATTGGAAGGAGCTGCAGCCACAGAATCGCGATCGCGCAAAGTAGGAAAAGGTGAGAAATTCGTCTCCTCATTTCGACAAAGCAACAATGTTCATATACCGCAGCAACTGTGTCTCTCAAGAGAGCTATTGATATCTAAAGTATCTAAGCCAAATTATCGCTCGAAGCAGACACGTAGTTTCATTATTCCAATAGCATAGAGCTCATCCTCTACATTTCTTGCAAGCGGTGAGTGTTAAGGTATACAGATGATCAATGTCTTCGTCTATGAGTTTCACCCCTCTACACTCTTGGGCATCAGTTTTTAAGTTACCTTGATTAGTTCCTTGTCCGTGCTCGTATTTAATGATATGTGATATTCCTGACAAAACTCGATTTCATTTGGATACCTGTTAGACATCTAATTGCGGTCTTACTGTCGGTAAAAGTAACGATATATCGATCATATATTCTTGAATACCTCAGCCAGAATATCTCAGTCTTAAACGTGCTGCATTTCTTCGGTAATCTGAAGGATATCTGTATGTTAAATTCTTAAATAAGGACAACTCCACGAAATTTATTACCATTTGATTTAGATGACTTCTTGGGCCAAGCAAGAAGCTGGATATGATCGGATATTCTCCGAAATGGGTTCTCAATACTTTTAATATATATTTTTTTAAACAATTTTATCCTTATGAGTCCAAACCTACACACATCTACACATCACATCAGAAATGGCACTATTATTGACTACATACTTTTTGAATAGGACGCGGGGAGTGGTATCCTTCTAATCAAAAAAATATATATCACATATCTTTGAAAGTTTAAATTATTAAGTAATTTATTTTCAAGTTGATCATGATCAAGGGTGTTAACAAAAAATAAGGCACAGCCAAAATAGCATTCCTTCTTGCTTTTTATTCTACTGGACTGGTTTTGGGACTGATTTTTTTCTAAAGAATCATAAAATTTCCATAATTTTTTTTTGAAAATCTGGTACTCCTTGAAGCTTTGTTTTTGACTAAAAGAAAATCTGGGCCGATATGATATATAAAATTCTGTCTTAAGGTTTTCAAATCTAACGATTTTCCGTTGATTTCAAATTTTTTTATGTTCATGACCACAAAATGTTTCCTTTCTATCGAAAGGAATATTTTAAAGAAACTGATCCAATTGCTGACATTTTAATATTTTTGAAATTTGAGTAGACTTAATTAGATACTAATTAGCGCTTAAATTCATTAAATGTATTTAATTGATAGAAGGAGGTTATTCAAAGCGATTAATATCAATTTTACAAAAAATTACCACAAATTAAAGATATTCGATATTTTATTACAGTTGTTTTCTTAACTTTAAATAGAATTTAAGTTTATAAATTTATTAACAGATTTTTCTGCTATTTTACTGCTCCTGCGTTTTTATTCTTTTCCATTTTACTGAAAAAGAAATTTAATACAAGACAAAAATATTATTAAGAGTATAAATTTACTGAAAAAAGGAGGCAGCAGAAAGTAACAAAAATTTAAGTATAAAGAAGAAAATAAGAGGAAAACAACCGCAGCACAGTGTTTCCAAATTAATTTTTTTTGGAAATAATTTTCATTAGAGAAATCGTAATGAAATTATGCATGGGAAAAGCTGAGTTGTTTTCGAATTGAGCTGGAGGAGCTCAGTCTCTCACCTGTTGAGAGACGTGGTTGGTTGATCCCCTAAATTTGGTCACATTGGACATGAGTTTAGAGAAAAGAAATTTTATATATATAGTTCATCTTAATTGCTAAAAAGGTACGCTTATTTGTGAATTTGATTTCTTATAGCTTTAGAGATATTCAAGTCGAAATAGTTTTTTACGCATTTGAGCTTTAAAAAATCACTTTCTGAGTCAAGTTAACGATATCCGTCTGCCTATTTGTCTGTCATGCTGGCTGTTCATGTAATCGTTGTGAACACTCTACGGCTCAAAATTTTTGAAAAATCTTAATGAAATTCAATACATTTTACCATTTTGGCCCAAGAACGAAGCCTACTGAAATTGACCATGTTCAGTGGAATATTACAAGAACCTGCCATACAAATGTCCTCCCAGAATAAATATTTAAACTCATATAAGTTCTAAATATAAAGCGATTCGACAAAAATAAATCTTATGATATTCTAAAACAATGTACGAATGTCCGTCCAATACTTCTCATAGGTTCCATACAAGTCCCTTTCCAAACATCACTTTGAGCGGCATAAATTTCACATGTTTGTTGAAATTGTAATAATTATTAGTCATATTAAGATAAATGTATGCAAATATTGCTCTGCAAAATTATACGAGGGTCGTCCATAATTTTTTGCAACTCCCATAAAACTCAAACAATTTAAAACATTTAAAAAATATAAGATTATACAAGGGTCATTCTATACTTTTTCGCTTATATTGTATTAAATTTAAATTGAGAATGGATTTTAGTCACAGAAAAGAAAATGAGGATAAACTTTTTGTTATAGGAAAAATTAAGAAAACATTTTTTGTTACAGAAATACTTGAGAATCATTTTTCTATAAAAAAATTAGTATCAGTTTTTGTTAAAGGGAAAAATTATGATAAATTTTTGTCATAGAAAAACTAAAGGATACAGTTTTGTAATTCATAAAATTTATAATCAATTTTTCCTATAAATGAAATTGATGACTAATTTTTCTTACAGATAAAATTTAAAATAATTTTTTCTTATAGATGAAATTGATGATCAACGTTTGTTATATAAAAATTTTAGAATAAATTTTTTTAATTGAAAAAATGATGAACAATTTTTCTTTTAGATGAAATTGATGATCAACGTTTGTTACATAAAAATTTGAGAATAAATTTTTCTAAAAGAAAAAATGATGATCAATTTATCTTATAGATGAAATTGATGATCAACGTTTGTTATAAAAAATTTGAGATAAATTTCTTCTTATAGAAAAAATGATGATTAATTTTTCTTATAGATGAAATTGATGATCAACGTTTATTTTATAAAAATTTTAGAATAAATTTTTCTAATAGAAAAAATGATGAACAATTTTTCTTATAGACGAAATCGATGATCAACGTTTATTTTATAAAAATTTTAGAATAAATTTTTCTAATAGAAAAATGATGATCAATTTTTCTTATAGATGAAATTGATGATCAACGTTTGTTATAAAAAATTTGTGAATAATTTCTTCTTATAGAAAAAATGATGATTTATTTTTCTTATAGATGAAATTGATGATCAACGTTTGTTATATAAAAATTTTAGAATAAATTTTTTTAATTGAAAAAATGATGAACAATTTTTCTTTTAGATGAAATTGATGATCAACGTTTGTTATATAAAAATTTAGAATAAATTTTTCTAATAGAAAAAATGATGAACAATTTTTCTTATAGATGAAATTGATGATCAACGTTTGTTTTATATAAATTTGAGAATAATTTCTTCTAATAGAAAAATGATGAACAATTTTTCTTATAGATGAAATTGATGATCAACGTTTGTTATATATAAATTTGAGAATAAATTTTTCTAATAGAAAAAATGATGAACAATTTTTCTTATAGATGAAATTGATGATCAACGTTTGTTATATAAAAATTTGAGAATAAATTTTTCTAATAGAAAAAATGATGATCAATTTTTTCTTATAGATGAAATTGATGATCAACGTTTGTTATATAAAAATTTGAGAATAATTTTTTTTTTAATTGAAAAAATGATAAATTTTTCTTATAGATAAAATTGATTATTGACGTTTGTTGTATAAAAATTTGAGAATAAATTTTTCTAATAGAAAAATGATAATCAATTTTTCTTATAGATGAAATTGATGATCAACGTTTGTTATATACAAATTTGAAAATAAATTTTTCTAATAGAAAAAATGATGATCAATTTTTATTATATTTTGTATTTTATTTATATAAAAATTTTAGAATAAATTTTTTAATAGAAAAATGATGATCAATTTTTCTTAAAGATGAAACTGATGATCAACGTTTTTCATACAAAAATTTTAGAATAAATTTTTTTAATTGAAAAAATTATGAACAATTTTTCTTAAAGATGAAATTGATGATCAACGTTTTTTATACAAAAATTTTAGAATAATTTTTTTAATTGAAAAAATGATGAACAATTTTTCTTAAAGATGAAATTGATGATCAACGTTTGTTATATAAAAATTTGAGAATAAATTTTTCTAATAGAAAAATGATGATTAATTTTTCTTTTAGATGAAATTGATGATCAACGTTTGTTATATAAACGTTGATCATCATTTTTTCTAATAGAAAAAATGATGATCAATTTTTCTTATAGATGAAATTGATGATCAATTTTTCTTATAGATGAAATTGATGATCAACGTTTGTTAAATAAAAATTTGAGAATAAATTTTTCTAATAGAAAAATGATGATCAATTTTTCTAATAGAAAAAATGATGATTAATTTTTCTTATAGATGAAATTGATGATCAAAGTTTGTTATATAAAAATTTGAGAATAAATTTTTCTAATAGAAAAAATGATGATCAATTTTTTCTTATAGATAAACGTTTGTTATATAAAAATTTGAGAATAAATTTTTCTAATAGAAAAATGATGATTAATTTTTCTTTTAGATGAAATTGATGATCAATTTTTTATAAAAAAATATGATCAATTTTTCTTATTGAAAAAATTGTGGATAATTTTTTTCTAAAAAAATAAAAAACGATTGGGAAACACTGCCTGCAGTTAAGTATAAATAACAAAAATATATTTAGAATAATAATTGTAAGAATAATAATAAATTTATATTTTTCATATCACCAGCACATGAATGCTGACAGTTTCAAAAAAAGTTTCTGAAAACCTTATGAAATTCCATACAAAAAATAGACTTTCCAACACTCACAATTATATCTCGCCCACCATTTATTACTTCGACAAACGACATTCAACTTAACAACATTCAGCATTAACTCAATATCAACCAAAATAACCAGCCTAGAAAATATGCACAGACAGCAAAATAGACAGACAGACAGACAAACAGTAATACAAATAAAATATATAGTATTAACGATTTACTATCACATAGTCAGTCACTCACTCACTCACTTACACACTTTATTCACTTTAGTATTTATCTAAGTACGTTTGGATGTGAAAAAGTACTTGAGACTTAAAGTACATTATTTTCATGCATAATTCCAAGTTTGTCGGAAATTACAACAAAAATTACTGCAGAAATGTAAATGAACAACAACAACAAAAACAAATTTATGAAGAATATTTGAGATTTTAGTTGAAGTCACAACTTAATAAATTTCTTATATAACGTGTTTTAGCTGGTGACTTAAATAAAGTGAAATTATGTAATAAAGAAATTTCTAGAAGGAAGAGTCTCTTGGCAAACAGTTGGAAATTATTTTGATTTAATAAAATTTATTTTAATCTCATTTTTCTCACTTTGGTGAGAATAAATTATGTTAATCAAGAATAATGAGGATTTTGTGACCCCAAGTGATTTTGGTTAATAACATTAAAGAAAACTAGTTCACAGGCTTCACAAACACTTTAATTCAAACATTCAAACATTTTAACTCCAGAGACAATTTAAAATTAGTGTGAATTACAGAGAGACCAACGATTCGATGTTTGTGGTAGTGAAAAAGGGAGATCACTTTTTTATCCTAAAAAAACGTTGAAGACCAATTAATGTTATGGCAAAATTTTAGGATCATTTGAGGATGAGTTTTTGTCATAGGAAAAAAAGGACATTTTTCTATAGAACAAATTAAGGATCAATTTTTGTCATAGGAAAAATAGGACATTTTCTATAGAACAAATTAAGGATCAATTTTTGTCTTAGAAATATTAAGATCCAAGTTTAGATATAGAAGAAATATAGATCCCTTTTTGTTACAGGAAGAATAAGGATGTATTTTTTGTTATAGAAAAAAATTCTGAATCAATTTTTGTAATAACAAAATTAGAGGATCAATTTTCGATATTGAAAATATTGAAGATGAATTTTTATCATAGAAAATATTGAGGATTAATTGTTGCTATAGAAAAAGTTAGAGATCATGTTTTTCATTGTAAAAATTTAGGATAAATTTTTGTTAAAGAAAAAATTGAAGATCAATTTTATAAAAAAGTTACGATCAATTTTTATTATAAAACTGATCTTCAGTTTTTCTTTCTTTTATAGAAAATATTGCGGAAAAGAGATAATATTTTTCTTATAGAAAATGTTATGTATAAATTTTGTGTGAAAAATTTGAGGATAAATATATATTTTTTGATTATAAAAGTAAATGAGGAACAATATTTTTCATGAAAAGAAACTGATGATCAAATTTAGGATCAATTTTTTTCATTAAAAAATTGAGCATAAATTTTTGCTATAGAATAAAATGAGGAAAATTTTTTATTATAACAAAATTTAGGAGCAGTTTTCTTTGTAGAAAGAGTTGAGATCAATTTTTGACATAGGAAATTTTATCATTCTTGTTATAAAATTGAATTAATTTGTTATAGAAAAAAATGATTTTGTCATAAAATTATAAATTTGTTATAAGAAAAACTGGACATTAAATTTTGCTATAGAAAAAGTTGGGTGTGATTTATGTTCTTATAAGAAATTTAAAAAAAATTATCCTCTATGAAAAATTGAGGATAATTTTTTTAAAGAAAATATTGAGGAACAATTATTTTCTTATAAAAATTTTGAATAAAATTTTTCGATTCTTTTTTATAGAAAAATTATGAATCATTCTATATAGAAAAAAATCATAGAACAAATTTTTTCATAGAAAAACTTGAGAATTATTATTTTTTTTGCAGAAAGAAGTAAAAATCAAATTTTTGGATAGAAAAATGAGGATAATTTTTTCAGAGAATATAATTTAAGCTTCTTTTATAGAATAATGAGCATAAATTTCAATAGAAAAAATTCTGTTTCACAAAAAATTGGAATGATTTTTTTTATAAAAAATAAAATCTTTTATAGAAAACAACTAGAATTTAAGTTTCTTTTGTAGAAATATGGGGGTCATTTTTTTTATAGAAGAAATTTTATTACAGAATAAAATTTGATTGAATTATTCATAAGAACAATACAATAACAATTACAACAAATTTTTGTTATAGGAAAAGTTGAGGACAGATTTTTGTTTCATGGAAAAAATGAAAATCATTTTTTTTATAGAGAAAAATGGGGATCACTTTTTTTAGAAAAAGATAAGTAACGATTTTTTCAATGAAAAAAGACGATCGACTTTATCAGTGGAAAAAGTTCTGAACAATTTTTTTTATAAAAAAATTGAGTATAAATTTTTGTTATAGAATAGATTGAAGATTAATTTAGGAGAAATATTTCTCATAGAAAAAATTCGGAAAGTTGTCCACAAATTTTTCTTTACAAAAAAGTTATCACAAAATTTCTTTTCTATGTAGAAATTACAAATGATGAAGAATTTCTCTTTTGACAAAAAATTTTTGCCATATAAAATTTTTATAAAAATATTTGAACAATCGAATTAAAATGTTTCATTTTAATTGACTTTTTTTAAGTTAACAAGACACATTTTTTATATTTTAATCTCAAAGAAAATTTATTATTTATTTCCTAAAAATCAGTTTCATTGTCAGTTAAAAGTGCCACCACCTCCTCGTATTTGTTCATTATATGAAAAATGGTCGTATCTATGAGAAGTAAGTGTATCCTTTGTTGGTGTTGTTGTCTATTTGACTGTCAAGTTGAGTGGCTGACATTGAATTATCAGCTTTTGTTTGGCAAACGAATACATAATTCTAGACTCTTAAAGTCAAATAATATTCTGATAAATTTTAAGCATCACACACCCTACACGCCAAAATAAGAGAGAGTTGATTTATCTGGGGTTTTTAAGTCTGATTTTAAAGAGATAAATGAAACTTTGTTTAATAAAATCTAAAATCTACATATTGAGTTTATGTATCTGAAAAATGTATGTAAAGTATCTCGTTTATATATTTACATTCTGTCTCCAACAAATAAATATTCCGCACAATATTCCTCTAATCTAGTTTATCTGTTTATCTGTTGTTGGAAAAATTTATATGTTTCTCTCAACCAGCAGATGTGTGTTGTATGGGACCAGTGAAACCAACTGGGCCATTATCTAGTCACAAAACACAAAATATTCATCTAACAAATATTCGCTGTATTTGTTAGATACAAACAAAACAAAAAAAACCCAAACTGTGAGTCTTTTGAGTTGCAAATCTTTCTTCATTCGTTCGTTCGTTTGATTGTTTGTCAGTTTTTTTTTTTTTGGAGAAAATTATTTGTTAGTGTGGATGTTTTAAAATTGAATAAGTGAGTGAGTGAGTGACTGGATGAAAGGCGTGTGTAGGTTTTATATGTGTCAAGAGTTTGTTAAATTTCTTTGTTGCCAAACATGTTGCAAAGATACGACCAAAAACTCAAACACACAAATAAGAATGCTATATTCGGCTAAGCCGATACTTCAATACCCTACACCACAAATGTGCCCGAAGTAATACGTTATGTTTCGTACATACAAACTCACGCATATTCACACAAACGTATAGAATATATAAAAGTTTTTCGTGAATGTAACTTAATGAGTCATAAAATTTGTTATATTTTTTGGACTATAATTTTTTTCTCCTGAACCGATTTTGATAATGGTAGTGAAGTCAGTATAATTTTATATTATGGCAAAATTTCTTTGTAAATTGTAGATTTTTAAATTTTAAATTTTAAATTTTACTAAAGTTTTTCGCTGGAACTAAAGGTTGTCGCCTATATCGGTCTACATTTTTTAATACACCAAACAGATTTTACCGGTTTTAAATAGAATACTTTCCAGATTGAGATCTGTCAATTATTGTAGATGTGAGCGTACCCCCAACAACAAAAAGACGGACAGAAAAACAGACATATAAGCCGACAGACAGACAGACAGACAGACAGACAGACAGACGGACATAGCAAAGTCGACTCAGATATTGATTTGATGCAGGAATGTTTATACATTATGTGGTCTTAAGTGATTCCTTCTTAGCGTTGCAAACGGGACGACTAAGTTAATTCACCCTGTGGTGATGGAGGGTATACAAATTCCTGAACAAAGGAATTTTCTATTTTTGCTGTTAGAAGAAATTTACGTAGAAATCATAGAGAATTTATGGATGTACAAATGAAAAATGAAAGAATGAATGAATTAATGAAAATATGAATAGATGAATAGATTACATATGAATAACTATTTTTGGGTTTAGATCATTTTCAAGATAATTGATGTGATGCGAATGAGTTTATTTCAGTTTTTTTTTGTATGTAAATATTCACCAAACACATGTTGCCAAAGGAGAGATATTTTGTTATCGATGTAATTTGTTGACAACATATGTAAATGAAAGAGATTTAAGAGAAATTCCAATCGATATACAATTTAATATAAGATTTTAAGATTCATTTTATATCTAATATAAAAATGAAATTTAGTCTTTATTAGAGAATTTTTAAATCGTAAAATCAAAACAACAATTTTACTCAGATAAATTTTCTCAAAATTGGAAGTCGTGAACATGTTTAAAAAGAAAATTTCTTTAATAGAAAAATTTTCTATATTTTCCAAAAAAAAAAAATATAATGTTAAAATCGGTCGAGCCCTCTTATGTTTACCCTACCACATTGTTGATTATTTATCAACAACCTTCGTGTAATTTACTTCTTACAAAAATCACTTAAAAATGTCATTTTTGTTATATTTCGTATCTTTAAGATTCATACAAACAGAATATATCAAACCAAATCGGTCCATAATTTCCTAGAGCACTAATCATAAGATTAGTTTCTATGAGGTTTGGACCATAATTTTCCAAAAGTGCAATAGTGTAGGGTGTTATACAGTTAGTTTTAACGGCAATTTAACTCTTACTTGTTATACCCTCCACCACCACGATTGGTGAAGAGCGTATACTTACTTTGTCATTCCGTGTGTAACGCTAAGAAGGAATCATCTCGGACCCCATAATGTATATATATTCCTGCGTCAAAACAAAATCTGAGTCGATTTAGCTATGTCCGTCTGCCTGTCTGTAGTTGGTACGCTCACATCCGCAATAATTGACAGTGCTCAATAAAATTTTGTCTGAGTATTATCTATAGTCCTGAAAAGTTGTCTGTTTAAAACCAGCAAAATCGGTTCAGTATATTAAGAGATATAAACCCATATCTAAGACAACGTCTAACTTAAAGCAAAGAACTTTAATAAAATTTTCAATTAAAAATCAACAAATTGGAATAAAATTAATTAAAATAAATTACCATAATATCAAAATATATATATACGTCATTACTATTCTAAAAATCATCAAAATCGGTTCAGTAGAAAAAAAGTTACAGCCAAAAATATAACTAATTTTATGACTTATTAAATTTCTTTGTTATATATAAGAAATACATACGCATATTTTATGCGTTTGTGAGTGTATATGTGTGATTGTATGTGTGTATAATGTAGGAAATATAATTTATTTATGTCTTAGGGTTTGGTGGTGGAGGGTTTGAAAATTCGGCATAGCCGAACACACCATTCTTACTTGTTATATTGTCATTCTAAGAAAATTTTCTCTTTATAGGAAATTTTAAGAAAATTTCCTCTTTATAGGAAATTTTATGAAAATTTCCTCTTTATAGGAAATTTTAAGAAAATTTCCTCTTTATAGGAAAATTTAAGAATATTTCCTCTTTATAGGAAATTTAAAGAAAATTTCCTCTTTAAAGAAAATTTTAAAAAAATTTTCTCTTTAAAGAAAATTTCCTCTTTATAGAAAATTTTAAGAAAATTTCCTCTTTATAGAAAATTTTAAGAAAATTTCCTCTTTATAGAAAATTTTAAAAAAAATTTCCTCTTTATAGAAAATTTTAAAAAAATTTCCTCTTTATAGAAAATTTTAAAAAAATTTCCTCTTTATAGAAAATTTTAAAAAAATTTCCTCTTTATAGAAAATTTTAAAAAAATTTCCTCTTTATAGAAAATTTTAAGAAAATTTCCTCTTAATAGAAAATTTAAAGAAAATTTCCTCTTTTTAGAAAATTTTAAGAAAATTTCCTCTTTATAGAAAATTTTAAGAAAATTTCCTCTTTATAGAAAATTTTAAGAAAATTTCCTCTTTATAGAAAATTTTAAGAAAATTTCCTCTTTATAGAAAATTTTAAGAAAATTTTCTCTTTATAGAAAATTTTAAGAAAATTTCCTCTTTATAGAAAATTTTAAGAAAATTTCCTCTTTATAGAAAATTTTAAGAAAATTTCTTCTTTATAGAAAATTTTAAGAAAATTTCCTCTTTATATGAAATCTAAAGAAAACTTCATCTTTATAGGAAATTTAAAGAAAATTTCCTCTTTATAAGAAATTTAAAGAAAATTTCCTCTTTATAGGAAATTAAAAAAAATTTCTCTTTGTAGGAAATTAAAAAACAATTCCTCTTTATAGGAAATTTAAAAAAAATTCCTCTTTTGGGAAATTTAAAAAAAAATTTCTTCTTTATAGGAAATTTCAAAAAAATTTCCTCTTTAAAGGAAATTTTAAGAGAATTTCCTCTTTACAGGGAATTTTAAGAAAAAGGAAATTAAAAAAAATCCTCTTTATAGGAAATTTTATGAAAATTTCCTTTTTATAGGAAATTTTATGAAAATTTCCTCTTTATAGGAAATTTTATGAAAATTTCCTCTTCATAGGAAATTTTATGAAAATTTCCTCTTCATAGGAAATTTTAAGGAAAATTCCTCTTTATAGGAAATATTAAGAAAAGTTCCTCTCTATAGGAAATTTTAAGAAAATTTCCTCTTTATAGGAAATTTAAAGAAAATTTTCTCTTTATAGGAAATTTTAAGAAAATTTTCTCTTTATAGGAAATTTTAAGAAAATTTTCTCTTTATAGGAAATTTAAAGAAAATTTTCTCTTTATAGGAAATTTTAAGAAAATTTCCTCTTTATAGGAATTTTTAAGAAAATTTCCTCTTTAAAGGAAATTTTAAGAAAACTTTCTCTTTAAAGGAAATTTTAAGAAAATTTTCTCTTTATAGGAAATTAAAAAAAAAATTCCTCTTAATAAGAATTTTTAAGACAATTTCTTTTTTTTAGGAGTTTAAAAAATTCTTTTAAAATTCGGAAAAATTCGTTTTTATACGAAATTTGCTCTTTGTATTTCTGTTCGCGTTTTTTAGAAATTTTGTCCTTAAATTAAATTTTCCTTTTTATAGAAAATTTTAATAAATTTATGAAAATGTTTTCTTTGTAAGAATTTTTAACAAAATTTCCTTTGAAGTAAAATATTTAAAAGAAATTCTCTTTATAGGAAATTTGAATAAAATTTCCCCTTTGTTGGAAATTAAAAGAAAATAATTTTTATAGGAAAATAAAAAAATCAAGGAAATTTTAGAAAAAATTGAATTTTTTAAGAAAGTTTATGAGGATTATTTTTTTATATTTTTTTTAGAAAATTTCCTATTTTACAAAAAGAAAATAATCTTTATAGGAAAGTTAAGAAAATTTCATCTGCATTGGAAATGTTCAATTTTTGATAACTCTCTCACATTGCAAAGAAAAACAATTTCACTAAACTCCAGTGTCAGTTTCCTTAAACTTTTATTACTCAAGATTTGTGGCAAAATTTTAACCTCAACAGATATCAAATATGAAAACAACAAACATACAGAAAAAATCTACAAACAAACAAATGAAAATATCTAAGAAAATCCTAACAACATCATCCATATAAATATTCATTCATTCATTCATCATCATTTACTTTTATTTTCATTGTTGTTTTTCTACATTCTAGGAAAATTTCTTTGGTTTACATTTAACACGTGCCACTTGGAGCAGGATATGTGTTTGTTCCCGTAAAACAGTCATAACCTCTATAAGACAAACGATTTTATAGTTTTCATATATATATTTTTTACTTAAGAAAACTTGAAAGATTTCCAGGGATTTGCATAGAATTTAGTTGGGAAATTTTTTGTTAATACACTCGACAAGTTGTGATTGCTTGAAGGGAGGGGTAGGAATGGGGGGGGGGGAAGGCTGGTAGAAAGTAAAAACTATTTAGCGTTTTTGACATGTCTCTGGGTGGCTTAAACTTTTAGTAACTGTTTGTTAAGTTCTAATAGAAACTTTTTACTATAACACACACACACACTCACACGGTTACACAGTTTTCTTTCTCTCTTTTTGCAATTTCAACTAGAATTGTAGAAGTTTTCTGTGAACTTATTTCGTTGTTTTTGTTAACAACAAGTTATTTTCTTGTGGTTTGTTGTTATTGTAACGGAAAGTAAATATTGATAATATGTTAACATGATGCCAATTGTCATGTAAGAGCATAAAACAAAGAGTTATTGATGTTATAACTGAAGGGGGGGAGGGCTAAAGTTTAGGAAAGATTTTTTAATATTTTGAAAAGAACAGGAAATTGATTTGATACATTGTACACTTCAGTAGAATAAATATTATGGATTTATGTCGATCCTTCTAAAGTATAGAAAGAAGAGTCCAACTTTCCACAAAACTACATCTTCAATTATTAATGATATCTGTCCTTCCGTCCGTTCATTGAAGAAAGATTTTATTTTACTTTTTAATTTATTTCATATATTGTACTCTTTTCCATTGGGGAATATATGAATTTGTGCATATACTTTTAAAATACAAGAAGAACAGTACTATTTTCACCTAAAATTATATCCAGAATTATCATCTCAATGGTTCCTACAGTCCATCCACTAAAGAAACATGTGGAATATTTTCAAAAGGGAGGAAATCGGTTTTATACATTGAAATCTTAACCAATAAAGTTATTATGGATTTGTGCTCATGTTTCTGAATCACAAAATGAATGTCCAATTTTCACCTAAAATAATATTCAGAATTCTTATCTCAATGGATTTAATAAATTCCATCCTTCTGTCCATCTGTTTAAGAAATATGTTCATCATTTTGAAAAAGAGGAAATTGGTTTAATACATTGAACTCTTTATCAATAAAGGTAAAATGGATTTGTGCTAATAATTCTAAAGTTTGGAAATAATACTGTAATTTTACACGAAATATATCTGGAATTACCATCTAAGTAGACATGAAGACGTCCTTCCGTCTGTCCGTATAGAAAAATTTGATGAATTTTTGAAAAAAGGAAGTTGATTTGATACATTAAACTCTTCGCATTGCAGGTACTATGGATTTGTGCTCATGTTTATGAAGGGCAGAAATTATAATCCAACTTTCATCTAAAATAATATCCATAACTATCATCTGAATAGACTTAACGATGTTCGTCCTTTTATCCATCCATTCAAGAAACATATTCAATATTTTGAAAAAGAAGAAATTGGTTTGATACATTTAACTCTTTACAAATAAAAGTATTATGAATTTGTGCTAATGGTTTTAAGTTCTAAAATTTGTATAAAAATATATCCGGAATCACCATTTAAATTGTCTAAATAGACCTGATGATGTTATTCTTTCCGTATATATTTTCAAAAAAATTGCAAAATCCTGAAAAATGGATGTAGATTTGATACATTGAACTCTTCACCATTGTAGCTATAATGGCTTTGTACTTAGTCTCTGATAGGACAGAATTGAGGATCCAACATCCATCTAAAATTATGTCCATAATTATCATCTAAATAGATTTAAAGATGTCCGTCATTCTGTCCATCCATTAAAAAATTGTTCAATATTTTTTAAAAAAATTAATATTGAAGTCTTCACCAATAAAGGTATTATGGATTTGCACAATTTTTCTAAAGTACAGAGAAAATAGTCCTATATTCAATATGTCCAAAAATAGCATAGGAATTGACTTCACAATGTCTTTCCTTCCGTCCGTCCATAGAACACTTTGAAAAAAAAAAGGAAATTGATTTCTTACATTGAACTCCTTATCATTGTAGGTATTACAGATTTAATCTTATGTTTCCCACGTACAGAAAAAATAGTTCAATTTCTACCTAAAACTATATCGACAATTATCATCTAAATAGACTTATCGATGTCCATTAATCCCCCCGCCCATCTATAATAGTACATATAAATGTAAATGTTCTCAGCTCCTCTGCCAGACTTAATTCTACCAATCTAGTTACTGCAAAGCAATTCTTTTCCTTTCTTCCACCATTCCAAACCTTCACCTCATCTCTTTAATTAATCCCCTTTCTCCCAGATCTTCAAACAATAATCGATAAAAAAAATTGTCTGTAAATATTTCCTTAAGCATTTTTTTCTGCCTCATTTGCATTCTTATTATTTGTTCGTTTATTTATTTTATTTTTCTCATTCCCTCCTGTTGTTCTTGTTCTCTTTTAATTTTCAATTTACTTCATTAATCTTGATTACAAGTGATGATACCTGACTGACTAAGGTGAACTAAGCGAGCAAGCGAATGAACGAAGGAGTGAAAGACTGAATGAGTGAAATGTGCCTCTTTTATGTGAACTGTCAACAGATTTTTATCCAAACGTTAGGAGTCATATGATTTAACATTCATTTTCATCATCCACCGACATTTTTTGCTTGTGTTAATATATTTTACGATAATTTTGTTTTTTTTTTTTTTAACCACAAAAGAGGGAAATGTGAGATTTAACAGGGAAGATAAGGAATGTGAAATACGCTATGGAAGAAACTTATTATAGAGACTCAGAATTTGTTCCAAGAGGATATTTAATTATATAGAAACAATATGACAAATTGGATCGATCATCGCTAATCAACCAGCATATTTCATTACTCTCTTTGAGATGACGTTTTATCGTTGTTGGGGCTTAATAATTTTTCTCGAATCTTCTCTTAATTCTATTCTTGTACAGGATCGATGATCGGTCTACGGTTTCATATTTATCGTTTTTTTATAATAACGCTACCTATGTTTGATGAAGTGGTGCAGAACTTTGCTTATTGTTTATTCTCTCTTTTTTTCAATCAAACAGTCTGACATAGCAATCAAGAGTCCTACAGGATCTATATATTCTAAAATTCCAAAGACTAAATTTTAAAACAGAATACAGTTTCGAATACCAAACGTGTTATTAATCGCATGTTAATAGTTATTTCCAGACCACTAATAAATTAGGACTCTACGGACCAAGATTCCGTATTTCCAATTTTTCTTTACATTTTTTACGGAATGGAAAATTTGGCAGTTTTTGAAGGTTTTTTTTCAGCTCAAAATCGACAGTGATGCTAAAAAATTAATTCTTTGGCTCTCAAGCAAATATATAGTCCGTCAGTTCGTGGTCGGCTAAGGTTTTGAAAAGCTGTAAAATCAATTCTTCGATTCTGAATCATCTAAATAAAAGTTGTAATACGATTCAGATCTTCAGACGTTTGAAGGGATTTTTAATTTAAAATAGACGAAGAAATAAATTCGTCACTCAAACAATGATATAGTCCAACAGCTTGGATCGACAAATATTTTGAAATCCGATAAGATTAATTCTTCGTTTACTCTTCCCTCATATTCTTTACTCTCTTTTTTATTAATATTTTTGCAGAAGGACTGAGAATAGACTTTATAATTGACCAAGTGTGAAAATATGGACCGATCGTAAAGAAACTGTAGAAGGATTTGTGCCCTATTCCAACTTTATGTAACAACACTTTGTTCAAATGTCTTTGAGGTGAAATTCACTTTAATTTTTGCCAACATTTTCTTTTATCTCCTCAAAATTTTTAATTTTCGACAAAATCACATTACATTCCATCCCTTTATGCCGCATAATGAAAAATTTAAAGCTGAAAAAACACAAGTCCATATCATGTAAATTAATATGTGTCTGGATTGTATAGAGTTTAATATCAAGGCGACGTTAAGCTGATAAAGATAAAAAACTAACAAAAAAATATATAAGAAAAATCAACAACAATGAAGCTTAAATTAAGAGTGAAATATTAAAGAAGAAGAAAGAAAGAAAACATCATCACAACTAAAATTACGTGCAAATTTGCATATCAGTGATAAATGTGTCACGTGAGTGTTAAAAAAGCGTTCAAGTAACAAGTGTACTGGTGGAATGGTATAGATGTATGTGTGTGTAATATAAATACTGGAAATATCCTCTTAGGCGTATGAGTAACATAAATAAATAAATTTAATGGCTGACATACATAATACATATACATACATACATACATACATACATACATACATACATACATACATACATACATACATACATACATACATACATACATACATACATACATACATACATACATACATACATACATACATACATCATACATACAACATACACATATTTATTTTACTTCATAAATGAACTGTTCAGTATAATTTCATGCAAAAAAAACTTACAATCTATTCAAAATGACAATGTGTGTGTGTGTGAGAGAGAAAAATAAGAGACTTATGATGTCAGGAAGAAATATATATTTTACATAAATTTAAAGAATATAAAAACACAGATAAATGGAGAGAGAAAAGGAATTTAAATTCGACCATATTGAGTTTCTCGTAAAAAAAATAAAACTCTTTAGATCATATGGATTCTAAAAAAAGGATCACTTTCAAATATAAGTCCTTTTACGATTAACAATTAAAAAGTACTACATGATTCTTCATTTCGAATTCAATTTTTTAATAACTAAAAAAGTCGAAAAGTACCTACCAAAAAAAAAAAGTACCAGAACAACATATTAACTATTAAGAATGTTATATTCAGCTATACCACGCACACACATACACTTAAAAACACATACAATATATAAATGTATTTCTTATTTCTTATCGCAATGAAGTGCATATAACTTAATGTTGTGGCTGAATTTTTATTGAGCTCTGTCAATTATTGTGAATGTGAGCTTGCCGACTACAAGCTGACAGACAGATAGGGCGTCGTTATGAGATCTTAGTCTTCCTCTTTACTTTACAGACGAAAAGCTAATATATTTCTTCATTTTTAATACCCTTCACTACTTAAAAGTATCAGTTAGTACCTTTAGCTGATTTGAAAAGTACCATAGTTAATTTAACACAAATTAGTTTCAACAAATATACAAATATGTGTCCCTAATTCAAATAGTACCAGTGGAATTCTATTTAGTACCATTTGTTGCAACACAAAACCTCTTACATTCATTTGAAATTGAATAAAATTTTAAACTTTGCCCACGTATGCCAAATTTCACATAAAAACATTCAATCGTTAAGTTCCAAAAAGTATACAAAAATTAGTCCATAATTCAAATAGTATTCCAATTGCTACCTTTTGTTGATTATATTTGCTATTTTTAGCATTTAAATTTTGAGATTTGAATTTTTCGAGATAGAAATAGTACCAACTAATCCCCTCTCATTTATTTCACCCTTCACTATCGGTGAAGAGCATATATTAATTTGAGCTATATAACTCTTATATATGCATGAAACAATTTTGTTTTTAAATCGTCGCTATAATTTTCTAACTGTCTTGAATAAATGTCACTAGTTTGGCGAATCGATCCACATTTTGGTTTAGCTTCCATTTAAGGCTTCATTCCAGAGAAGATTTTTATGCTAATAAGATTCTATACTTTGAACCAATTTTATTGAAATTCGGTAAAATCATATTTGAAATGGTGTAAGAAAGTACCAAATTATAAATTTTATCCTTATTTCCTAAAAAGTACCAAAACCCAAAAGTACTAAATAGTGTGTTAACATTGTTTTTTTTTTTTTAAGAAAAATTATATTTACGGATTTTATTTTTAGTAATACCCTACATCATCATATGTTCAGATGTTTGTAACGGATAGAAAAATAGTCCCCACCACCACTTTTAAATACACCATTTAACTCAGAATCACTTCTTTAGACGATTTTACCATGAAACTAGTTATGATTTGTCCATTATTTCATACAGCCCCATTCCCACCGGAATATGGTTTTTGGTTCATAAACCTCCAAAATATGAAACAATTTTTACCAAAATTTTTCGAAAATAACTCTTATGCTATTTTATCATGTCTAATTGGTCCCATACAACCCAGTTAGAAAAATCACTTTGAAAAGCATAAATCTCATATATATTTGGGTCAAATTAAGATAAATATTTGCAAAAATCGATTTTATTTAAGAGTCGCTTTATAATTTTTTCTAGTTCCAATATAATCCTTCCAAACAAATCCGTTCAAAAAGCATAAATTACACATCAATATATGTCTGATATTAATCCAATGTAGACTTAAGCATAAAGCAGAAAAGCATATTATACGAGACTCGTTCATAAAGTTTTCGTATCAGCTATTTCCAACCAACGATGTTGTCTAGGATTTGACCAACTGTAACATTTTTACTCGTTTTAATTAAATTGTGAATATATCTTGAAAAGAAAAGTTTATCCCCTAAAATTTCGGACTACTGGAGAGGAAGTACCAAATTTATATTTTTGTTCTGCAATGTAAGTTTCTACTCACCAAAAGTACAATATTTCAAAAAAGTACCAAAAGCACATTTTTTCATTTATATTTCAATTCACGAATTATATGATTTCCGAATTCCCCACTTTTTCACAACTTTAATTTTCCCTATTAAATTATTAATGTAACCCACTTTACCAGAAACCATATCAAATTCAGGTAATTCCAAAGAAAACTTTTGTAACCATAAAACAATAGATTCCAAAAATGTCTTTAGTCTCGTTAATTCCATTGAAATTTGACATTGAAATACATTTGTATTTCAGGACAATGAAATATCCTGCAGATACATTTAGGTCAGAAGTCTTATGTTTACCTTTACTCTGCTATTTGACAATTAGTACTTGTTGTTGTATTTACTCTCCTATTTAAAATTTCAAGGTAAAATTGACTTTAACTGAGAAAAGCAGAAAATATTCTCGATGCATCATTTCTTTTCCTTTTTGTATGAAATTTTCTTTAGTAGATTTTATCTGCCACATGCTTAAGGATTTTATATATATACAAACACACACACACATACATAAGTATAATTTACATTACTCTCTTTGGGTTAAAGGAAACACTTGCAAGATAGCAAACATACACACACATATATATATACACAGACATACATAGAGAGCAGAGTACATAATATCAAGGCTGTTGAATTATTGCAGATTGTGGTTTAAGGGCACATCACAATTTGGTTTCACTTATATAAGTATATTTAGAACCATCATTAAATTGTTTGGTTTACTAAAGATATTTCATCTTAAGAATATTATGGTTTTTATGGCGGATGAGGAATGTTTTGATATAAAACGCGTAAACTCTGGCAAAGTGAAACTTAACAAATCTGGATGTTTTAAATCGTTTAACGGAATTTGATGAAATGTTGAGAGATAAGATTTCAGAATGTATAATTCGGATCATTAACAAAGCAATATTGTTTATCTGTCATCAATATTAAACGTGAAAAGGGATGACCCAACTAAGAAGCAAAATTAATGTTGACACACTTGAAGTGCACAGTGGGTTATTGCACTTGTGTTAACTGGAGCTTTAAAATTTTTGTCAATTATTTAGAGTGATCTCAACTCATCATCACCTCCATGAAGTGATGATGTGTTGAGGACTCTTTTGAATACTCAGCATCTTCCACAGAATAAACACATTAACTCTAACATTTCCTATGGACCTTTACTAATAAGTTCTTAACGTTAAAGTCAAATTATGGGTGGACCATGCGGGATGATACTGCAAGAGCTTTCGAAAATCCAAAAAACTTATTAAAGTTTTTAATTATCAAATTAGTTTTTTCTTGTATATTTCAAACCAGATTAAGCTATAGGGCGTGGTAAATTGGTTAAAGTTCTTATTTTTCGAACACGTATTTCTGACATCGCTGATTCAGGTCCGACATCATCCCTGATTCAAGTCCGACATCTGACAAAGCTTGAATCAATAATGCAAAAGCAATTGAAGAAACTAAAACAAACTGTAACTAATTTCTTGCAGGAACAACGGTAAAAATAATGTTAGATTCATAGTTCATATCGTACATTAATTTTGTTGATACTTCAAACCGATTTAAATGAAATTTTGAATACTTAAAGAAAGCTGTCGGAATTTGATGCTGAAATATTGATGAACTGCAGATGAACATATGCAATGGTGCCTTTAATTTTGACAAAATGTAACTAGATTTTAAACGATCTTCAGTGAGACAATGCTAAGCACCATGGAAATAAAAAGCTTTTACTTTTATGAACCGATCTTTTTTCATACTTCAAACCGATTTCTATGAAATTTAAAATTAAAATAGAAAACAAGTTAAGCTTTTGGAATATTCTCGGCTAAAGATTACAGCTGGCTCATTTTAATATTTACCAATCGGTTAAATTAAAGAGATTTCTCTTAAATACCAAACGACAAAAGAAAAACGTCTAAGATAATGGTTGACTGAAGTTTCTACTAAGAGCAATGGCGGCACAATAATGAGTCGAAGTTATGTTGGTCCAATTGATCATAGTATTGATTTATATTTAGTTGAAACTTTGATAGAAGAATTAAAGGAAATAAATTGGAATTATTAAGTTTTCAAAAGAAAAAATCTGAAAAATCCCACCCATTTTGATCTGACCGTTTTCCATGTAACATCATTTAAATCTCCTTTCTGGAATACAATTTTAAGCCATAAAAATGTTAAATTTAAGATTTCTTAATGAAATATTGAATTTAATGAAGATCCATACTATATAGGTCCATAGCACCATTTCACCTTTAAGAGTATGAAATACGTTAGATATCTGTAAATTTGCCCATATAAAATTTCACCAAATATTTTTCAGATAAACATGGATCACATATGGGACAACCTCATTTATTTACTAATTTATTAATTAATTGATTATACCCTCTACTATCACATGTATTAAAGATATTAGATATTATCTCAGATCCCAGAATGTATATATATATTTTTGCATCAAATCAAAATCGAAGTCGATATAGCTTTGTCCATTTGTTGTTAGCACGCTCACATCCACAATAATTAACAGAGCTTAATGAATTTTTACCTGAGTATTTATTATAGTCTCATATTAAAAGATACAGACCGATATCTGAATCGACTTCTAAATTACCATTCCAAAAATGTTCAAAATCAGTTCAGTAAAAAAATTATATTCAAAAACATAACAAAAGAAAACTGTTATATGTTGTATGCCTGAAAAAAATAACATTTATACTTCACATGCATTTGTGGTGGAGGGTATTAAAGATTCGGTATTGCTCAATATAGCATTCTTACTAGTTTCTAATATTTATAAGCATTTTTCATACAGCGCCTTATCCTTTTGGTCTCTTGTTATAATCAGACCATTTTCCATTTTGTTATCATAAACAATTTCCTTCCCGAAATATGATTTAAAGACCATAAAATTTTTATAAAATGTTCCGAATGAAAAATGGAATTGTATGGAGATCGGTTCTACATGGGTTTATAGTACAACATTTATAGAAACAGTTGTATGTAATTTAAAAATCGTATTCTAAAATTTTACTAAAATTTTTCTAAATTCTGAAAACATTTAAACACAGCTCGCATATAAGACTCTCTAATAATAGTCGTTCCTCGCCGTCTCTAATTTTTTAAAGTCACTTTTTTAGAATTAGGAATGATGGGTTGAGAATTTTACAATATAAATACTTTTACTGTTAAAAATTCCTTCATGATTTCTCTAACTTCTATGAAACTGTGAATACCCTTATTAAATTGCCGCTTCATTACACAGAAATATTATTAAAAATAAAATTACATCTCAATTTATTTTAATTACAAGATAATTAAAAGGATACAAACTGAATAAAAGTGGGTTTATAAATATGCACTTAATTAAATACGAACATCTTTAAGATATTGAATATTTAATTTTCAAGAAAATTTAAAATTAATTTTCCAACAAAATAATATTTTTTCTTTAAAGTTTTGCAACAATAATAACCAGCTTATTGAAGCACTGGCCAACTTAAGGGATGTGAAAAATCTAAATGGAACCTTCTTGCATAAGAACTGAATAACTCCAAACGATAATCTTACATTTTTCTACATTTGCAGGAAGTAAGAAAATTCATTAAGGATTAAATCACTTCACATAAATTCTAAATTCTATGAAATTAAATCTATAAATTTAAAATGTTTTTCCTACAGTTTCACTATTTTCTATAACAATTATAGCATATTTCCCAGATAGCAAAACGTTAAATTTCCAACATCAGGAAATAAGGTGTTAAATTATAAATTATAATGGGAAAAGATTGATGTGAAATATCAAAAACAACTTTTAAAAAGCATAAAATTATCACGTGTTTGACCTAAAATTATAAACGAACTAAAATTGTCTGAAAAAACTATTTTTATCACTCTAGTATCAAACACTCACACATACACACACACACACATTCATACAAAATATCAAAGAATCAAGAAAAAAACTTTAATTCAAAAACTTTGAACAAAATCTAGAAAAAGTCAAAAATATATAAAGAAAAATCACAACAAATTTGTATTTGAAAATTTGCAGCAATTTTTTATACACCCTACATCATAGAAATGGTAAATAAGGGTATATTCAGTCCCCATAAACAACTTAAAACATCTAAACAATACATGTTTAGACTTTAAACAATTTTATAGTCTAGATTGTAGACGATTTTATAGTCTAGAATATAGACGATTTTACAGTCTAGACTATAAAATCGTCTACAATCTAGACTATAAAATCGTCTACAATCTAGACTATAAAATCGTCTACAGTCTAGACTATAAAATCGTCTATAATCTAGACTATAAAATCGTCTATAGTCAAGACTATAAAATCGTCTATAGTCTAGACTATAAAATCGTCTATAGTCTAGACTATAAATTCGTCTATAGTCTAGACTATAAAATCGTCTATAGTCTAGACTATAAAATCGTCTATAGTCTAGACTATAAAATCGTCTATAGTCTAGACTATAAAATCGTCTATAGTCTAGACTATAAAATCGTTATAGTCTAGACTATAAAATCGTCTATAGTCTAGACTATAAAATCGTCTATAGTCTAGACTATAAAATCGTCTATAGTCTAGACTATAAAATCGTCTATAGTCTAGACTATAAAATCGTCTATAGTCTAGACTATAAAATCGTCTATAGTCTAGACTATAAAATCGTCAATAGTCTAGACTATAAAATCGTCTATAGTCTAGACTATAAAATCGTCAATAGTCTAGACTATAAAATCGTCAATAGTCTAGACTATAAAATCGTCTATAGTCTAGACTATAAAATCGTCAATAGTCTAGACTATAAAATCGTCAATAGTCTAGACTATAAAATCGTCAATAGTCTAGACTATAAAATCGTCTATAGTCTAGACTATAAAATCGTCAATAGTCTAGACTATAAAATCGTCTATAGTCTAGACTATAAAATCGTCAATAGTCTAGACTATAAAATCGTCTATAGTCTAGACTGTAGACGATTTTATAGTCTAGCTTTTAGGTGATATTATAATCTAAATTACAGGTGATATAATAGTCTAAACTTAGTAGTCTATATTGTGAAGTGTATCTTAATTTCGCCCTTACTGTATGTAGTATTCTCATTTGTTTTCGAATCAAATTGGCTGACATTTCCTGCAAAAATATTGTTAGATTGTTAGATGCTGCTGCTATTAGTTAACAGCTGCCTGCTGTGCTCTTCAAGGAGGAGTGTTAAAGAATGAAAGGGTAAGAGAGTGCGAGCGACAAAGAATGCATGATAGAATATAACATGACTGTAGTATGAGAAGAGTAAAATGAAACACACACTTGTACAAATTCTTTTAAATACTTGACCAACAAACCAACTGAAATGACTCTTAAATACGACGTAGTTATTTGACCTGGCACGTACTTGATTGTTGTACTATAGTTTTGCAATCTGCAACCTGCAATAATGATAACAACAATAATAACAATAACTACAAATATGTTGCATAGAATGTAAGTAGTGGCTGTTTTGGTTGTAAAAAGGTAATCAAGCAAATGTCTGGTACTTAAGCTTCTCTATGTTGCAACTACATACAGAGATATTGACAATTTGTGTTGCCAAGAAAAAATATTAAACTGCAAAATAAAAATAATAGTAAATATTATGCTTTATAGTTGTTTTCTGCTTAGTTGGAGTTTTCTGTATTTTGAAACGATTTTAGAAATGTTTTCTAGTTTGATTTTGTCTAGATAAAATGTAATAAAAGTCAAATGATTGTCATTACAAGAAATATGCAAAAATTGTAATTAATTGTTACAAAATAAATTTTAGAAAAAGAGGATTATGGTGGGAAGGAAGTTGTTGAGGGATTTAAGATTAAGGTTATACTTTTATTTGTTATTGGATTTTGTTTTGAAATACAATTTATACCACCAAACGTTATTTGGGTATCACTTTCTGTCTATCCACCTGGCCAACCTTTTATACTATAGACGATTTTTTAGTCTAGACTATAGACGATTTTATAGTCTAGACTATAGACGATTTTATAGTCTAGACTATAGACGATTTTATAGTCTAGACTATAGACGATTTTATAGTCTAGACTATAGACGATTTTATAGTCTAGACTATAGACGATTTTATAGTCTAGACTATAGACGATTTTATAGTCTAGACTATAGACGATTTTATAGTCTAGACTATAGACGATTTTATAGTCTAGACTATAGACGATTTTATAGTCTAGACTATAGACGATTTTATAGTCTAGACTATAGACGATTTTATAGTCTAGACTATAGACGATTTTATAGTCTAGACTATAGACGATTTTATAGTCTAGACTATAGACGATTTTATAGTCTAGACTATAGACGATTTTATAGTCTAGACTATAGACGATTTTATAGTCTAGACTATAGACGATTTTATAGTCTAGACTATAGACGATTTTATAGTCTAGACTATAGACGATTTTATAGTCTAGACTATAGACGATTTTATAGTCTAGACTATAGACGATTTTATAGTCTAGACTATAGACGATTTTATAGTCTAGACTATAGACGATTTTATAGTCTAGACTATAGACGATTTTATAGTCTAGACTATAGACGATTTTATAGTCTAGACTATAGACGATTTTATAGTCTAGACTATAGACGATTTTATAGTCTAGACTATAGACGATTTTGTAGTCTAGACTATAGACGATTTTATAGTCTAGAGTATAGACGATTTTATAGTCTAGACTATAGACGATTTTATAGTCTAGACTATAGACGATTTTATAGTCTAGAGTATAGACGATTTTATAGTCTAGACTATAGACGATTTTATAGTCTAGACTATAGACGATTTTATAGTCTAGACTATAGACGATTTTATAGTCTAGACTATAGACAATTTTGTAGTCTAGACTATAGACGATTTTATAGTCTAGAGTATAGACGATTTTATAGTCTAGAGTATAGACGATTTTATAGTCTAGAGTATAGACGATTTTATAGTCTAGACTATAGACGATTTTATAGTCTAGACTATAGACGATTTTATAGTCTAGACTATAGACAATTTTGTAGTCTAGACTATAGACGATTTTATAGTCTAGAGTATAGACAATTTTGTAGTCTAGACTATAGACGATTTTATAGTCTAGAGTATAGACGATTTTATAGTCTAGAGTATAGACGATTTTATAGTCTAGACTATAGACGATTTTATAGTCTAGACTATAGACGATTTTATAGTCTAGACTATAGACGATTTTATAGTCTAGACTATAGACGATTTTATAGTCTAGACTATAGACGATTTTATAGTCTAGACTATGGACGATTTTATAGTCTAGACTATAGACGATTTTATAGTCTAGACTATAGACGATTTTATAGTCTAGACTATAGACGATTTTATAGTCTAGACTATAGACGATTTTATAGTCTAGACTATAGACGATTTTATAGTCTAGACTATAGACGATTTTATAGTCTAGACTATAGACGATTTTATAGTCTAGACTATAGACGATTTTATAGTCTAGACTATAGACGATTTTATAGTCTAGACTATAGACGATTTATAGTCTAGACTATAGACGATTTTATAGTCTAGACTATAGACGATTTTATAGTCTAGACTATAGACGATTTTATAGTCTAGACTATAGACGATTTTATAGTCTAGACTATAGACGATTTTATAGTCTAGACTATAGACGATTTTGTAGTCTAGACTATAGACGATTTTATAGTCTAGAGTATAGACGATTTTATAGTCTAGACTATAGACGATTTTATAGTCTAGACTATAGACAATTTTGTAGTCTAGACTATAGACGATTTTATAGTCTAGAGTATAGACGATTTTATAGTCTAGAGTATAGACGATTTTATAGTCTAGAGTATAGACGATTTTATAGTCTAGAGTATAGACGATTTTATAGTCTAGAGTATAGACGATTTTATAGTCTAGACTATAGACGATTTTATAGTCTAGAGTATAGACGATTTTATAGTCTAGACTATAGACGATTTTATAGTCTAGACTATAGACGATTTTATAGTCTAGAGTATAGACGATTTTATAGTATAGACTATAGACGATTTTATAGTCTAGACTGTAGACGATTTTATAGTCTAGACTAAGGCGATTTTACAAACAACCTAAATTATTACCATGAAAATGCGAAAAATCTTCCAGAACATACGCTTCTTCGTCTGTAATAAGAACATTTTCTTTTAGCAAACTTGACGCCCATTTCTGTGATTCATTCCTTTAAATTTTAGCAGAATTCCTGTCAAGAATATTTTGCTACTTTTGTGTGTTTTTAAACCTGCATTATCTTTTAGTTATCTCTGAGTTTATTGGGCTGCTTTCCATTCGGTTGTGTTGAAGCTCTTATGTGCACCATTACTAGCTTTTACCCGGTGTGCTTTGCTGCACAAAATTTCTCCTCAGTCCAAGATCTGGAAAGAAATTTCACAATTTACGATGTGTATTATAGACATTTCATACAACGACTATTTTGCCAAATCCCCCTGACCCTACCGGTTCTAAAAATTTCAATAAAACCGTTTCATAGGTAATTGACAAAATTTAGACCAATGATTGAGTCAATAATTAATAATTGGTATATGAAGGGTCGACTCCCCTTTGTTCTTTGTATGACCACATTTATCATCCATTTTCCTATAATAACTGTTTTACAGGAAAATTATTAAGTCTAAATTTATAAATGTTATCTGGAAAAGTTGTATGTATGAACAGTAACATGGTCCTATCTGTCCTATATTTTTTAACCAAGAGCAATTTGAAAGTAATCTTTAAGAAAACGTCCCCTTGATTGGAACCAAATTTGCGACCACTCGCTTTTAAAGATAATCACTATTTGCTTTGCATGGAAGATGCCATTCTCTGCTCCTATCAGAATTTTTTATAGCCTTTCGGGAATATTGGGATAATTCTGTGAAAATCTCAGCAAAATCATTCCAGTATCATTGCTGTCTATAAGTCCTAAACAAGCACACTTTAATTTGTGTTTATATAGATAATTGATATGTTATTAACTCAAAAGTAAAAGTAATACAAAACTCTTCTTTATCCCTTTTAACTCATCACTGTTATTCGATCATTTAGCATGGACAACAACCTTTTGGTTATAAACTTGGTTTTTGTTAGAAAACTAACTCTCAAAACTGGCTTTATTCACAATAGTGTTCGACACATTTCAATAACACCAACATACAGCTAACGAATTCTCTTTCCCTCTCTCTCTTCACTACCAAAACACACAGTTACGAACATTCACCAACACTTTTATATTAATTGAGTTTAAGCCAAGATTTTTTTGTGAAATGAACAAATGAACAAAAATAACATCATCGGATGCAACTAAAATTGATTTAAGCCAAGTTTAGTTGAAAATCTAAACTTGAGGTGAACGCACGCACGTTTTGACGAGTAAAGTGAGCGAGAGAAAACATGAGAATTATTTACAAAAACAACAAAAAAATAATGAAATAATAAAAATTCAAGAAGAAGAAAAAAACTCAAACGCGTTAAATTTAATAGATTTTTTTCGGAGGGGTTTACTGGTCCAAAACAAACAACAACAATAATAACAAGAAGTTGTATTGTTTTTTTTTTTTTTTTTTTGCGAAAATAATTAAAATCTGGTTTTCGAGTTTTTTTCGGATTAAAAAAATATTTTACAAAAATTGTATAAAAAATTTTTCTAAAATCCAAAATTAAAGTGAATTTTATAAAATTTGTGTGTTTTTAAGTGTTTATTTTCTTCTCTTTTCTACTGCTAATTTATCATTATCTCTTTTAACTTTTCAAATTTTGCATTAGAATTGTTGTTATTGTTGCGGTTTTTACTTCAATAGAAGTTTAATTTTTGCTTCTTCTTTATTTATTGTTTTATTTAATGTTTTTTGCTTTTTTCAAAACGAATTACGTGAGTGTTTTTAACAAAATTGCAAAAATTTATAAAAATTGATTTTAATTCAATAAAAATTAAAAAAAATTGTGCAAAAAAAAATAAATAAAATCAAATAACAAGTTTTGTCAAAATCGTATAAAAAGTATATAAAAAAAGAGAAAATTTTATTTATTGTTTGAAAATAATAAAAAAGTCGAAATTAGTGAAATAAACAAAATTAAGGTGAAAATATTTATCCAAAAAATATTAAAGTTTTTTTTTTTTACTTCTAATAAAAATTTTGCAGTCGATAACAAATAACTTTAAGAAAATTACTTTTGTGTTTGTTTGCATGTGTGTGTTGTGTATATTTTAGATTTGGCCTAAACAAGTTTTCAAATATTCCAGGAATTTTTCTGCTTTGGACCAGACAACATTGAAATCCAAACGTAAGTTTTTTTGTTAACACAAAAGAATGAAATTCGTGCATTTTATTCCACAGCAGGAAGCTTTTGATTTAGTTTCAAATTATATTTCTCAAATATTTTGGTTGATTTTTATATATTTTCTCAATTTAAAATCATACTGAAGATATGACCTCATACTTAGAATCTTTGTTATAATTTAAAAATCGAATCTGCCTTAAATTGACAAAGCAGTCATTTTGACTGCTTTTCTAATTTCAATCCCAAGTTTTCTCATAGCAGGATTTATGTTGTTTTTTTTTTAACATATTCTGTATATAAATGTTTGTTATTTGTACAATACCCAAAAAACAGTCATTTTGACTTCTTAATGATCCAGTATTAACATATTTATTCCTTCATATATTAAAAATTTCACTATTTCCAAAGTTATGCGATTCTAATTCTCTTGACTTTATCAAACAATATAGCAATATTCTTCCCTCTCTACTTAACGTTATGTCTTCACCATAAATTCTACCAGATATCGGTAAAAAACATGTTTTGGCAGCAAATGTCAGTGTCAATTTCAAAGAACTACATAGATCTATTAAAGACATGAGAGTGTCTCCAACAGATAGGCAGATATGGTCGAATTCTATAGACAATAAATTTGTAGTGCTGTAAATTACTTTTAGGTACATTTGAACTCATCAGGTAGATCAAATTCGATATTGTGTGCTCCACATTCTCCTCTCCGAATGCCTTAGAATTTCTAAATCATTTTTATTTCAAATTTAGTTCCTGATTAAAAACTCATTAAAGTTCTTGACTTAGTTTTCGATTTAGTTTTAGATTCAGTTCTCGATTAAGTTCTAAATTCAGTTCTTGTCCCAATCCTCGATTTTAATTTTATCAGTCCTACGACGGATAAAATCGATATTTCCTGCACAGTTTCATAATGCTTTAGTTTAGGATTCAGTTCTCCATTAAGTTCTAAATTCAATTCTCGATTAAGTAGAAATTTAGTTCTCGAGTTAGTTATCGATTTTCCTCTAAATTTAGTTCGTACTCCGGAAAAAATACCACTTTCTGGGCGATTTCATATTTATGAAGTTTCCGATTCAGTTCTAATTATTTTAGTTTTAATTTGATTATTTCATTAATTGAAATAAAATGGAGTTTATAACCATTTAAAATCGGTGAATAAATCTCTGAATGAATTGAAAAACAAATGACGATACGATTTACGAGATAAAAAAACTTTTAATGATTTTAAATTTTAAATGACAATTTTATTTTAATGATTCACGCGAACTTAACAGCATAAATTAAGTTCTCTAGTTTGGAAGGTCATTAACAAACAATTTGTTATATAGAAAAAAGGTGCGGATTATATAATAAAACTTATGAGAGAATAAATACAAAAAATAAATAAATAAATTAAAAATATTTATAAGATACAATAATAATGTGAATTTTTATTAATTTTCTTAGATCTTTATAGACTAGCAAAATTTGCTTACAGCTGCGATCAAAATAATAGCACCACAAACAAATGTCTTCTCTAATAAGTCATACATTCTCTAATATGGTTTAATAAAATAAAATCATACGGTAAATTGATCCAACACCAAAGTACGAAAATCACCTCCATACTATAAGGCAAGATTCCTCGTGTTTGAGGTTTTTGTTGTAAATTTTTTGTATATTCCTTACTAAAAGGCCTCTTAGCGAATAAAAAATATTTAAGATACATCGGTCCACAGAATACTACTCCCCTTTTTCAATATGCCAAACCATGTAAGTTTAAACAAACTCTAATCTGTTTGAGACATGTGAAGTAGTTAAGAGGGAGACTTTCATGGTCTATGGACTTTATACAGTTTCAGTACTTTTTAACAGATTTAATTATTTTTTAATCCTCGCAGCTACGACAAATGTTGCCTTCTTTATTTGATATAATATAAAATAAACCATTAAAGGTTAATAACACACTTTTTGAAAAACTAGAAGCAACTTTATACCCTTTTACACTTTAAACATAATAGCAATTGTTTGGTATTTGCTGGTGCTATTATTTTGAGAGGTCCCAATCTGATATTTTGTCTTTATAATCAAATTTATTAGAATAATCGTGTTAATTTAAGAGAAATGCGTTTATTTGAATATTGAGACCAAAAAATGGGGGATAAAAGTTTTCATGAAATTAACATCTGTGACATGTGAGTGGTGCTATTATTTTGACCGCAACTGTATAGGAAAAATTTTTGTAAACGATTAAATAAGGTGTCTAAATTTAGGACCCTGTGGAACTTTCTCTGTTAGGTAGCCTAAAATTTAAAACTTAAAATGACGGTCGCTTTTAAGTCCTTAGGATCCAACTGCAAAACCTCCGCTACCACTGTCTTAAATTTCATTAAAATCGGTGTAGCCTTTTGGAAGTTATAAATATATTTCTATTACGTTTTATATATAAAACACCTTGAGTCTGAATGAGATCTCGCCTAACAGAATACACAAATCGGTGAAGATATATATATAGAATCTGACTCGTAATTAATAAGTTTATTATTCCTATTATTAATAAGTTTATTAGGACACTATGGACCGGATTTGATTACGTCTATAAAGTCCAATATTAAAACTTGAAATTGCCCACATGTATACAATATTTGTTTGAAATTTCACTGGAATTGGAGTATCAGTTTGGAAATTACGGACTCATTTACATTTTATTGTACGCTAGACCCCTACAGCACAGTGTGTCATAACAGATATTTTGGAAATTTGTGTGTAAACTTCGGATGAACTTAGGAAAAATATATGTCCACATACAGCCCAATTTTAAGAAACTATTTTAATTTGTTTTGTTGAAATTTCAAAGTCGGAAAATTATGAATCTTCAAGTTCTATAAGATATCAGATACTTGTGTTAGAAGTTTATACCTTGAAATTCGAACCTAAAGTGAGATTTCTCTAATAAAATTTAGTTATTTTCCATACATTTCTGCAACAATTGGACTCTGGGTTAAACAATTACTTCGAAGCATATAAACGACCCTCGCATAATTTTGCACATCGACTAAGAACATCATAATACTTACTTTTGCCAAACATTGTTAAAATCGCTTTATATATGGGACATTTATGAGCTTAAAACCCCATTCTGATAGAATATTTGTATGAGAGGTATCACCCACGGTGGTGTATACCCTACACCACCGTGGGTGATATTATTCACTTGATGTTCACTTGATGTAAGATACTTCATAGTCAGGCTAGATCAATTATAATTTTATTACTTTTTCTAATGAAACACATGTTTATGAAATACTAGTATCTTATAGATTTCGCTTGATTTGGTTTGAAATGTAATTTATGTAATAAAGATCAACAAATAAACATGATCTTCTTTTTCTATATAAAATCATGAATTAAGTTCTGTTTGCTCTCTCTCTCTCTCTCTAAGATCAAAATAAATTTTATTTGAGTGATCATGAAATTATTTATATGACTTTTTATGGTTGTAGTTAAATACGAATCTATTAGATACAAATTGACAATTGAAATGTGAAAAGAGAATACTTACGTTACTTACGACGCAGGCGTTACCCACATACTTAATACATTTGCATTTCTTTGTAATGATTACAAGTACTTTTAACAGTCTATAAGATAAATATACAAACAAGATACAAAACTTATTATTTATTTGACAGATATTTTATTAAAGAAACAAGTTAATAAATCATAACTATTAGATAACACTTTTTTTGCTATTAATATTTAAATTGACTATTTTTATTATTAAGCTTTTTATTTTACTTTTAAAGATTTTATTTATTTATTTAATAATTTTTCAAAACAATTTCAATACAATAAGTATTCATAATTTATAAGATTAACTGTTACTTTTTATTCGAAAAATACTTTTATTCGAAAAATTTCTTTTTTAATTTATTTTCATTTTTTTTATTAATTTCACTATTTTATTAACTATTTTTCATTACAAAAATACCTTCCTTGAAAAAAGATATTAAAAGCTACAAATAAAATATAAAAGATACTTAGATATTTAGATGCAAATAAGGAGTGAGATTGTGAAATTCTTAACATGCATAAATGTTAATAAGACTAATTTTTTACAGTGATTTCTGTGACTTTTATTCGAACAGCTAGTCCATCTTTATTTCAAATTTACCACACTTTTACACACCGATAATTGGATCTTCATTCCGGAGTCGCACTCGGAAGTTTTTTTCCACAAGAGAGAACAACAACACCTTTTCTATACTCTTCAGTTTTATTTTAACAACAGCCCAATATCTCTTCCAGCCTTAGCTCCGAGCAATTTAGAGGATTTCCCTCAAGCATTAGCAACATAAAATGTTTGACCAGGAATTTGTGAAAAATATGGCAGAACATAAGTTTCGTCATCCATTATGCAGCAAATAATATTATTTTTAGAAAACTTGGCTTCAGTTGCCGTACTCTGTTTTTGGCCTTTAAATTTTCAGTAATATTCCTATCAAGAACTCTTTGAACCAAGTATAATTTTAACTTTTCATACAAAATAGTCCGATCACTGAGCAGTCCGGTTGACTGCTTTTCTACCGGATATGTTGGAAGCTGCTTTGAAAATGTTTTCTATTTTTTTGCCTTTAAAAACATCATGTGGACCATTCCCTCTAACTGAAACTCTCTATTAACCGACTTTGGTTAAAACTTTTAATAAAAAAACGTGTGTTAAGAATTTTTCGATCTCACTCCTTCTACATTTTTACCCATATGTATCTTTGTTATATATTAATCTCTCTATTGTCCGCTTATTATATCATCGTGTTATGGCTGATCTAATCTAGTAAAAAAATATATAGAAAATAATAAAACAACTTTATAATAATAAAAAATAGAAAGAGAGAGAGAGAGCGAGATACATTGAAAACAAAACACAAATTTGAAAACAGCAAATAAGAAATAAAATAACAAAAGATATGAGCGAAAAAAAAAAACAATCAGATACAGATACAAAATAAAAATTTGTTTTCTTATTGAATGCGATTTGTATCTCAAAGTCAAAACTTTTTTATGTTGTTTTTTTTTTTTTTTGTAATTTTTAATTTTAGAAAATCAAGTTTTATTTTCAGCTAAAATACAACTTTTTTTGTTAAATTTCTTGTTAATTCTGTGTGGTTAATTTAGAAATTCAAATAATGTTGGCTGAATTTTTGGTTGGGTTTATTTAAATTTATATAAAAATGTTGGTGTTAGATAAATGAATTTTTTAAAACTTAAAAAAATATATTTAAGAATTTTTTAATTAAAAAAATGTTTAAATGAAATTCAAGAGCAAAAATAAATTTCAAAAATTATGGTTCCCTTGAAAAGACCATTTTTAAATTATCTCACAACAAATATATAAATCCAAAACTACTGACTTTATTCAATTTACATATAATGAAAGCTCAATATGTAGGTTTTCCAAAAGAGTGTAATATAGTCACATTTCACCTAAGACCTCATAATGTGTATATATTATAGCTTAGAATCAATTTAGTCTATAATAATTTCTTGTATCAAATGAAACTTGGCCAGATTATTTGTTATGGTTGTAAGTAGTTTCCTATTAAAACCTATGAAGCTATATTGATCAAATAACACAATGTTTTAGGTCGGTGTCTGAGACAATCTGAAAATTTCAACGAAAAACTTATCTAAGTTCTTCAAAAAAAAATTAAATCGGATAAATAGGAAAACAATTATCGGCTATACTATGCAAAATTTTGATACACCCCTAAATCACCATCGGAATATAGTTTTAAGCTTTCAGAAATCTTAATTATGGACCAATTTCATTCAAAATTTACGAAATATCTTTATTTCAAAAATCATTGAATCGGCTAAATAGGAAAACAATTATCTGCTAAACTATGCAAAATTTTGATACACCCCTAATTCAGTGGATCACAAGTTTAAATATAATTTTCTAAAATTTGTCACATGCGTGTATTTTGGCATAAAAATAACCCCCATTAGATCCACTATTGGAATATCATTTTAATTCAGTACAACATTAAAAACGTATGCAAAATTATGGACCGATTATCTCAGAATTTTATTCTATGATTTATGATATTCCTATATATCAGTGTTAGTTGAATTTATTTATCAGTGTGAGTTTAATTTCGGCATCTGAAGTTTATAAAAAATATTTATCGCTTTTGGTAAAATCTGGGTCAGTACCTACTTTTTCCTAAGATTTTTTGCACTTGTAGATATCGTTATGTGTCAACAGTTCAAAATTAAAGATTTTTTTCCAAATATATTCTTATTGGACCCACTGTGCATCCTTGGTAGACTACAAAGTTTTTAGTTTGTGTTACAATATGTTACGAGTGCTATCATGAAATGAACTTTGTGAACATAAAGGATAACGCCCCGATGTGACTTTTGCTTGTAAAGGCTTACAAAATAACTCCCCATATGGGTTGGTGGATAACCAAGAGCAAGAGAAATGGGTTCCAGCTCTTCAATGTTGCTAATTATAGGGAAATAAACTATTTTGCGACTCCAAATAACAGGGGATTATAAGAAGTTCTTCTTAGGAACCATAATGTTTCCTATATCGTAATCAGTAAAAATTGAGATCACAAGATTTTTGCGTAAATGTATGAAGATCGTTAGTCCATTCCAACTTTTAACAGTCATTATCTTCTTTCCAGGTAAACATTTTTCTGGTAACAAAAAAATAACATTAATATGGGATTGGAGTTATTGGCCTAAATCAATATCCGACAACAATGGATTATACTTTATTGGGTGTATAACTAACTTGTATACCCAATACTTCTAATATATTTAATGGATTTCTAGGCAAATTGTCACAGAGTCTTTGCTTAAATTTTTTAAATCATATTTTCGATCATAAATTCAAGGCAAAAGTATAGAAATCTCATTTAAATTTCCTTTCTAACTCTTGTTAAACCCTGTCGAATGAACAGCTGTTTATTAATTTACATTTAAAATTTTCTAACTCAAAACGACAACAAATCCAAGTTTCTTGTTCTTTTAAAACAAAACGACATTCTGAAGGTTGTTTGAAATGCATTTAATTAAGTTTTCTATGAATTTATTAATTAAAAATAATATCTGACTTTTATATGTATAAAATAATATAATTATGAAAGACAAAATAAAATAAAATAAAATCCATTCATTCATATTGAAAAACACCCACCTCTGAAAACAAATAAACATATGATTTTATACCCTCCACCACCACCAGTGATGATGAGGGTATATTAACTTTGTCATTCCGTGTGTAACACTAAGAAGGAGTAAACTCAGACCCCATAATGTATACATATTCTTGCATCGAATCAAAATCTGAGTCGTTTTTTCTATGTCAGTCTGTCAGTCAATTAGTTTGTCTGTCTGCCCGTCTCTCTGTTTGTCCGTCCGCCTGTCTGTTGTTGGCACACTCACAACCACAATAATTGACCCAGTTCAATGAAATTTTGTCTGAGTATTTTCTATAGTCCTAAGAAGTTTCTTATTTAAAAACAACAAAATCGGTTTAATAAATAAAGAGATATAGACCGATATCTGAGACAATCACTAAGTTCATGGAAACCCCAAATATGGCATTTTTATTCTATCACCACAAGTGGTGAAGAGGGTATATTAAATTTGTCATTCCGTTACGTTAAGAAGGAGTCATCTCAGACCCCATAGTTTATATACATTCTTGCATCAAATCAAAATCTAAATCGATTTAGCCATGTCTGTCCGTCTGTCTATCCGTTTTTGTCACTCTCATATACACAAGAATTGACAGAGTTAAATGAAATTTGGACTAAGTAAATGCTTTAGTCTCGAGAAGTTTCCTAATTAAAATCAGCAATATCGTTTTAGTATTTTAAAATATATAGACCGATATCTGACAACACCTCTTAGGTCAAGCAAATACCTTCGTAAAATTTTCAATTATAAAAAAAATAGAATGAAATTTTTTCATAATATGAAATTATATATACTTCATTATCATTTCAAAAATTATCAAAATCGGTTCAGTAGAAAAAAAGTTATAGGCAAAAATATAACTAATTTTATGAATAATTGTTTCGTGATTAATTTTTAAGAGAAACGTTTATTTGTGAATGTATGTGTGAGTGTGTATGCAAGAAACATAACATATTTACTTCACTCACATTTGTGGTGGAGGGTATTGAAGATTCGGAATAGCCGTGTGTTTTTGATTTTTGCATATTTTAAACAAAAAAGTTGGCTGCAAAACTCTTAACTGATTTTTTTTGTTCAAATTGATTATTTTTTCAACAGACTTGAAGCGTTAAACACCTTCATAACTATGGATGATGTTGATTGTTGGCTAATTAAGACATATCGAGAGATTAAAAACAACTAAATTTGGCGTTAGTTTGATATAATTGAGTTCAGTTCAGTTGTTGGTTTTTATAATTCAATAGAGGAAATATAAAATCATATTCAAGGTTAAAAAGTCATGGCAATAAGAAAATAAGAGGTATAAGTGGATTCAATATAAAGAAGAAGATATTATTTTTAAAATACATTGAACTTAGTAAAGCATGAAGTATGGTTAACATAATTATTGCAAAATTAAGGAGGGAGAATGAAGAAATTTTAATGCAGCTTTTTATACCCTGCACAACTGTAGGTGGTTGTGGGTATTATGTGTTTGTGCAAATGTTCGTAGCGGTCAGAAAAAGTAGTGCTACCAACTCTTTTATCTTAAAAAAATGTTTGAATCATAGCAATGTATGTAATGTAATGAATTCCCAAGCAGAGATCAGAAAACCAAATTATACGACGGTTGTTCCATAATAACTATTTTTTGGCGAAATTAGAATCTTCTGCAAGATTTCCCTTTAAATCATAATAAAAATTTTAGTTCATTTTTTTATTTGTAACTTTATTAAAAAATGTATCTTTTTTTGTGTGAAAATTTTAATTTTTAATAAAAATTTGAATTTTTATTTTGAATTTTTCCAGAAAATTTATTTTCTAGTGAAAATTCAAATTATCAGTGAAAATTTACACATTTGAAAAAAATAAATTTAAATTTAAATTTGAATTTAAAATTTTGACTAAAAATTTTAAATAGAATTTTTGTAAAATTGTGAATATGATTTTTAAATGAAATTTTTAACTTTAATTTTTTGTGAAAATTTCAATTTTTAGTGAAAATTTAAATTTTTGGTGAAAATTTAAGTTTTTAGTGAAATTTTAAATTTTTAGTGAAAATTTAAATTTTTGGTGAAAATTAAAATTTTTAGTGAAAATTTAAATTTTAATGAAAATTTAAATGTTTAGTAAAAATTTAAAATAAATTTTGTGAAATTTTTAAAGTTTATTTTTTGTGAAAATAAGAGTTTTGACTGAAAATATGATTTTTGTAAAAATTTTTTAGTGAAATTTTAAATTTTTAGTGAAATTTTAAATTTTTAGTGAAAATTTCAATTTTTAGTGAAAATTTCAATTTTTTGTGAAAATTTCAATTTTTAGTGAAAATTTCAATTTTTTGTGAAAATTTCAATTTTTAGTGAAAATTTCAATTTTTAGTGAAAATTTAAATTTTTAGTGAAAATTTCAATTTTTAGTGAAAATTTAAATTTTCAATTTTAAATTTCAAATTTTTAGTGGAAATTTCAATTTTTAGTGGAAATTTCAATTTTTAGTGGAAATTTCAATTTTTAGTGAAAATTTCAATTTTTAGTAAAAATTTCAATTTTTAGTGAAAATTTCAATTTTTAGTAAAAATTTCAATTTTTAGTGAAAATTTCAATTTTTAGTAAAAATTTCAATTTTTAGTGAAAATTTCAATTTTTAGTAAAAATTTCAATTTTTAGTGAAAATTTCAATTTTTAGTAAAAATTTCAATTTTTAGTGAAAATTTCAATTTTTAGTGAAAATTTCAATTTTTAGTGAAAATTTCAATTTTTAGTGAAAATTTCAATTTTTAGTGAAAATTTCAATTTTTAGTGAAAATTTCAATTTTTAGTGAAAATTTCAATTTTTAGTGAAAATTTCAATTTTAGTGAAAATTTCAATTTTTAGTGAAAATTTCAATTTTTAGTGAAAATTTCAATTTTTAGTGAAAATTTCAATTTTTAGTGAAAATTTCAATTTTTAGTGAAAATTTCAATTTTTAGTGAAAATTTCAATTTTTAGTGAAAATTTCAATTTTTAGTGAAAATTTAAATTTTTAGTTAAAATTTAAATTTTTAGTGAAAATTTAAAATTTTTTGTGAAAATTTAAATTTTTAGTGAAAATTTAAATTTTTGGTGAAAATTTAAAGTTTATGGTGAAAATTTAGTGCTGTTGTCTGTAGCCTTTACCATGTTCAAGTTATAAAATTTTTTAACTTTTTAAAACTTTTACAGTCTCACTCCTTCTCACACCACAAATTAAATTGTTGAGCGTTCAGGGGTTCGAATAAAAATAATCAAAAAATAAATTTTTATTATTTTCAACCTTGACTCTGGTTAAAGATGCAAAGAAAATTGAATTAAATTTGGGTTAATTATTTCTTCTTCTTTAAAATCTTCTGCAGAAAAACAACAAAAAACCTTTGAAGTTCACATATTTTTACCTTGATTTACTTTTTGCCTTTAATTAAATATATTTACGCCAAAAATACATTCAATTCTTCACGTTCCATTCATTATTTGATTTCAAGAATTTTAATTACTTCCAAAAAAAGAAGAAGAATGTAAATTAGCCGAAAAAAAGTTTATTAATTAAGGAAAATTGTTTTTGACACATCAGTCACTCACTTACTCATTCATTAACTCACTCACTCAGTCAGTCACTTACTTTGTTAATCATCATTAACATGTACAACATTCGTCATAAATGTAATTAACGACAATAAGAAACAACAAACAGAAATGAGGTGAATAAACCGCTGCCACCCACTAAACCAAATAAATCGAAATAAATATTTCGACTAAATTTGGTTAAAACCAAAACCAAAACCATTTAACTGTTTTTTTTTAATAGAAAACCAAATTTATTAGTTTCTTTTATGCGATTTCTTTTGATCATAAGTTTTTGAACACGAAACTATTCCTAAATGTACAGACAAACAGACAGTCATTGAGTCATATATGTGAATATACAATTGCTTATGGTGCACAGTGGGCTTGATTATAATAAAGAAACAAATAAGTAAACAAACGAATAAGTAGGTCTTGTTTGAAATCTCTACACTGAACCAAAAGTTTTCGCAGAACTTTAACGAAAAAAAGGTTTTAAATAAACAGTTTTTTTTTTTTGTACTTAACAGAATTTTTCTTCAAATTGAAGAATTTTCTTCAAATTGAAGAATTTTTCTTCAAATTGAAGAATTTTCTTCAAATTGAAGAATTTTTCTTCAAATTGAAGAATTTTCTTCAAATTGAAGAATTTTCTTCACATTGAAGAATTTTTCTTTAAATTGAAGAATTTTCTTCAAATTGAAGAATTTTCTTCAAATTGAAGAATTTTCTTCAAATTGAAGAATTTTCTTTAAATTGAAGAATTTTCTTCAAATTGAAGAATTTTCTTCAAATTGAAGAAATTTCTTCAAATTGAAGAATTTTTTTCAAATTAAAGAATTTTCTTCAAATTAAAGAATTTTCTTCAAATTGAAGAATTTTCTTCATATATAAAAAGCAAAAAAAGATGTTAAATTGCATAAAATTTCGCAAAAAATTAACGAAAAATATGTTACATCAACAGATATTTAGTTAAAACGGTAGTAATGCATTGTAATAGTCATATTGACATTTTTTCATCAATTTGAAGAATTTACGAAAAATTAAAGAAAATTTTCGTTATTATGAATAAAAGTTTCGTTGGCTGATATTTAACCCAATTTTCTTTAATTCTACACACTTTTTCATTTTATTTACTACCGTTTTTGGTTCAGTGTAGGGAAAGTTATTTACATATATAAAAAACCAATATAAATAATTATGCCGAAGTATAAGACCCTTTTCGGAATGGTGGCCTCCAATAGTAGCTACGGTTAAATTGTGGCTTAATGTTCTTTAAATTTCAACACTCAAATTTCTCTATATTTCTGATTGACATTTGCTCCATATTTAAGATTTTATAAGCTTAAAGCCTCATTTCGGGAAGGGGTCTCAAATAGGAGCTGAGACCTTGTTCAAATAATGATCTCCCAGCTTAATGTTATGTTTTTTTCGGTTTGTTCTTATACAAAACTGCATTTGACAAATATTAGCAAATCGAATCAGTTGTTGATTTTAACTTATACGCAGCAGTTACGGCGTTGGGGTAAAGAAAAATTAAGCATTAAAAGTAGTTTATAGCAAAATCGGTTATGGGATGTTGAAGATGAAAATGGCTTTTCAAGTTTGATAGAATTGTTTCAAAGCGATTGGAAAAAAATCATGTTAAGATGCTCGAATATTACCGAGTTACAAATTAAGAGTGAAAGTCAAGATCATATAACATTTTAAGAAACCTTTGATTTGATCATTTATGGATTGATTTGGACTAATGCGTGATTTATTCTTTTAAAATTTTAAAAAACATTCAACAATTTGTCGAAATAAAATTTTAATTCCTAAAGAATTATTATATTAAAGCTACCTGAAATAATGAACCGATCACCAACACTGTGAATAAATACCATCTTGGACCAAAACAAACAAGAATACAAATTTCAACATGGTATCTTGAAATTTTTATTCTGTCCAAAATATGGACTTGTCCATTGATTAGAAAGCAAAAATTACGATTGATTTCTGTTCTGATCTGATATCTCTCTTATACCGGATGGATACATATTACATATCTCCTGTCTTACTATGGAGAGCAGTGTTGAGAAGAAAATGACTGCTCTATCTACAAACACAGTCTAGACTTTAAGCCGGGTGGGCTAAAACGTTCTACCTTGTAACATGTGGCCAAGTATTATTATAATGCAGATTATCCAGATGATAATTTTGTGTCGAATATTTTGGACGAATGAACTAAACGAATTTTCGGTTCGCTGTATTCTTGGCACATTGGATGTTTGGGATTAGTGTTGATAGGGGTTTACCCTCCAAGATACCATACCATCGCTTCTATTATGAGTTTTATAATTTTTTCCATAAATTTCAATTTATTCCCTGAAATAGTTTTCCCATCACTTTTGTAAACGGTCCCACAGTGCTTTGTAATGTAAAGATGTTAGAAAAGAAAGTTATGTAAAAGTTTAACTACTTAAATGACATTAATACATATGTATTTTTCCTATGTACTAATGTATTCATATACATTAATATTTTATGTATTTACATGTGTGTATGTTCAATACATATGTATGTAAGAATGTTTCGGTGTGTGTCTATGAATTCATTATGGGTTTTATTATTATCGAATAGAAAAATACCTCCAGATATTATTAGCAATTTACAGAAATTTTCATATGTTGAGGTTTTGTGGAGGGAGGAAAGCGGAGGACTGTAATAATTCAACATAATTGTTTGAAATTTTTCAAAAAAAAAGAACAAATTTAAGTTTAAAACATTATTTAATGAATCAAAGAGATCAAAGAGAAAAGATGTTACAAGTAAAAATATATAGAAAAAATCGGGGTAAATTTTTTTTTGTAATTTCGGAAGATTAAAAAATAAAAACAATTTTTTGGATTTAGGAACAAGGACTCAGTTTTTCGGTTGCTAGGAGAAGAACAAAAGACAACTCAAATAAAATGCTGCTTAGTGAGAAAAAGACCATCCGGGGTTGTTTGTCCTGAACTATGCATTCACTGTTTTCATGTTACAAAGCTCCCAACTTGAGAATTTAACATTGTTGTATTGATGAGATCAACGTGAAGCAATAGGTTCAATGCCTTGTACTTTAGTATGGACCGTGACGTCCAAAATGTATGTACTGCTTGTCCATTGATATACTACATCTGTTCAACTGCCAGTTTAATCATGCCTTTCTCAGTCTTAAAGAACTTCTATAGTGTTTGCCAGATTTCTAGTCCTGGAGTTGACCCAAAACATGAACCAACATTTCATACTCTTGTCTATAGTGTAGATGATTTTTTGATTTAGACTATAGTCGATTACAAATACTAGATTGTGAAAGTCTCGACTATATACGATGTTATTGTCTAGACTATAAACTAGACTATAGATGATTTTATACTCCAAACTGCAGACGATTTCAGAGTCAAAACTATAGACCATATTATAGTCTAGACAATAGGTAATTTCATAGCCTAGACTATAGACTAGATTATATAGATTTATTATAGATTTAAAATTAATACATTTTATAGTTTAATTTTAAGTCTAAACTGCAGATAATCTTACAGTCTATAGACAATATTATTGCCTACACTATAATATCTATCAATCTATCTATCAATCAATCTATCTATCTATCTATCTATCTATCTATCTATCTATCTATCTATCTATCTATCTATTATAGACTATCGATAGATAGATAGATAGATAGATAGATAGATAGATAGATAGATAGATAGATAGATAGATAGATAGATAGATAGATAGATAGATAGATATATCTATCGATAGTCTATAACATGGACTATAGAAATAGTCCAGTTAATAGAACGCTAAGAAGGAATTATCTCAGACCCCATAAAGTACGAACATTCTTCCATCAAATCAAAATCTGAATCTGTTAGCAATGTCGGTCTCACATTCACCATAATTTACAAAGTTCAATGAAATTTGGCCTGAGTATTTGTTAGACTACTGAGAAGTTTCCTATTTAAAACTAGTAAAATCTTTTCGGTATGTTAAAAAATATAGACCGATATCTGAGACAACCTCTTTGTTGAAGCAGGAAACTTTCGTAAAATTGATGAAAATTTAAATCGACAAATTAAGATAAAAAAATATAAAAATCGGTTCAGAAAAAAATTGAATGCAGAAAAAAATGTGTTACACCCACTTTTAAGTAAACCGTTTCACTCATAATCATTTTCTGACCCGATGTCCGTTCATCTAACAGTGAATGTAAACGTTGTGTACTCTCTATATAGATCGCATTTTTTTAAATATTTTAATGAAATTTGTTTCGGCCCGAGTACAAAGCCAATATTTTGAGGAAACGTTCATTTAAATGTCCTTCCGGAATGAGTTTTTAAGGCCATAAAAGTCCTAAATAAAAATATTTCGCTTTATTCCTTCTCATAGGTCCCCTTCCAAATATGATTTTGAAGAGAGTAAATCTCATATACACGTTGGTATTGTAAAGAAAGGGCATGACCCATTAAGTGTTTCTGTGTTATATTTAAGAACATTTTTTATATATTGTATACATCTGTGAGTATATGTGTGAGTGTGAATGTACGAAACATAACGTATTTAATTCACATGCAGTCACTTGTTCCATTTAAAATCAATTTATTATAATTTTCTTCTTTTAATGTTAAATTCTCTTATTTCCTCCTTTTTCTTAATCTTCGCATAATTTCATTTAAGAAAAAAGTATTTAAAGAAAATTTATTGCAATAAAAAAGTAAAGAAGTGTAAATACTTTTTTTATATCAAAACTTTGTAATAAATTAAATCTGATTATGATAAAATTTTATAGAATGAGTTTTTCAACTTTTTTCATAAAAAAAAATTATTGATGAATGTCGCAAAAGTGCGATAAAGTGTTTGTCATAAAAAAGAAGAAAAAAACTTTATGAGAATTTTTTTTTCTAAATTTTATTTTACTTTAATTATTCTCGATTATTAACTTTTTACATGAATAATAAATGTAAATCGACTTAAGTAATAAGACTTTTTCAATAAATTCAAGAAAAAAACGTCTCTACCTTAAAAATATAAAAAAAAATAAAAAATTGGCTCTTTAGACTCAAATTTAGCATTAAAAGAAGGGAGAGGGAAACAGTAAATCATTTACAAAATAATTTCAATTAAATAAAAGAGAAATTTCTATACAAAAATCTTTGATCTCAGTGAATTTCACATTTCATTCTAAAACCTGTATAAATCGCGATTTAATTATTTTTTTATTGTTTAATTTTTTTAAATTCCTTCGACTGGCAGAAACTGAAATAAATTAAATCGATTAATTTCGAAAATTTCTAAATTAATTTCTTTATTTCTAGTTTTCCCTCAGGCTGATGATCAAGATCATTAATCTAACTCTCACTGACCAAAATAATTCTTTGACGTATTTGAAATCTGGTTTCAATTTATTAAGAAAAAAATATTAGAAACAATAAAATTAAAAAACAAAATTGCAAATCATCTCTTTTGTGGTAAATTGCTAATTAACTGGGGTTCAATTATACTCTTCACCAAGACAAGATCAAGGAGTATAAACACAAATCTCTCATTTGTACACCCTTCACTACCAAAGGTGATTGTGGTATTATGTGTTTGTGTTGATGATTGTAACATGCAGAAAAAAATATATAGACGATTTTATAGTCTAGACTATAGACGATTTTATAGTCTAGACTATAGACGATTTTATAGTCTAGACTATAGACGATTTTATAGTCTAGACTATAGACGATTTTATAGTCTAGACTATAGACGATTTTATAGTCTAGACTATAGACGATTTTATAGTCTAGACTATAGACGATTTTATAGTCTAGACTATAGACGATTTTATAGTCTAGACTATAGACGATTTTATAGTCTAGACTATAGACTATTTTATAGTTTTTGTTAGTCTAGAGTAGAGAGTATTTAGTAGTCAAGACAAGATACTATTATTGGTCGTGAATAAAGCCTTTATAATAGTCAAGAATAGAGACAATTTATTAGGCTATAATGTAGTCTCAGAACTCACTAATCTAGAACAGAGACTATTTACTAGTAAAGACCATTTTGTATTACAGATTGTTGACTGTTTCACAGTCGAAACTGATATTGAAAGTCTTTCAAGCAAACTTTTTAACACAGTCTAGAAATATGTTTATAGTCGGAACTAAAATAGTCTATTGATTTTAATATTATATAATTCAAAACAAATCACAAAAATATTAATTAGAGTCAATTAATAATTTTTTCTTCTTCTCTCTCTCTTCCAGCTGCTTTAAAACAAACAAAATATTCAAATTAGTAACAGGAGAAACGCCCCAGTCCAGCGCAACTAAAGGTAAAAACTTCCAAAAATATTATAATTTTTCTATGAAAGAAACTTCAATTTATTTAATTTCACTCTTTTTTCTTAAAATAATTATATTTTAATAACTTAAACTTAAAAGTGAAACAACATAATTATTTAATTATTTCGTGGTGGCATATTTGCAATTTTCGGTATGATTTTCGTCTTTTTTTCACGTTTATGAAAATATTTTGCTGTTAAGCGAGTTTATATGGGCAAAATAGCTTTTTTTTAGTCATTACAGGAACAAAAAAATGAAAAATTAAATAAAATGCTAAAACATATAAAATTAAAGTGAAATTAAGTGATTACGTAAACTAAAGCAAATAGTTTTACTTTCTGTGGCCTCCTCTTAATGTTGCTTTTGAATATAATACTCCTTTTTTGGTTTGCTTACACTTAAAAAGGTAATAATTATTGAAGCAAGAAAGTTGAAAATAAAGACTTGAATTAAGTCCATATATTAATTATGGCAAATGCCCCGTAAAGAAAATTGTTTGGCAAACACTGATGCATATTCCTATAAAACCTCATATAATTTTTATTTATTATTTGTTGATCTCAGCATTTTTCGGAAACCCCTCGTGCAATTAGTCATTTTCCAATTAGAATATACCACAGTTTTGGACACCTTTTTATGCTCTTAATTCTCTTTTAACAAGAGCCCAATATCTCTCCACTGTCCTACGGGCAGTTTTGCTACAAATGATTGGCTTTTTTGTCGCAACTGAATGTTCCTTTTTTGGGATATATTGTCTGCTTTTAAAACCTAAAATTTTCTTTGAAATTCCCTCGAGCATCAGAATATAAAATTTTTCACCAGGAAGTTGTGAAAAATGCTCTCCTTTTTCTTGGCTTTGGAAACATTAAGTGAATCATTCCTTCTATCTGTTCTTCCTCTACTGTTTAGCAACATTGGCAACAGCTTGACGGCAGACCGTTGAGTGCTGGGTCAACTTTTTGTAGGACCAAGTTGAGTTACGTTGAATGTTAATATTTTTAGTACAACATTTTTTCTGGTCACTCATTTTAATCAGTTCATTTTTTGGACACTAAAATAAGGTAACGACATGCTTGACAAAGGAGACTTGATCAAAAATTTATATCAAAAATTCTTGGTTAAAGTTTAATGATCTCAGTCCTTATTATTTTTCCAATAAATATTTTCCTGTTTAAATTATTCGAATTATTTAAAAGAAAAAAGTGCGTTTATAGGAATATGCATCAGTGTATTAGCTAAGGCAGAAAACAATTGTTATAACATAAAAGTGTTAAAATATATTACAAATCTTGTGCTACTAAAACAGTAGTTTACATTTTTTAAATTTTCCTTTTGTTTTAATTCAATTAAATTTTATTACAAATTTATTTAATTATTTTCTTTTTAATTGAAATAATTAATTATTTAATATTCATAACAAATTCTTTCATGTAAATTTCCTATAAATTTTAATCCCATCCCTTATTTATGTTATTTTTCTCATATCATCACTTTTTTTTTTTGTAAATAAAAATATTTAAGTCTACTTTTTAAGCCCTACACCATCACAGATGGTTGGGGTATTATGCGTTTGTGCAGATGTTTGTAACAAGAAAAAAAACTAATAATTTTGTTCTGTATATATAGTATATATATATATATTGTATACCGTCCGACTCAGAAACACTTCCTAAATCGATTTAACCGGATGGACATGGTTCATGGTTTGTTTGTTCATGTAAAGTACAATTCACTACATAGAAAATATCTTCATGAATTTTGGCAAGTACAAGCTCTAGAATGATGGCTTTTGATATTCTTTATGACCGGTCCATTACTTCATACAGACCCCAAAACAAATGTCCCTCCGGAATCGGGGTTTTAGAAATAAAACTCCTAAATATAAAACCATGTTAACGAAATTTTGTGGAAATAAGTCTTATGGTATTCTAAAACGATGCACCCAATTTTACAAGGATCGGTCCATTATTTATCACAGATCCCATACAACCACCCTTCAACTTATCACTTTGAAACTCATTAATCCTACATTTACTTGATAACATTGTGGCAATATTAAGTTAAATTAAGATAAATATAAGCCAAACCTCTGTGAGAAATTATACGAGGGTCGGTCCATAATTTTTTTAAACTCCCCTTTAAGAATCCAAAAAAATCCTGATAAAAAACACATAAATTTCACATAATCTATTCCACACATAAGTGTTAATAAAGAAAAAGCTTTTTTATACGAGGGCCTTTCATAAATTTTTCGTAGCAGTCACTTACAGCCAACAATGTGGTGTAGGGTATTACATAGTCGGATTTGACCGACCATAACATTTTTATTTGCTTTTTAATGTCATTCATTGTTTATTTATTTTATTTTTTTTGTTATTGTTGTTGTTGCTTTTCTCTCTAATTAATCCTTTAATGTTATTTTTTGTAATACAATTTAATTTAAAAGTGCATATTTATGCAAATATTTCAACAACAATAATTTTTGTTATTTTACAATTATAACAAAAATTCATTTAAATTTTATATTTTTTGTGTAAAATTTTTCATACGTAAAAGGTCAAGTGTAAAACGTGACTTGAAGTATTAAATTCTCATTTAGCTCATCGCCACATTAAATATTTTTATTTGATCTTGTTGTTGTTATTTTGTTATTTTCAATTTGAAAAAAAATTTACATTAAAATTATATTGTTTAACCCTTATTTGAGTTAACAATTGTAAATGAAATTAATTTAAAAAATGGCTATAAAATACAACAACAACAAATAAAAAGTTTTAGATTTTAAGGTAAAATTAAGGTGGACGTGGGAAAGGTTTATGAAAATTACCAAAAAAATTTTAACGAATAAATTAAAGTCATAATATTGATTACATCAGAGTTGTACACCAAAACTGTCAAAATTACAAAAAAAAAAAACATATTTAAATTAATTTACAACAGATATTTTATATTTCAAACTAAAGACTATTTACGATTTTTATATTATTTATAATTAAGACTACAAATTATGTTTTATGGACAACACTAAAGCTCTTATAATTAAAAATTGCTGACTATTTTTTGTAATCAAGACTAAAAACAATTTTATGTTCTAAAGCTAATAAATTTATTTAATAGTCAAGATTTTAAATATATATAACTATAAACAGGACATGATCTATTTTAGATAACAAATCAGATGTATAGTCGAAGCTATATACTTCACTATTGTAGCAGCCATGGAAGCATTTTTATAGTCTTAATATAATATTTTTATAGTCATAACATTATAGACTTTATTATAATCACAACCATAGAAACCATAGAATATATTAATGTCAGAAAAATAGCCTTAATTATAATTGAGACTATAGACATTATTCCAGAATTTTTGTATTTTAGACCATATTATAGTCTATACTGTAACATAAACTTTATTAAAAACGAAACAGGAGACTTGTTATAGTCGAGTCAGTGGACTTTATTGCAGTCGAGAATATTGATTTGATAAGATTTAAACTTTATCACAGTTATGTTATTTTACAATCGAGACTATAACATCCTTTTTAGACAAGACTATAAATTTTGTTCTAATCATGAATATGAACTTTGTTATCGTAAAGACTGAAGACTTTATTGTATTCTAGACTATAGACTATAATAGACATTTTTGTATTCAAGACAATGGACTATTATATGAATTTTATTATATGTTCTGGTCGCGAATTGTAATAATAGAAACTATAAACTTTGTTAAAGTCTTTATTATATATCTTATTATAGTCTTACTATAATTTAATATATTTCATTATAGTCGAGACTACGAACATTAACATTTTAAAGTCGAATATATAAATGAAACTGTAGTCGAGACCATAACACATTTTATACTGTTTTAGGCTTCATTACAGTCGAGACTACAGACTTTCTAATAGTCGAGTCTACAGGCTTTGTTATAGTCAGTGTTATATTTTTTATTATAATCAAAGTTATAAACATAATAAAAGTCAAAGTTGTAGCTGTTATTATAGTCTAGGACTATAGAGTTTGTTGTATTCGAGTAAACAACTTAATAGTTGTCGAAAATATGGACTTTACCACTTATACTTTTTTGTTGTTAAAACTATAAACTTTACTATTTGTACTATAGTCTTTTTATAGTCCATAATACAGACTTTTTATAGTCTCAATTTTATATATTTTTGTAGTCAAAATTATAGACAGATTTTTTATAGTGAATATTACAGAGACAATTTACTTAATTGCAGTCGACACTACAGTTTCTGTATAATAAATATCATAAACTTCCTTCAAGTCGTTCCTATATCTCTTGATCGTAGACATTATTAAGTAAAAGACTATAGTTCTTACCAGCGTCAAGACTATGAACTTTTTTATAATCGAGACTATAAGATTTTTTTTATTAAAAAATTATTAAACAAAGTTTTCGAATCATTTCATAATCAAAGTTATAGACTACTCTACAGCCAAGACTATGGACTATTTAATAATCTACAACTTAGACTATTTTCTTATAGACACTATAACAAGTTTTATTATGAGTTTGTTATCTGTAATCGATAATCTAGACTTTATAAACTAAAATGGGAAAAAATCCTAGATAAAAGACTATTTTATAGTCTATATTGGAATACAGATTAAATGCATAATATTAATTAGAATGCAGACTATTTTAAAGTAGTTTATAATATATTTTATAGTTTATGTAATTTTTTGATATAATAAGTGTCTTTTTTATGATCTTAGCAAAAGACTATTTTAAAGTAAAGAAAACTATATGTGCTAGATTAGTGAGAATTGTATTGTATATATAAATGAGTCTGTATAGGGAACTATACTATATGGACTATTTATGATACTTTTATAAAGTGAAAATAGTTGTAATAAACTAGCTTATAGTCTAGAATATAAATTGCTTTATATTTTAGATTTGCTAATATTTTATAATGTAGATTAAAGGCTATTTTATAGTTTTCACTCTCCGATTGGAGTCTTAAAAATATTTTTTTTAACCATACAATACTTTACTGTTGATCTCATACTATTATGGGCTATTTGTAGTAAAATAGTTTGTAGTTAAGAATTTAAGTTGTCTTATAGTTTATAGACTATTTTATAGTTTGCAATTAAAATTATGTAAGAGACTATTTCCGGTTGAAGTCTTAAAATCAATTCGTACCATACAGTAATTTATTGTTGAGGTTATAGATCGAGTTTAGCTTTTTTCAATCTAGACTATACGCTATTCCAATTCTAATTTATAGCCGTTTTATTGAAATATTTTATAGTATAAATTATAAGCTATTTTTTAATCGAGATTAATTTGTAATCGACTAATTTATAGTCAATACTTAAGATCATTTTAAAGCTTTTTTCAAATTATTTTATTAAAAAGCCTATAGACCATTTTAGGAGGCATTTGAGGGAGCATATTAAATGACATAAACTATTATAATGGTCTCTACTGTTAATAGTCTTTAGTTTAGACATTAAAATAGCCTAAAGTCTTTTTTTATGTAAAAATTTTTACCTAAAATTTGTATTATTTTCTTGTTTTCATTAATATTTTCTGTTTTTGACTATTACTTGTGTCACTCACACCTTCACAGACACAAATTCGTGTTATTTTAAGATTCCCTTCATTGAATTAAATAAAAGTTTAATTAATTAAAATTATAAAGAAAATATTTGCTTTAAAGCGAATAATAAATAATTGAAGACAAAAAGAAATTTTATGTTGAAAACATTAATTCCTTAAGGTTTAAAATGCTACTTATATAAATCTTAGTGCTAATAACTCATACTAACTAAAATTTGTGATTTTATTTTAATCTCTTATATCGAGAATGATGAGAAAAGGAGAAAATAATAAATCTGGTTCGGGATAAGTATAAGAATGGAATTTATTTTATTTGTCCATGCATCTGTCTTTCTACCGGAATACGTTACTAAAGATTGATATCGAAAAATTCTTAACATACATTTTTAAAATGGAAACCATTGAACTTACAGTAGTGATACAATTTTTAACCTTTTCCGGAAACTCAGCCACACTTTTGGACACCTGTTTTGGGCCTTTTAATTGTCTTTTTAAAAGAGCTCATTATATCTCTCCACTGGTCTACTTCCGGACCCCTTAGGGAATTTGCCTTACTTGATACAAATGCCATTGTTCTTTTATCACTCAAGAGCTCAACTACCATAATGAGAGAATGCCAAGTCCGGTCAGAAATAAGTGAACACATAATGAAGTCCTATGAATGGATGCAGCCTTTCGTACATTTCGTGATCCATTTTGCAGCAAGAATATTTTTTTAATTGTATTCAATCTCCGTGCTCAGTTTTTGGCCTCTGAATTTTTAGCAGCGTTGTTGTTAGGAGCTTTTTGAACCCTGTATAGAGCTGTTTTGAAAATGCTCAACTTTTTGTGGCTTTAGAAACATCTGAACCAGGTTTTCTATTAATGGGAGCTTTTAAAGCTTTGTGTGATTTAAACCTGCATTAACTTTAACTTTCCGTACCAAATAAGTAATAAGTAAGTAGAAACATTATGAAGACCATACCTTCTACCTGAATCAGGTTGGAAACAGTGTCGGCAGACTCTTGAATGCTGGGCCAACTTTTTGCAAAATCAAGTTGAAAATGTTTAATAATTTTAATACGCGCTTTTGCCTCCTTTTTTAACTGACATTTTTTATAAAATTAACTTAATCAAAAAATACAATCAAATAATTTTTTCATCAAAACTTGGTGTAAAAATTTCGATGAAAAACGTATGTTTAGAATTTTTCGATCTCAGTCCTTCTTAGTGAAAGTGTATGTAAACGTAATCAACGGTATGTACTTAAATTGCCTTACATTCCTTAATTAAAATATGCTAATAATGAAGTTAATATTCATCATAATCATTTTATCCACGACACAAACCACATTTTCTTTTTATTACGATAAAAATCATTACGATGATGAGATTTAAAACGCCTTTAAATTTAATTCACATAAAATCCAACCAAGAAAAAGAAACCAGTTTCATACTTAACCAAAACCCCAAGTCTATTTAAACGTTACATATTTTCAAAAACCGTCGCTTAACCAACGCATGTTATGTAAATCATTCATTCATTCATTCCTTTATTCATTTCTTCATTCATATTTGTAATCGATTTTTATTTAATTTTCTTCTTTTTTCACCAGTTTTTGCAGCTCAAATCGCGTGTGTTTTATACTTTTTTTATTGAAATTTTTCTTTAGGTGTTGGGAAATTTGTTCAAATTGAAATTTATATGTCTGTAATTGAATTGAAAACGATTTTTTGTTTTTGCTGCTTAAATATCAGGAAATGTCTGTTATGTAACAGACGAAATATATTGTCACATAAAAATTAAACTATTAATAGCATAAGAGTTCATTAGCCTCTTTGGGTGTATTTAAGACAAGATAAAATGTTTTACTATATAACTTAGAACCGGTGCGCTTTGCCGCCCTTATAAAGTGGGTGGTCCTAACCGTCCTACATTTTGGCCAGTAAAAAAGATCCGATACATTTTTAAATATATGTAGACCTTAATATGATGCTCAAACTACCTACTGTAGGGGTATTAATTTTTATAAATACAAATTTCTATATATTTTGGTCTTGACCAAGTAATTAATATTAGTTGTTTTCACTCTAATATGCGGTTAAAAATATGTTTACCTTCGTACAGGTACAGACTTTAGATAATTTTATAGTCTATATTATACAAAATTTTTTTTAGAATATAGATGATGTTATTATCTGATATATAGACGATTTTATTGTCAAGAATATAGATGACTTTATGTCCTAGACTAAAGATGATTTTATGGTCTTGACTATAAATGATTTTATAGTCTATACTATTGACGACTTTATAGTCTAAACTCTTGACGACTTTATAATCTAGACTATTGACGCCTTTATAGTCTAGACTATTGACGCCTTTATAGTCTAGACTATTGACGCCTTTATAGTCTAGACTATTGACGCCTTTATAGTCTAGACTATTGACGACTTTATAGTCTAGACTATTGACGACTTTATAGTATAGACTATTGACGACTTTATAGTTTAAACTATTGACGACTTTATAGTCCAGACTATTAACGACTTTATAGTCTGGACTATTGACGACTTTATAGTCTAGACTATTGACGACTTTATAGTCTGGACTATTGACGACTTTATAGTCTAGACTATTGACGACTTTATAGTCTAAACTCTTGACGACTTTATAATCTAGACTATTGACGCCTTTATAGTCTAGACTATTGACGCCTTTATAGTCTAGACTATTGACGCCTTTATAGTCTAGACTATTGACGACTTTATAGTCTAGACTATTGACGACTTTATAGTATAGACTATTGAGGACTTTATAGTCTAGACTATTGACGACTTTATAGTCTAAACTATTGACGACTTTATAGTCCAGACTATTGACGACTTTATAGTCTGGACTATTGACGACTTTATAGTCTAGACTATTGACGACTTTATAGTCTGGACTATTGACGACTTTATAGTCTAGACTATTGACGACTTTATAGTCTAGACTATTGACGACTTTATAGTCTAGACTATTGACGACTTTATAGTCTAGACTATTGACGACTTTATAGTCTAGACTATTGACGACTTTATAGTCTAGACTATTGACGACTTTATAGTCTAGACTATTGACGACTTTATAGTCTAGACTATTGACGACTTTATAGTCTAGACTATTGACGACTTTATAGTCTAGACTATTGACGACTTTATAGTCTAGACTATTGATGACTTTATAGTCTTGACTATTGACGACTTTATAGTATAGTCTATACTTTTGATGATATTTAAGTCTATACTATTGACGACTTTATAGTCTAGACTTTTGACAACTTTTTAGTCTAGACTATTTACGACTTTATAGTCTGGACTATTGACGACTTTATAGTCTGGACTATTGACGACTTTATAGTCTGTACTTTTAACGATTTTAGATTAAAGACGATTTAATAGTCTACACTATACACGGTTCTAAATCTATAGACAACATTCTTTGTCTTAATAGATAATTTTAAAGGTTTGTCTGTAGACTCTTTACTACAAAATATTAAAAATACATTCCGTAAACTATTTTATAGTTAACTTTATAAATGAATTTATATAATTGAAAATGTAAGCAATTTTATAACTATTTTTATAGACTACTTAAGAGTCAAGTCTATAGAAAGTTTCTTTTCGAGATTGTAATCGAAATCATGGATTTAAAAAAGATAAGCCTGTTGTATAAAATTATCTCAATTGTGAACAGCATATAGTCTCGATAATATAAAAACATATTGACGTTTTTATATTCTTAACTAATATTTATTCTAAATAATTTCAACGATTTTATAGTACAAATAATAAGCTACTTGTATATAGTTGAGACTATGGTCTGTTTATTAGACAAGTTGAGAATGTGGCCTATTATACAGCCAAAATAATTAACATTTTATTTTGAGTAATTTGTAGTCTTGTTTAAACATTATTATATGGTAAAGACTATAAACTATATTATGCTATACATTACGAACTATATTATAGTTGAAGTAATAAATTATTTTATGTTTGAAACTGTAGACCATTTTATGGTCAAATATTTACATTTTAGTTAAATATTTCGACTATAATATGATCATATTCTTATGTCAGATATTATGTCATAAAAAACCATCTGTTTACTAAAATTAACTCTAAAATTTCTTTTAATATTTTCATATTTATGGTATCACAAAATTAGCTTATTACTCAATCTTTATAATTATTTATTTGTTTGTTTGACAAGAGATTATTTTACAACTATAAAAATTATTTAATAATAAAATTGACTAAAAAATAACAACAAACATAAAGCGTGGGATTTGAAATATATAATTAATATAAAATTCATTTCCATTTTGTACCTTAAATAATGAAAATAAACAAAAGCTAAGCCGAATCTTAAGTACCCTTCATAACAAATGCATGTGAAGTAAATACATTATATTGCGAACATTCACTCTCTTTTTCTTCAATAAATATAGGAACACTTAATGAGCCATAAAATTAGCTAAAACTCTTTTCCTACTTAATCGATTTTGATCAGTTTTGGAATGGTAATGAAGTACAAACAACTTAACTAAATTCCATTTGAATTCTCGATTTTTTATTGACAATTTAACGAAAGTTCTTCGCTTGAACTTAGAGGTTGCCACAGATACCGATCTAAATTTTTAATCAGCTAAACCGATTTTGCGGATTTTTAATAGAAAACTTCTTCGGGACCATAACAAATACTCAGGTCATATTTTATTGAGCTCTGACAATTATTGTGAATGTGACCGTGCCAACAACAGACAGACGGACAGACATAGCTAAATCGACTCAAATTTTGATTTGATAAAGAAATATATTTACATTATGGAGTCTGAGATGATTCCTTCTTAGCGTTACACATGGAATGACAAACTTAATATTCCCTCTTCAACACTTGTGCTGGTTTATTAAATTTTTATTTAAATCTTTTTTAAGTCACTCAACTTGTTTTTTTTTCATTCCGTTTCTGTTGGTTTAATGTCAAGTGTTAATGTTGATGTTTATGTTTTTGTTGTTGTTGTTGTGCGTTACTGCGGCATTAATGTTCATGTTAATCTTAATGTTACATTTAATTAAAAAGAGTATGATGTAATTTGTTGTTATTATGACTCAAACTCTATGTAATTTTAAGAAATTTTCTTTTTTTAAATCTTTGGGAATTTAAAATATAAATTTTCAAACATTTTTAGTGCCTCTGAGGGGTAAAAAAGACTAAATATAAAATGAGTAATAAATAAAGTAAAAATGTTAAAGTCGGTCAAGCTTGACTATGTAATAAACTGTAACACATTGTTGGCTGTAAACGATAGCTACGAAAGATTGATAAACGACCCTCGTATAATTAACTTTTCTAATTTACCATTAAGTGTGAAGTACATTAATATGATGCTAACATTAACATACAATTTATGCGTTCAAAAACGATTTTTCTGGTGGTTTAGATTGGAATTAGAAGAAATGATAGACTGATCCTCGAATAGTTTCAAACAGCGATTTAAAATTATATTCATCTTATTTTGATCGGTTGTTATTATAACACCAACGTATATATAAGATTTACACCCATCAAAGTGATATATGGAAGGGGGCTTGTAGGAGGACCTATGACAAGTACCGACCCTCGAATAATTTAGCACATCAGTTTGGAATGTCATAAGACTTATTTGTATTTAATTTCATTGAAATCACTTTATTTTTAGGACCTAATATTAATTGCTTTGTATTTAAGACTTTTATGGTCAGTTAACTTCATTCCCGGGGGGACGTTTGTAAGGGAGCTACGTGAAATGTTGAACCGAATATGACCAATTTAAAATTTTTTCAAAATTTCATCAAGATATCTCAAAAATTGTGAGCACTCTACACAACGTTTTCATGGGCAGCAGGCCGGACAGACAGACGGACGGACATCGTTAAATCGACTCAGGAAGAAATTCTGAGTGAAACACTATATTTAAAAGTGGATGTTTTAAAAATTTTGTCTGTATGTAACAAACATCCACACAAACGCATAATACCCCAACCACCTACGATGGTGTAGGGTATAAAAAGATGGTAAGTTACACCTACTTGGATTATTGTTTTCTCCCGTTTTATTTCAGTTTACACCCTCAATATATTCACATTCACAAAAAAAGAGCTAATAAGAAAATATGAGTAGCATTATTAAATTTTCCCGTATTTAATTCAAGTGCTTTTCGGCTTAAAGGGTTTGCTTTTCTTGTTATTGAGTCGTTCTTGTTTAAAATCTTAACTTGTGATTATTTAAGTTAATAATGGTTTTTAATATAAATATCTGGTATTATCGTCTTCTTTTGCGTTTTATTGAAACAATGATGGGTGCTGTAATTAGAGTTCTTGTTGTATAATTATTATGATTTTTGTCTCTTTCGTTTGAAGTGGGAGGTCAATGTATTGTTAAGAGTCTAATTACAAGAAAAACGACGATAATAATTTGTTGAAAGAAATATTAAAACCAGAAATAACATGTTGGGACATGATCTAATTCTCCAAGACATAATGAAAGTGATTTACGAAAGACTATTTTATAAAAGAGTTATAAGAACTACTGCATCGACTAATGTCAATATTAATTTTAGTTTCTTTTATAAACTAAACTATAATCCCTGCATATATTGAGAATCAAGTATAAGTTTCCATGCAGTGTATTAGATATTTTTGATAATAAAATAATCGATTTTCACTAGAATAGACTACAGAATATTCAATAGTCTCACCTATAGAATAGTCGATAGTCTATCCAATGGAATAATAAAAACAGTCAAATATTAAATAGTCAACTCAACAATAAAATAGTATCTAATGTAGAGTAGTCAATAGTATCGACATTAGAATACCCTGCAAACCCTTTACAGTCTTGACTATAGAACAGCCTAAGTCTCGAATATAGTCCCGACTATAGAACAGTCTATAGTATCGAACAGTCTATGGCCTTAAACAGTTCATATTCTTGACTATGGAACAGTCTCTAGTTTCGACTACAGAAAAGTTTATAGTTTTTACTATAGAACAGTAACTAGTTTAGAAAAGTCTATATTCTCTATTATAGAACAGCCCGTAGTCTAGACTGCAGAATAGTTCGTGGTCTCGAACGAACTATAAGCTATAGAACAGTCTAAAGTTTCGATTGTGGAACAGTCTAAGATCTCGTCTGTAGACACTATCATAGTCTAAAGACACTATCATAGTCTAAAGTCCAGACTGCAAAACAGTTTGAAGTCCAGACTACAGAAAAGTCTGCAGTCTCGACTATAAAAAAAACTATTCTATAGTCAATAGTCTATAGTCTCCACTACAAAATAGCTATTATTCCGTTTTCAGTAAACTATTGCCTTGATAATAAATAAAACTATAATTTATATCAAATATGTCTCTTCTATAATAGTCTATAGTCTATATGTTAAAAAAATAGTCAATTGTTTTTACTGTTAATTAAAAAAAATCATAAAATTTTCCGAAACAATTTCCAATATTCTGAGAATCGATTTTTTTCGATATAAAATAGCAGAGCACTTAAAGACTATTTTGATGTTTTTGTTACCAATTAAATATTATTTTGTTGTTGGTTTATTTATTTGTTTGTTCGTTCACAAGAGTTAAAAAGATGTCGCTGTTGGCCAATTTGTCATTAAATGTCAAAAGTTGTTTGATTGTAACTTCAAACGATATGTTACAAACAATAACAGTAACAACAAAATGTATTTTATAGATTTTTAAATTATCTATGGAACTATAACTAACATTCGCACATATGTATCTGTAAGTATAAATACACATAAATCTGCGACTCTGTATTTGAATGTAACAACATCAACATCTTCGTTTAAAAAACTTTTTCAAGGTTTCAAGTGAATTTTATTTTACGTTTTATTTGTTTCTTTTTTTGAAGTTGATTGTTTTTGTTGTTGTAGGAAAATTTTTTTTAATTTCGCATATAAATCCCGGTTAAAGATACATTTACTTGGTTGAGAGAAACAAATAAATAAAAGAAGCAAGAATGCTATTTTCGGCTATAACGAATTTTCAATACTCAACACCAAAAATTCGTGTGAATGTTAATACGTAAAATTGCGTACATATACACACACACTCACAAACATAACCATTATAAATAATAAACTAATAAACTTTAATGAAGTTCACATTACTTCGTTTTACTTAATATTTCATACCAATTTAACGACTTATAATAGAGAATCTTGCGGAAGTTCATCGCTTGAACTTAGAGGTTACATCAGATATCGGTCTATGTCTTTTAATGCCGTAAACCGATTTTTCTGGTTTTAACTATCAAACTTTTCAGGACAATAGTGAATACTTTTGCGAATGTGAGCGAGTCAACAACAAACAGACAGAAGACAGACGGACATTGCTTAATCGAATCAGATTTGATGCAGAAATATATATACAACATTGGGTCGTTACACACGAAATGACAAAATAAATATACCCTCTTCATCACTTGTAATGGTGGAGGGTGTAATAAAAGAAATAAAAACAAAACAGAGTAACCGATTTCTTGTTAGGTGCCATCATTATATATGAACAAATGGTTGTCTGTCTGTCTGTCTGTCTGTCTGTCTGTCTGTTTGTTGGTCGTTATAGCAAAAATTATAAATTTTTCTTAAAAGATTTTTACCTTGATGGAGGTGGTAGTTTTTTTGATATTGTTGTTGTTGTAAAAGTATAATATTTGAATAGTAACGGATGTCAAGTTATTTGTTTGAGGGTTTTTGTGCATAAAATATTGGTTTTCAAATGGAAATAATGAATGAATTTCTGTTTTTATTTAAAATTATTATTAATGAGTGTAAAATTAAGATTTTAAAAATATTCATTCATTTATTTTTCATATTTATTTATGTACACGTGATTTTTGTTTATGAAAAAACAAATATTATTTTATAATGAGTACAATAACAACAAAATGTTGGTAAATATTATAATTTAAAATTTTTGTTAAAAAAATATTTTTCTTTTTAAATTAGCAAAATTATGTTTATTATTTTTTGTTGCAAATTTGTTTTATAATAATTTTTGAAAACAAAATAATTGCACAAAACAAAAAGGTGAGAATCCATCCGTTACTTCTCAAGACCCCGTTCCAAATATCACTCTAAAGTTCATTAATCTCATTTGCTATTAACTTGTATTTGGTTCCAACATTATGACAAACCGAAACAAAAGGTCAAAACTTTACAAGGGTACGTCCACAATTTGCTAAAGACCATTTTTAAACCCATGAATCTCAAACAAGAGTTAGTTTCATAATAATGTATTCAATTCTTAAGCCGAAATCAGAGAGCTAAACAATGCGAATGTCGTTCGTAGATGCCAATTTATTGTGTTCCACAAAGTGTGAAATAATATCGTAACAATATGTTAACTTCTTTTCCTATAAAAGAAAGTTTTTGTGATTTTTTTTATAAATAAAAACTTTAAAATTTTTTCTTTAAAACAAAAAAATATGAACAATTTTATTATAATATTTTTTTATAGGAAACTTTTCTAACATAAAATATATAGAAAAGTTTTCCACAGTATAAAACTTTTTTATAAAAAACTTTTTATAATATAATTTGTTTCTATTATAGAAATGTAATAGAAAAATATTTATTTAAAAAAGTTATTTTATAATAGAAAAATTAATTATAGAAAAAAAAATTAAAGAAAAAATTTCTATAAAACAAAATTTTTCTATAGAAAAAGATTTTATGAAAATTTTTCTGTAAAGGAAATATTTTGTGAAAATTTTCTATAGAAGAACCATTTGGTGAAAATTTTCTATAGAAGAACCATTTGGTAAAAATTTTCTATAGAAGAAACATTTTGTGAAAATTTTCTATAAAAAAACATTTTATGAAAATTTATGAAATAAAAATTTTATGAAAATTTTCAATTAAATAAAAATTTATAAAAATTTTCAATGAAAGAAAAATTTTATGAAAATTTTCTATAAAAGAAACAATTTGTAAGAATTTTTTATTTAAGAAAAGTTTATGAAAATTTTTTACAAAAGAAAAATTTTATGAAAATTTTCAACGATAGAAAAATTTTATGAAAATTTTCAAAGATTTCTGTAAAAGAAAAATTTATGAAAATTTTCAATGAAAAAAATATTTGGGAAAATTTTCTATAAAAGAAACATTTTGTGAAAATTTTCTATAAAAGAAACATTTTGTGGAAATTTTCTATAAAAGAAACATTTTGTGAAAATTTTCTATAAAAGAAACATTTTGGGAAAATTTTCTATAAAAGAAACATTTTGTGTACATTTTCTGTGAAAGAAAAATTTTATGAACATTTTCTAAAAAAAAAATATAAATTTTTTTTTATTGAAACATTTTGTGAAAATTTTTTATAAAAGAAACATTTTGTTAAAAAATTCTATAAAAGAAAAATATTATAAAAATTTTCTTTAAATGAAAAAAAAAACTTTATAAAAATTTTTCTATAAAAGGAATAGTTTGTGAATATTTTTCTATAAAAAAACATTTTGTGAAAATTATTTTATAAAAGAAATATTTTTTGAAAATTTTCTAATAAAAGAAAAGTTTTTAAAAGTTTTTTTATAAAAAAAAATTTTTTTATAAAAAAAATGTTTAAAAAATTTCCTATAAAAGAAAACTTTCATAAAAAATTTATAATAAATAATAATTTATAAAATATTTTCCCTAAAGGAAATATTTTTGAACATGTTTTTACAAAAGAAAAATTCTCTGACACTTTTTCTGTAAAATAAATTTATTTTTTTTTTATTATTTTCTATAAAAGAAAATTTTGAATTTTTTTACAAAAGAAAGAAAAAATCTATGGAATGAAATTAAATTTGTTAAAGAAAACATAATCGCAAATATTAATATTATTGAAAGTGTTTTCGTGTTAACTTCCAATTTAAGTTATTTTATGTATATGACATAAATATAAAACCAGAATTATTATCCATTTTAAATCTTCTCTGGTATCTTTTTTAAAAAACGCCATTAATCATTAATCACAAGTAGAAGATGATGAAGAATTTTTGTTAAAACTCCACCACAAAAAATAACGTTTAAATGATCACATCTCTCTCTCTCTTTCTCAACAACAACAACATTCTAAATGTGGTTTTATGTCATTTTCATATTATTAAATATATTTTTTTTAAATCTGGTTAAAATGCAAATTATTATTTCGCAAAAAATTATATTTCAAGTTCATTTTAAAACTCTCGTTTTCATTTTGTGGTTGTTTTTTACAGAAAAGATTAAAATGAAAATAAGAGAAAAAAGTGAAACAAAAAGCGATTAGTGATTCTGTTATATTTTTTCTCCTTTTTTCGAAATTGAAACTAAACGAAAATAAAGCAAAAGTTATAGTCGGTTTAGCCCGACTAACTAATACCTTAAACCACATTGTTGGTTAAAAATAGTAGTTACAAAAAATTAATGTACGACCCTCGTATAATTTGATTTTTTTAGTTTATTCTTAAGTGTGCTGTACATTATACTGAAACTTACATTCATGTATAATTTAACATCGGAACTAGTTAAAATGATAAACCGACCCTCGTATAATTTCGAACATCGATTTTAGATTGTATTTAGATTGATCAGTTGTTATTACAATCCCAACGTGTATGTGAGATTTATGCTTTTCAAGGTAATTTTGTGAAAGAGGGCTTGTAAAGGACCAATGAGAAGTAATGGACCGACCCTCGCATTAATTAGCATATTATATTATTATATTAAAAAAAGACTTTTTTGTGTTGAATATTATATTTAGGTGTTTCATCAATAAATCTCAAAAATTGCCACCTGTAGAGTGTTCACAACGTTTACATGGACATCCAGCCGGACAGACGGACATCGTTAAATCGTGATTTTGAGTCGAACGGTATACTTAAAACTGAGCGTTACACCATTTTTCTGTATTAAAAAAAACATCAGCACAGACGCATAATACCCCAACTAACTACGGTGATGTAGGGTATACATTCGGCTGATATTCATTTAAATATTATGACACATGAAATTTTAAAATGATGACTAAAGAAGATTTCAGTTTCGGTCTTTTTGGGGAGGGGGAAACAAAATTAAATGTTTAAAAAATGATGCCAAAATCATAAAGACCATAAAAGGGAATGAAATAAGTGAATTAAAGACTTTATTCGAAAAAAAAAAACGTTATATAACAATTTAAAAGAAGATTCACATTAAAAATTGTGATCACAGATAAAACGAAATAAATTTTGTTATAATTTTTCGATAAGTCATTACATTTTTGGCATTAAAGCCATTTTTGTATTTACAACTTTTATTTTTGCTGAATGTTAAATATTTTTGAATAATAATTTTTATCATAAAATCTTAACAAAAAAATGTAAACATGATTTGGCAATTAATATTAATAACAGACTTTTATATAATTTATGACTTATTTTTAAACAATTGCTACATCAATATAAACAAATGTTGCTAAATTGATGTAACGCTTGTTATTTCAAAAATATTAAAAATTAATCTCTTTTCAATTATTCTTAAAATTTCTAAACACATTATTATCATTAGATATTGCCGCATCACTGTCATGTCCTCTTAAAAGTAATGACTTTCAAATAACGTTATATTTTCTAAATTTCCCACTGGGTTATTCACATATTTTTTTCACTTTTATGTGTTTTTTTTTTTTTTTTGAAATTTGTTGCTCATTGTAAATGTATTTAAACTGTTATAATAAAAGCTTATTTCTCGCTTCTTGGCTAGAAATCGTCTCAATTGCAAACCAAATCACACATTAAAGTTGATATCAAAATAAAAATCAATTAGCACGTATTTTTTGTATTTACCAAACATTTTATTATATAAATTTTTTAAAAAGATTTTAATTTTAACTTCTTTCAAGCATTTAAAACACTTTTAATTTCATTTTCTATCGTTCTCCAAGAAAAACATATTAAAATAGAAATTAAATAATTTAAAGTCAAAAAAATATTGCAAAAATTATCTTTAAAAGAAAAATTCAAAAAACGATTCCATAACCGAAGAAAAATTGTAAACGTTTTTCTATAAAGAGGTTAATTAAATTTTTACATAGAGAAAAAAAACAGCAAAATTTTCTATAAAAAATTAAGCAAACATTTTTCTGTGAAAGAAAATTCAAAGATAATATTTCCTAAAAGAAAATAAAATCAACAAAAAAATGTTTTAAACAAGACAAGTTTATCAAAAATTTCCTATAAAAAAAACTAATATTTTCTATAAAAAACTTAACGAAATTTTTCTTTAAAAAACTTAACGAAATTTTTCTATAAAAAACTTAACGAAATTTTTCTATAAAAAACTTAACGAAATTTTTCTATAAAAAACTTAACGAAATTTTTCTATAAAAAAATAACGAAAATTTTCTGTAAAAAACTTAACGAAAATTTTCTATAAAAAAACTTAACGAAAATTTTCTATAAAAAAACTTAACGAAAATTTTCTATAAAAAAACTTAACGAAAATTTTCTATAAAAAAACTTAACGAAAATTTTCTATAAAAAACTTAACGAAAATTTTCTATAAAAACTTAACAAAAAAATTCTATAAAAAAATTTAACGAATAAAATCCAGAAAGAAACTTAACGAAATTTTTTGATAAAAAAAATTAACAAAAAAATTTTTTATAAAATATTAACGAAATTTTTCCATAAAGAATTTAATGAAAAAAAAAAGAAAAATTTCACCAAATTTCTTCAAAAGAAAAAATTTAGGGAAATTTTCTATTAAAGAAACATTTTATTAAAAATGTAAAATAAAAAAAAATAAATCTTCTATGAAAGGAAATTTTTTAGACACTTTTCTATTAAAGAAAACTTCTCTGTAATTTTTTTCTATTAAAGAAAAATCCCTTCGATATTACTCTACAAGAGACAAATATATTGAGAATATTTCATTAAAAAATTGGAAAAATTCCTCTAATTGTTTTAATTTCTATAATAAAAAAATTTTTCTGGGAAATTTTGTTAACACAATTTTTTTTTCTGTAAAAAAATCTCTGAAATTTTTCCGTTATAAAATTTCTTGGAAAATTTTTCTAAACAAAAATCACTTTTTAAAATAACTCTTTAAAATTTTTTTATTAGAAACTAAAACGTTATATAATTGAAATAATTGAAAAAGTTTTGATTATAACGAATCCAAATGTATTTACCAATTTGATTTTCTTGACCATAATATAGTCAATGATATTGACAGCATATTGTCTTGGGAATAATTGTCAATTATATATTTGATAAGTTTCTATTATAATAAAATTTTTATAGAAGAAAAATTCTCTGTAAAATTTTCTCAAAGGAAATTAAAAAAAAAATAATGAAAAAGTAAATAAGATTCTTCTACTTATAATTAAAAGTATTTTGATTATAATATATTCAAATAAAGTTTTGACCATAATGTTTTAGTTGTGTTCACTATTATATGGTTAATTATCTTCAACATACAACCCAATTTCTTAGGCATAATATAGTCAATTGTCTTGAAAATTAAGTATTAGAAATAATACTGTTATTTCTGTAATATTATATAATGTTAGTTTGATTATGATATAAGGAGTGAGGTCGAAAAATTCTGTATATATTTTGTGTTCTTCAAATATGTTCTAAAAAGAGACCAATATCTCTACACTGGACTAAGTTTCGGGCAATTTTTTGAATTTGCCTCTCTGGGTACAATTACTATGTTATTATTGTACCACTTAAAGGCTTAACCGTACAGGATGCCAAGTGAGTCTAAAATTAAGTGGACACATTATGAAGACATATGAATGACTTCAATTTCTGTGTTCTATTTTTGGTCTGCATTTGCTTAAACTTTTTAATGCCAAATAGGCTGAAAACCCAGCTAACTGGGCAGCTGTGCTAAAAGTTGTAATGCAAAACGTGTGTTAAGACTTTTCCGATCTCAGTCCTTAGTTAGTTATCTTGATAATAATAAAGTAGTGTCTTGGAAATAAAACTGTAAATTATAGTTAATAGTCTGACCATAACATAGTCAATTGTCATAATTATAACATAGTTGTTTTCCTTGACTATAAAATAGTCAATTATTTGAAAATTGAAAATTATCTTATATAATAATTATACTGTTAATTACAGTTAACAGTCTGACCATAATATAGTCAATTGTCATAATTATAACATAGTTGTTTTCCCTAACCATAGTATAGTAGATTAATTTGACTACATAATTGATCATTATCTTGAAAATAATATAGATAAATTCCTAGACAATTTAATAGTCAATTCTAATAAACATAATATAGTTAAGTAATTATGATTATGATATAGTCAACCATAATATACTCACTTCACAAATAAAATTAACTAACAGTTTTACAAATCACTTTTTATGTTCATTTTGTCTCTGAAGGTAATAATTTTTATATTTTTTATTATTTATTTGACAATTTTGTTGTAAAATTATTTAGTTTTTTTTTGTATTTTTTTATTGTAATTTTTTTTGTTATTGTAATTTTTAATTTTTTCATTTTTAAAATTGTTGATTTATTTTTAATGTGACAACATCAACATCAACTACTGACTGAGACCACAAATGTCTGAGGGATTTCAACATTTTATTGGTTAAATAAATGAATGAATGATGATGATGTTGTTGTTATTTTCCAAAAAGTTGAATCTAAAAGATTTTTTTGTTTTCGCCTGTAATTGCTCGTTGCCACAATTGACTTTGAAGCGTGTGCTGAAATTTATTTATTTTCCAAAATTACATTCGATTATAGAAAACTAAAAATACTCGTTTCTTTTAATGATTATTTTTATAACGATTCTTTATTTTTTATATTTTTTATTTTTTGTAGATTTTGTGGCAAATTGTTGTGTATGAATGACATCATATTTGTTTTACACTAAAATATTTTCGCGTTTATTTATTATTTATTTTTCAAAAAAAAAAATTAAAAAATATTTCTTTGGTTAGTTTTGTTGTTTAAATATCACATATTTATAGTATTTTGTAATAAAGAGTGAGATTAAAAAATTCTTAACACACGTTTTTTATTAAAGCCCACCTTGACCACCGCAAGTGGTGAACAGGGTATATTAATTTTGTCATTCCATGCGTAATGCCAAGTGGGAATCATCTCAGAGCCCATAATGTATATATTCCTGCATCAAATAAAAATCTAAGTCGATACAACTATATCCATCCGTACGACTGTTGGAAACATTTTCACGCCTGGAATGATGATGAAATTTGGCCACATTGTTTCTTATTCTTCTAAGCTGTTTCCTATTCAAAACCAGCTATATCGATTCACTCGTAAAATAGATTAAGATAAATATCTGAAACAACGTCAAGAATTCAAAAAAAAATAAAAAACTTTCTAATTTTTTCAACAAAAAGTAACTGGATTTTATAAAATATATCACAATTTTTAAGATAAATTTTTGCAATTTGTCATTTATATTTATTTTGGTAAAATAGTTAACCCAAAGAAACTCGATTGTACTGGGATCATTATTTAACGTAGCTCCCATATAAGGTCCCTACCCGGAAAGTGGTTTATAGATTATAAAACTTTTAAATATGAACCGATTCTAATGAAATTTGACATAATTATAATCGTTTTGAATATATATTATTTTATTAATATCGGTCCTTCCCGGAAATGGGTTTGAGCTTATAAAATTTTAAAATAAGGACAAATTTTTTTGAAATTCGATACAAATATACAAAATACTTTTCTAGCTTTTGAACAATATCGGTCTATTTTTTACAAAAGCTTCTATACAATGCCCCTTCCCGGAAACCATACTTGAGACCACAAAACTTGTAAACAAAACCAATTCTATCTAATTTTTTCCTTAATTTTTTTTTGAAATAAATGAGCCATTGAAATCTTTAGTCCGGTACCATAATTTGTAGGTATTTATTTCACTGCAGCCTTCATGGGGTCCTATTCCCGTAATCGGAGTTGAAGCTGAGGGACGAATAAGTTTTTTGGTGTAATATCTTTGTCTAATGCTAATTTTCATAATGTTAGTATAACATTTTTATTTGTTTTTGTAATCAAGTTAACTTCGTAAAACCTGTCAGTTATTATTAATCTGATTAAAATGAGTGACTAGAAAAAAGTGCGTACTAAAATTATAAAATATTTTCATTAAGACACAACTTGGTACTACAAAAAGTTCTGCCGTCAAGAGAACTTGATCTATGTGATGTTTGTAAAGCCAAAAATTTAAAGCTTCCGGTTGGCTCTGTGCTCGGACTATTCGTTATGAAAAGTTAAAGGTAATGTAGGTCAAAAACATACTGCGCCAAAAAAAGGTCCTGGAACAGGAACGTTGTTAAAAATTTAAAAGCCAAAAATAGTGCACGCAAATTGAAGAAATGTTTTGGACCTAACAGAAGCCTTAAAAAGTTTTGGTACGGCAACCAGTTACAACAAAAGAAGCCAATCATGTTTAAGAACGGGCTGTACGTCAAGAATTATTTTAAAAAAGGTCTGCTTCCATTTATAAGACTTCATTATGTGCCCACTTATTTTTGGCCTCAGTTGGCATTTTGTTTCTCTGAAAAACAAGCTCTTGAGAGGTACAAGAAAGAGAGGTATTTCTACCAAGAGAGGCAAATCCTTCAAACTGACCGGGGCTAAGGCCAGAGGAGAGATATTAGACTCTTGTTGAAAACTATTGAAGAGCAGGAAATAGTGTGCAAAAGATGGTCAATGGCAAAGTGACAGAAATTCCTATAAGAACGTTAATAGAATGGTTTCCGAAGAAGCTTCAAAATGTCTTCACTAGAGATTAAAACTTTAAAAATATTTATTCTAAATAATTTAAATTAAAATTTCAGTTTTACTGGTTTCTTTCTTAATATGTATGTCTGTTAAGAATTTTTCGATCTCACACGTTATTTACTCAAATTTGTTTCATAGAAAATTATTACGATATTTTCGAAAGATAAAAGTTAATTTTGTTTATTTTTCTCAAGTGACTTTAGAAACGAAAATATTTATAAATGAAGTTTGAAATATTTATTGTTGATTAAGAAATATTTAAACAAATATTTCATCATGGTGACGTATCTACGATAAAATAAGATTAATTGTTTCAGAAGAATTCCTCAAATGTGGAAAACTTTACTTTACTGTTTACTAAACCTTATTTTGTTTAATTTTGTACCCAAAAAAAGTGAATTTAATTTCCGTTCAATTTATTCACCATTTCCCTGGGTGTTTAACTGTAATTGCCCGGTTTGTTTTCCAATCTTTTAACTTTTTTTCTTAAAATTTTCAATTCTTGTTAATTTCTCAATTCAAATGCAAAATTCAGTGATGACCGAAATTGCCCAAAATTCAAACAACTGTTTTTTCCCCTAAAGCTCTCAATGCAACACAAAACAACACACCAGAATCAGATTTCGTTTCTAACTAAATTTCTTTTTATCGTGATCTTTAATTAGCAGAAAAAATATGAAGCAGTAAAAGCAAACGATTAGTAATTAGCAAAAGGACTACAAAAAGAAATCAAAAGGGAAAACATAATTTCTATGGAAATGTAAAAGGAGTTTTGGGAGGAAATTGTTCCTTGAAAAAGAATTTTCGACAAATTTTCAATTTTTCTTTTCTCTTTTTTCCGAAAAAAAAAAAAAATACTTTCTGGGGAATTATATGGGAGCAAAAATAAATGCTGGACGCTTATATTTATCCAAATTTTATTACCTTTTATTACAAAACCATTTCAAGGAATTTTTCTCTTATAGAAGACAAAAAATGTCAAAGAATTTCTTATAGAAAAATTTCAACGAATTTTTATTTTATAGACAAATTTTTAGAATTTTTTTATAGAAAAATTTAAAGGAGTTTTTTTAACACAAAAATTTGTGTGATATTTTTCTTTTATAAAATTTTTTTAGGATATTTTTCTTTTATAGAAAAATATCTGGAATTTTTTCTTTAAAAAAAATAAAGACATTTTTTTTGTAGAAAAATATTGAGGAATTTTTCTTTCATAGAAAAATATTGAAGAATTTTTCTTTCATAGAAAAATTTTAAGAAATTTTTCTTTTATAGAAAAATTTTAAGGAATTTTTCTTTTATAGAAAAATTTTAAGGAATTTTTCTTTTATAGAAAAATTTTAAGGAATTTTTCTTTTATAGAAAAATTTTAAGGAATTTTTCTTTTATAGAAAAGTTTTAAGGAATTTTTCTTTTATAGAAAAGTTTTAAGGAATTTTTCTTTTATAGAAAAATTTTAAGGAATTTTTCATTTTTTAGAAAAATTTTAAGGAATTTTTCTTTTATAGAAAAATTTTAAGGAATTTTTCTTTTATAGAAAAATTTTAAGGAATTTTTCTTTTATAGAAAAAATTTTAAGGAATTTTTCTTTTATAGAAAAAATTTTAAGGAATTTTTCTTTTATAGAAAAAATTTAAGGAATTTTTCTTACATAGAAAAATTTTAGGGATTTTTCTTTCATAGAAAACTTTTAAGGAATTTTTCTTTCATAGAAAAATTTTAAGGAATTTTTCTTTTATAGAAAAATTTTAATGAATTTTTCTTTTATAGAAAAATTTTAGGGATTTTTCTTACATAGAAAAATTTTAGGGATTTTTTTCATAGAAAAATTTTAGGGATTTTTTTTCATAGAAAAATTTTAAGGAATTTTTTCTTTTATAGAAAAATTTTAAGGGATTTTTTCTTTTATAAAAAAAATTTTAAGGGATTTTTATTTCATAGAAAAAATTTAAGGAATTTTTCTTTTATAGAAAAATTTTAAGGAATTTTTCTTTCATAGACAAATTTCAAGGAATTTTTCTTTTATAAAATTTTCAAGAATTTTTTTTATAAAATTTTCAAGAATTTTTCTTTTACAAAATTTTCAAGAATTTTTCTTTTAAAAAATTTTCAAGAATTTTTCTTTTACAGAAAAATGTCTTGGAATTTTTCTTTTATAGATAAATTGGAGTGCTTTTTTAAATGGAAAAGTTGCAATGTTTAGACTTTCTTGAAAAGAAAATAATAACAACAATTTTTCTAATACAGAAAAAAGTCAATGAATTTTTCTTTCATAGAAAATTTTAGGTTTCTGTGTCTTTTTTTCCATTAAACTTTTCTTTTGCTGAAAAAAATCCTAAAAAGTTTTTTAGAATTTTTTCTGAATTTTTCTTTCAAAGAAAATTGTTCAATAATTATTTTTGTTTTATAGAAATTTTCTTCAATAGATAATTTTTGATAATTTTTCTTTATAGTAAACTTTTTGAAGAATTTATATTTGATAGCAAAACTTCAAGGAATTATTTTTTAGTAAATTTTTCTTTATGGAAAATTTTTAAGGGAATTTTCCTCTTTTGGAAAATAATTGCAATTTTAATTCCCTTGACCACCACAAGTGGTGAAGAGGGTATAACTTTGTCATAAATGTATTATGCTAAAAAGGTAGGGATTGTTAAAATCGGTTCGGGGAAACAAAGTTGTAGACAAAAATATAATAAATTTTATAACTCATTAAACGTGTATGTCTGAGTGTGTATGTACGAAACATAATGTCTTTACTTCACATGCAGTTCTGGTGTAGAGTATTGAAGATTCGGCATAGCCGAATATAACATTTATATTTGTTTGTTTATTTATTAACCAACTTAAACGGTAAAACTAAAAACACCTTTTCCTTTTTATTCATTTTCCTAAAAGCGATTAAGGCATTAAATTTCCAATTTTGTTGTTGTTGTTGTTTTAGATTTTAGTATTTATTCTAAACGACTTAATGTGCTCCGAAAGCCTTCAGATACATTTTCTGTTTAATTTTAGTTTTGCCTAATTTTTTTTGCTCTTTTTACCTAAAAAAAAAACATTCACTTAAATGTCAAATAGAGTTTTTTTCCCTCCTTTTTTTCCATTTTTATTACTTTTTGTTGGAAAACGTATGTGGATCGAAAAGAAATAAGGTTTTTGTGAATTTTTCCAGTTGCACTCTAGAGGATGTAGAATGAAGTTAATGCAACAATCTGAACTTGTTTTTTTTTCGTAGTTGTTGTTGCTGTTTTGCTACAACAAAAATAGGTTAAATTTGGTAAAAGAAGCACAAAAGAAAAAAATGAACAGATCTTAAACTAAAACAAATTGTGATAGACAATATTCGAAAGTAACCCAAAACCTAAACCGAAACCACACCCATCGTTAAAAGAAAGAAATTCTTGTTGTTTTAAGGTTTTTTTCTCTCTCTATGAATTCCTACTTAAGGAGAGTTTCTGTTTATGCCCTACACCATCTTAGGTGGTTGGGGTATTATGCGTTTGAGCTGATGTTTGTTACATACAGCATAATGGTATTACACCCATCTTTACGTATATCTTCCGACATAGAATCACTTTCTGAGTCGATTTAACGATGTCCGTTCGTCTGTCTGTCCGGCTAGCTGTCTGTGTAAAGTTCTTCAAGTCCCAATTTTTGAGATATCTTAATGAAATTTGGTGCATATTATTATTTTGGCCTTATTGAATTGACCATTTTCGATCCAATATTTCAGGTATCTCCTATACAAATATCCTCCCGGTAGAAGATTTTTAGCTCACAACACTCCTAAATATAAAGAGAAATTTGGCAGAAATAATTCTTATTCTGATGTTCTAAAATGATATGTTAAATTATCCAAGGATCGGTTCCTTGCTTCTCATAGGGCCCCTGCAAGACCTCTTACAAAGATCATTTTTAAAAACACAAATCTCACAAATACGTTGGTTTTATAATAACAACTGGTCAAATTATGATAAATTTAAGCAAAAATCTATGTGCAAAATTATACGATGGTCGGTCCATAATTTCTTGTAGCTCCCATATAACCTCCCGAAGGTTAAAAACGCATTAATTTCACAGGAATATTAGCGTTACAATAACGTACAGAACACTTAAGAATAAATTAGAAAATCAAACTATAGGAGGGTCGTTCATTAGTTTTTCGCAATTAGTATTTGCAACCAGCAATGTGGTGTAGAGCATTAGACAGTCGTACGTGACCATCTAAAACGTTATTACTTGTTCTTTTTTTTATTCTGACTTAAATTGAGTCTTTCTTCTTCTAACAACTTTAAGAAAGGAGGTAAAAGATTTCTTAAAATTCATTTAACACTAAATGAAAGAATTTATGTGATAAATTAAATTGGAAGATAATTAAATTTGTTTTTATTTCAAATTTCAACTAACAAGTGTTTGGTTTTGTTGTTATTTTTTAAATCTCTCAAAAAAATATTATTTATTCGTATTTTAATTGAAATTAAAACCCACACACAAATGTATGTTTTTTTCACATTTTTACTCTTTTTGCTGTTAAAAAAGTAAAAATATAAAATAAAAAATCACAAAAACCCACTCAAAAACCTTCATAAGAGATTTAAATAAATTTCAAAGTTATGACAAATAAATATAAAGAATTTATTAAAAAGGGATAAAATTAAAACACCAAAAACTATAATAAATTGCATAAATTTTTCCAAAAAGAAAAAACAAATTATGGGAATTTGCATTAAAGGAAAAGTTTAATGAAAATTTTCTATAAAAGAAAAATGGTATAGAAAAATTTCTATTATAGAAAATTATAGAGAAATTATTCCTTAAAAATTTGTTGATATCATTCTATACAAAACTAATGCAATTTTTCGATAAATAATTAGCGTAATATTTCTATAAATGAAATATTACAAAAATTTTCTTATAAAAGAAAAATTAAAATTTTTTTCTATAAAAGAAAAATTACTTAATTTTTTTCTATAAAAGAAAAATTACCTAATTTTTTCTATAAAAGAAAAATTACTTAATTTTTTCTATAAAAGAAAAATTACTTAATTTTTTTGTATAAAAGAAAAATTACTTAATTTTTTCTATAAAAGAAAAATTACTCAATTTTTTCTATAAAAGAAAAATTACCTAATTTTTTCTATAAAAGAAAAATTACTTAATTTTTTCTATAAAAGAAAAATTATTTAATTTTTTCTATAAAAGAGAAATTACTTAATTTTTTCTATAAAAGAAAAATTACTTAATTTGTTCTATAATAAAAAAATATTTAATTTTTTCAATTAAAGAAAAATTACTTAATTTTTTCTATAATAAAAAATTACTTAATTTTTTCAATAAAAGAAAAATTTGCTTAAATTTTTCTTTAAATAAAAAATTATAAAATAAAAATTAGTAAAATTTTTCTATAAAAGAAAAAATAATTGAATTTTTGGAAAAAATAAAAATTCATTGAAGGGTTTCTACAAAAGAATAATTTATTAATTTTTTTATAAAAAGAAGAATTCACTAAAAAGTTTTCTACAAATGAAAACTTTTAAAAATTTTCTGTAATAGAAAAATTCTTTAGATAACTTCTATAAGAGAAAATATTATTAAGAAATAAAAGAAAAATTTATTAAAAATTTTTCTATGAAGGAAAAATTTATTAATTTTTAATATAAAAGAAAATTAACTAAAAATTTTCATAAAAAAAAATCAATAAAAAATACCTTAAAATTTTTCTACAAAAGAAAAATGAATAAAATTCTTTCTATAAAAAGAAAATTATTAAAAACTGTTTATTGAAATTTTTCTATTAAGGAAAATTTATTAAAATTTTATTTATATAAAAGAAAAATCCATTAACACTGTTCTATAACATTAACAAAATTTCTATAAAAGAAAAAAATCATTAAAATTTTTTGTATGAATAAAACATTTATTACCATTTTTTTCATAATCGTTTTTCTATAAAAGAAAATTTTATAATACTTTTTATCAAATATAAAAAACATAATTTTAGCAATTTTTCTATAAAAGAAAAAGTCAAATTTTTTTGTTTTATAAAAGATAAATTAATTATAATATTTCCTTAGAAAAATGATTAAAATTAAAAAAAAAATCATTTTAGATTTTTTCTATAAAAGATTCCTTTAAAAAATCGTTGAAAATTTTCTTAAACAGAAATATTATTTATGAACTTTCTGTAAGGCAAAAGAGAATATAAGTTTTCTATAAGAAAAAACTTATTGAGAATTTTTTTAAGGGAAAATCACTGAAGTTTATCGGTATAGGCTTGATCATAATATTGTCAATGCAGGACCATAAATTAATTGCCTTGACTATAATATAATCAATTGCTTTAATTATAATTTAGTCCATTTACATGATCATAAATTAGTTAATTGCCTTGACAATAACGTCAATAAAAAGTAGTGTAGACGATTGATTATAGTATTTGCCTTGACAATATTATAGTTAGAAGATGTTTTCACTCTAATATAGTAAATTGCTTAACTATAATGTGTTTGCTATATATGAAATAATATTGTTAATCTTCTTGACTGTAATGTAGTTAATAACAATAATATTATTAACAATAATATAGTAAATTTTCTTGATTATAATATAATCAATTATGTTCATTGTAATATAATCGATAATGTTGACTATAACATAGTAATTTAGCCTGGCAATATATATATTTAATAATATTCTTGACTATATTGTGCTCTGTTATTTAGCCATATTTTAATAAACAGTTATTGATTGATTATGTTATAGTCTTTACTAAAATATATTGTTTTGGTTGTTCGAAAGTTAAATGTCTTTAATATATTTTGTCAAAATAGTATACTGTTTTTACTATGTTATAGTTAGTTATATAAACTTTATTGTAGTTTGTTTAATTACATTTTTATTGTTAGTTGGGTTTATGTTTTAGTTACCTGTCTAAGCAACTACAATATTTTCCATTATTTTATTAACAATATTATAGTGAATTATCTTGAATTTAATATTTTTATTATAGATAATTATCTTAACTATATTATAGTCAATTGTCGATTACATATATAATCTAACTACAATAAATTCCTAATAATTATTTAACAATTTCTTAACAATTTCCCTGTAAAAATTTATACTCTTTTAAAACAATTAAAATAAAATAAATTATTGAAGTAATAAATATTTTCGTGGCATTAAACAATTATTTCAACTGAATAAACAAAAATTTAATTGAAATAAAATCAAAGTAAAATAACTGAAATCAATTTGCGGCAGACATTTTTTGAAATTATTTATTTTTCTTTTCCTTTTTTTTCTTTTTCAAATAAAAATCAACAAACTAAAATTAAAATTTTTTGGATTTTAATTGTTAAACGACTTTAAACAATTAAAGGCGGCATAGAAATCACATATGGAATTATTTAGTTGAATTTACACGTGTGTTTAAATTTGAAATCCAATTAAAATAATATATTTACTTTGGCGTTATATATGCTTGACATGTGGAGACCCTACAGTTTTGTTGAGCTGACAAAAGAGATACAGAAAAGACAAAGGATTTGAGCAGATAATACAGCCTAATGACACCCTTAATTCAGCCACTTTATTGCCGCCAGGTTTATAGTAGAGAGACAGTAAATAAAACGTGTGTGTACCACTATGCACTTCATCGCCACCAGTATATAGTAAGAAGACAATAGAGACTTTGTGTGCATAATTGTCTCTATAGTTTAGAGAGTGGGGACTGCAGAGAAGTTAGGGGTTTCTCCTTGGACCAGCCCATATAAAAATAATTAAAAACATTATTGTCACTCAAGTCCGACTATGTAATATCTTGCTCCATATTATCGGTTGCAAATGACATTAAGCGATTTATGCTTAAGTGTGCAGTATATTATTTGGAAACTAAAATTTATGTGAAATTAATGCGTTTTAAAATTATTTTTTTCTGGAGAGTTTATTGGGAGCTAGAAAAAAATATGGACCTACCGATCCTCGCATAATTTGCACATCATTTTAAATATCATAAAATATACTTTTGCAAAATTGAAAAATTAAATTGTTAATTTAGTAGAAATTTTTTTGGCTCCCATTCTGGAAGGACATTTGTATGTGGTCTATATGAAATAATGGACCAAACATAACTAATTTCAGTAGACATTGTTCTTGAACCAAAATAATACTTCAAATTTTATTAAAATATCTTGAACAAACTTTACATGAACGAACCGACATGGTTCAATCGCCTTAGGATTCTGAGCCGAATAATATACTAAAAGGTGTCAGCAGGACTATTTATGTCGGCCCATTATAAAAAGCTGCACAAACGCTATAGTGCAGGGTATAATGATTTGTAGGAAACTTAATGAAATGAATAGTGGTGTCCCTTTTAAGACTGTCGCTTGACCGGTATCATGCTGTTACCAAAAACTGCTGGGCATCTATAAATATCTAAATTTTTATTTATTTTTTTGTTGTTGTTTTTTTCCAGTTTATAAAAATTTGTGATAATTTGATCTCTCTCTTTCATACAGAGTCAAATTCAGAGACCAAGAGTCTGTTCAATTCTGTTGAGCTTGTTGCATGTTGCATTTTCAATTGAAATTTAATATGACTTTACGAGAGTGTAGCATTTTTTCTATTATCTTTATTTTCCTCTATTCCATTTCAATCATCAGATTTTCATTTTATTATTTTATTATTATTATTTTTTTTCGTTCTGATTCTTTGAAAATAAATTTAATTTATAGAGTTCACCTGTGCAACTGACAGATAATGATTTGTATGTGCAAAAAGAATAAATTTTAAAATTTATAATTGTATATAAATTTCTAGGTTAGAATATTGTTTATTAAGTCCATAAAATTTTATTTAGTTTCTCACATTTCACTTCCCAAAATAACATTTAAATTACATTTTTCGTTATTGATTTCTATGGCACAATGGAACGCAAAAAATATTTTTTCGGGAATAATTCAATAACTCTTGATATGTTTCAGATATTGAATTAAAATTTAATAAGGTTATAGCTAAGGTATTTCTAAGTTGATCTGGGGGAATGGAGACCTTCAACAGGACAGAGAAATTGTGGATGGATTTTCAAAGTCGACATTCTCTAATAAGTTAACTTTATGAAAATTCAGCAAAAGTTCATTTATAAGTTGAGACTTAAGGTGGAGACTTAAAGTCCAGATAAATCTGTATAAAAATTTTATTACAAGTTTAGTTTATCTCTTATGGTTTCAGAGATATTAAAAACCAAATAAATTTTTCACATATTTTGGCTTCGCTTTTTCTTCATGTTTTCAACTTTACGGCCTTAATAAAATTACCTAAAGTTTTTCTAAAATGTGAACCAAATGCCCTTTAAACTTCTAAATAATAACTCTATAAGAATCTAGTAAATAAATATATTAATCCGATAAAAAGTTACATTAATCTGAAATTGGAACTATAAAAATAGAATAATAAATGTTATAACAGTTCAACCCCACTTTGTAATGCCCAAAATTTTTAGTTATAAATGACAGCTAAAAAAATGTTTTTGAACGACCCTCGTATGATTTGCTTTTTCTACATTATTTTTTATGCTTAAGTGTAGAGCACATTATTATCTCACTAACATTTATGTGAAATTTCAGCGTTTGAAAATGATTTTTTTCTGGGGAATTATATGGGAGCGAAAAGAAATTATGGACCGACTTTCGTAAGATTTTTTAATGTTTTTGTTTAATTTGAACAATTATTTTTACAATATCAATGAGATTTGTGTTTATTAAAGTGATATTTGGACGGTCTGTGGGACCTATGAAAGACTTTTTTGTGACAAATTTTGTTAAAATCGTTTTTTATTAAAAGACTTTTATGAGAATAAAACTTCATTCCGGGAAAAACTCAGGAATTGACTCTGAATCGAATGGTATGCTTAAAAGTGGTGTTAGAAAAGTTTTTCCTTCTGATCAAATGCATAATACACCTTAGCGGTAATTTATACTAACTTAGGGCAAAAATCTGCCCACAAGCCCCATCAAAATTTAGATAAAAAAACTTTTTTGTTTACTTCTCAAATTGGAAAACTAGAATTTTGGAATCTTTAAATTAACCTAATTATATAGCTGCAAGTGTAAGGAAAATATCCAAGATATAATTTTTTGACGGTCACCCTTCATACAAACAGGGTGTTCATTTCAAGGAAAAAAGTCAATTTATTAAATACCTCTGACCCAAATTGGTATTTTGGTTAATTCGGTATGAAAAAATGGGATTTTTTCAGTTCTATAATTAAAAGACAAGTCCGCATACCTTGCACTGAAATCTCATAAAAATACCGTTATTCATTAAAATTTTGTGAAAGTTTAATTTTAATTTTATTTAAAAAAAGTTAAAAATTCGAAATTTTACGTTCTTAATATATAATTGACATCAAAAGACATTTCTCTTAATATTTCTTGAAATCTTCATGAATCTTTATGGTCCAAGGTTTTCATAGATATCAAATACTTGTGCACCTTGTACCTTGGATTAAAATCCAACCTACAGTAGGCTTTCTCTAGCAAAACTTATCAAGTTTCCATACACTTCTACGATAAATCAGCTCTGCTTTCACATTTTATCATACAGAGCTCTGCACCAGCCACACACCTGAGATATATAGTCCATTTAGAGGTAATTGGGATAACCTCAACTTTAATCATGTGAAAATATTATTATATACATTTATCTGTAATGGTGCAAAAGTTAAAGAATTATTTCCAATTATTACGTTTTGGAACCACTGTAATACAACTGTGTATTGCGATTTACATCCGCTTATTTTTCACAAAGTCGCTCAAAGAAATACTTCACAAATAAACCTCAAATATGTTGCTAATATTCCATTTTTATTATCTCAACTAATTTAACCATATTGTTGGCCAAATTATAACTCCAGGAATATGATCTTGTCTCACAAGAAACACATAATCTCACAAGAAAAACTCTAGTAAATTAATCTTTTTTTGTTTTGAACGATTTCAAAAGTGAAAAACCTCAAGATTAGAAATAATAAAATCTTGATTTTCCCGAATACAAAAACAACAAAATCGTTCAAAACCGGCTGCCACTAATGGAGTAGAGAATGGTGTGGTTCATTTTGTCTGTCAGAAGTTTAATTCAAATTTTTTTTGCTTAAGATTTTTCCCACGCCAGTATTTAGCATAGTTGTCGTTATTTTCTGGTGTAATTGTTATGTCTTGTGGGCAACAGTTGCATGTTGTTAATAAAAATATATAGACAACACCAACAAAAAAAAAATTGCACATAAAAAAGTTGTAGACAAAAAACAAAAACTCCAAAAAAAAAAAAAATAAATAAAAATGATATTAACAAAATCTTAAGAACTGGAGGCAAAACGAAGAAAAAAAACAGAAACATGTTTATTTCCATATAGAATACAGTGGGACAAAAGTCAACAATTTTTAAAATAAAACCATAATTAACTTGTAGACTGGAGTATAATTTATAGTCAAAGCTAAATTGTTTATGCAAAGTCCAGATTATTTCAGAATTACAGCTTAAGATAAGGCATAAACTGGGTCATAGCATAGTCTATAGTCTGGACTACAGCACAGTTAATGATAATTTAATAGTCTAGACTATAGATAATTTAATAGTCTAGACTATAGATGATTTAATAGTCTAGACTATAGATGATTTAATAGTCTAGACTATAGATGATTTAATAGTCTAGACTATAGATGATTTAATAGTCTAGACTATAGATGATTTAATAGTCTAGACTGTAGATGATTTAATAGTCTAGACTATAGATGATTTAATAGTCTAGACTATAGACGATTTAATAGTCTAGACTATAGATGATTTAATAGTCTAGACTATAGATAATTTAATAGTCTAGACTATAGATGATTTAATAGTCTAGACTATAGATGATTTAATAGTCTAGACTATAGATGATTTAATAGTCTAGACTTTAGGTGATTTAAAAGTCTAGACTATAGATGATTTAATAGTCTAGACTGTAGATGATTTAATAGTCTAGACTATAGATGATTTAATAGTCTAGACTATAGACGATTTAATAGTCTAGACTATAGATGATTTAATAGTCTAGACTATAGATGATTTAATAGTCTAGACTATAGATGATTTAATAGTCTAGACTATAGATGATTTAATAGTCTAGACTATAGATGATTTAATAGTCTAGACTATAGATGATTTAAAAGTCTAGACTATAGATGATTTAATAGTCTAGACTATAGATGATTTAATAGTCTAGATTATAGATGATTTAATAGTCTAGACTATAGATGATTTAATAGTCTAGACTATAGATGATTTAATAGTCTAGACTATAGATGATTTAATAGTCTAGACTATAGATGGCTTAATAGTCTAAACTATAGATGATCTAATAGTCTAGATTATAGATGATTTAATAGTCTAGACTATAGATGATTTAATAGTCTAGACTATAGATGATTTAATAGTCTAGACTATAGATGATTTAATAGTCTAGACTATAGATGATTTAATAGTCTAGACTATAGATGATTTAATAGTCTAGACTATAGATGATTTAATAGTCTAGATTATAGATGATTTAATAGTCTAGACTATAGATGATTTAATAGTCTAGACTATAGATGATTTAATAGTCTAGACTATAGATGATTTAATAGTCTAGACTATAGATGGCTTAATAGTCTAGACTATAGATGATTTAATAGTCTAGACTGTAGATGATTTAATAGTCAAGACTATAGATGGCTTAATAGTCTAAACTATAGATGATCTAATAGTGTAGATTATAGATGATTTAATAGTCTAGACTATAGATGATTTAATAGTCTAGACTATAGATGATTTAATAGTCTAGATCATAGATGATTTAATAGTCTAGACTATAGATGATTTAATAGTCTAGACTGTAGATTATTTAATAGTCTAGACTGTAGATTATTTAATAGTCAAGACTATAGATGGCTTAATAGTCTAGACTATAGATGATCTAATAGTCTAGACTATAGATGATTTAATAGTCTAGACTATAGATGATTTAATAGTCTAGACTATAGATGATTTAATAGTCTAGACTATAGATGATTTAATAGTCTAGACTATAGATGATTTAATAGTCTAGACTATAGATGATTTAATAGTCTAGACTATAGATGATTTAATAGTCTAGACTATAGATGATTTAATAGTCTAGACTATAGATGATTTAATAGTCTAGACTATAGATGATTTAATAGTCTAGACTATAGATGATTTAATAGTCTAGACTATAGATGGCTTAATAGTCTAGACTATAGATGGCTTAATATTCTAGACTATAGATGGCTTAATAGTCTAGACTATAGATGATTTAATAGTCTAGACTATAGATGACTTAATAGTCTAGACTATAGATGACTTAATAGTCTAGACTATAGATGATTTCATAGACTAGACTGTAGATGATTTAATAGTCTAGTTTATAGACGATTTTATGGAATAGACTATGGACGATTTAATTATCTGCACGATTTGATATTCTAAATATATTTTGCTCTTCAGTATAGACTTTTTTATTATTGACTTTAGCCTTGATAACCGTATACGTTTAAGTCCTTATAGCAATAAACTTATTAGCATTAACTAGGACCTTATTCACTGTTTTAATATAGTCTATAGCTTTACTTTATTTTTATGACTAAATCGAAAATTTCCACTGTAGAAATAAACAGAATACGTATGAATGAATATATAAATTGCACAAATGTTGCTGCATGTTTAATGTTTGCTTTTTTTAAAGTGTGTGTGGATGTGAGTGACTGTATGAATGTGTTTGAACTCTTATGAATGTATTAAATGTTGTATGATTAAATAAATTATTGTTACCGTTGTATCATTTTATTTATTTTTATATTTTTTTCTCGTTACTTTTTTAACGTAATTTTTGAAATACTACAACAACAACAGTTGTTGCTGTTGTTATCGGTGGTTGCATTACAATTTCTTGGCAACATGTTTTAATTTTAAAAAGAAATATTCATAAATGTTGTTTAGTTTATTCTTAACTTTTAGTTGCAATTTTCTAGATTGTAACAACAACATATTTTGTTATTTTTTTATAATGAAACACTGAGAGAAATAAATAAATAAACACTGAGAGAAATAAATTTGGACTATAGTATAGTTCATTGTATGAATTAAAGTATAGTTCATTGTATGAACTATAATATAGTTCATAGACTGATCTATAGTACAACTTATTGTCAGTTCGTTGTCTGCTCTATAGAACAGATCATAGTTCAGTGCCAGAACTATAGTATAGTTCATTGTCTGAACTATAGTATTATTCATATTTCATTGTCTGAGCTATAGTATATTTAATAGTCTGTGCATTGTCTGAACTATATTATGGTTCATATCTGAACTTTGCAGTCTTATGTATAGTTGAGTTCATATAGTTCCATATTTTTCTCGCCGTGTAGCTTATATTCCTAATGATCTTATATTTTTTTTTCGTTGAATAGTTTAATTAATAAACAAATTTATCTTAATGACTGCAGAAATATTATTCTGTAGAAATGAAGCTCTAAATATGTTTCCTTTATTACAAAACTCTAAAATTTCTTTACAACCACTAAAAATCAACTAATATCAAACCAAAAAAAAAAAAAACTACAACCAGATCATGTTTATCACAATAATGTTTTTTTACAAAGACATTCATATCTAACAACATTCTATTAAAGTTTTCCTGTATTCCTCCATGTTTTTCTATTTGCAAAAATAATTTTCAAATAGAAAAATATTTAAAACAACATAAGAATCTTTAGAGCAACAACAATAACAACAACATTAACTTGTTCCTCCATTTTTGTTGCTTATTGCTCATTCAGAAAGATTTAGAATCTCGATGCTGTTAAATATTCTGTAGAGATAATATTTCTCACAGATTTCATGTGGTATGAAAAACAAACAACAAAAAGCATCGTCCGTCTCTCCGTCTGTCTATCTTGGATGTCAGACATCCAACCAGCAAACCAAACAACTTGTTGTATGAACGTGTAATATTCAATGAATTAAAGATAAATGAATGAATTAAGTTTTCTACGAGAGAAAAGACTAAAAAAATAGTATTAAATAAACTGCTATGCATTTTTTAGTTTTTAATTTACGTAAAATATTAATGAAACAACAAAAACAAAAAAATGTATGGGAACATTTTGTTTAGCGGAACTAAACATTTTGTTGGACTTAATTGAATCTATTTTTTTTTAATTTTTGAAATAGTTAATGTTTTTTGTCATTATTTGTATGAGAAAATATTTCCAAGGAATTAAATATTCATTATAAATGCAAACGTATTTTACTCAGGTCAAAGGTCAGAAATAAAACTAAAATATAAACGAACTTATGAAACAGTTTTTTTTTAACAAATTAATAATATTCTATACAGTATAGTCATTAGTATGACTGCTGTGGACTAACTTATTGTCAAGATCATAGCCTTATCAGCTTTATAGCCTTGAATATAATTTAAACTATAAAGCTAACAACACTCTTTTTACATTTTTGTTATATTTTGGACTATAATCAGCTATAAACTTTATAGCACACTAAAGCTTATAGTCTAGAATTTACTATAACTTTAAATTTAGACTATAATATATTTTACAGTAAAAATTGTAATAAAGTTAACAGTACAGATTATAATATAAATTATTGTGGATTATAATATAGTTAATAGTTTAGAATATAATACAGTTTATAGTCTAGACTTTAGTACAGTTTATAGTCTAGACTATAATACAGATTATGGTCCTATTACAACACAGTTTATAGTCTGATTATAAAACAGCTTATATAATAGACTATAATATAGTTTAGCCTAGACTATATTACAGATTATAGTCTAGTAATCTGAACTGTTGTGTACTTCAAAGTTTGAACCAAAGTACGGTTCAGGTTGAATTTTAATTCAGCTTATAGTTTAAACTATAGTATAATTCACACTCTTAACTAAAATATAGTTTACACTCTGAACTAAAGTATATATAGTATAGTTAACAATCTGAATTCATTTACAGTTCACAATCTGAAATATGGCATAACTTCATTCTTTACCATAGTATAGTCCACAAATTGAATTATAATATAGTTCACAATATACACTACAGTATAGTTCTTAATCTGAACCATAATATAGTTGACAATCAGAACTATAGTTCAGTTCAAATTATGAACTAAAGCATAGTTCACATTCTGAACTATAGTATAGTTCACATTCTGAACTATAGTATATTTCACAATCTGAACTAAAGTATAGTTCACAATCTGAACTATAGTATAGTTCACAATCTAAACTATAGTATATTTCACAATCTGAACTATAGTACAGTTCACAATCTGAACTATAGTATATTTCACAATCTGAACTATAGTATAGTTCACAATCTGAACTATAGTATAGTTCACATTCTGAACTATAGTATAGTTCACATTCTGAACTATAGTATAGTTCACAATCTGAACTATAGTATAGTTCACAATCTGAACTATAGTATAGTTCACATTCTGAACTATAGTATATTTCACAATCTGAACTAAAGTATAGTTCACAATCTGAACTATAGTATAGTTCACAATCTAAACTATAGTATATTTCACAATCTGAACTATAGTATAGTTCACAATCTGAACTATAGTATATTTCACAATCTGAACTATAGTATAGTTCACAATCTGAACTATAGTATAGTTCACATTCTGAACTATAGTATAGTTCACATTCTGAACTATAGTATAGTTCACATTCTGAACTATAGTATAGTTCACATTCTGAACTATAGTATAGTTCACAATCTGAACTATAGTATAGTTCACAATCTGAACTATAGTATAGTTCACAATCTGAACTATAGTATAGTTCACAATCTGAACTATAGTATAGTTCACAATCTGAACTATAGTATAGTTCACAATCTGAACTATGGTATAGTTCACAATCTGAACTATAGTATAATTCACAATCTGAACTATAGTATAGTTCACAATCTGAACTATAGTATAGTTCACAATCTGAACTATAGTATAGTTCACAATCTGAACTATAGTATAGTTCACAATCTGAACTACAATATATTTCATAGTTTTATTTATAGCACTGTTCATTGTCTTAACTATTCATTGTCTGAACTATAATATATTTCAAATTTTAAACTGTTGTATTGTTCATGGTCTGAATTATAGTGAAATCCATAGTGTGATCTATATTATAGTTCTTTGTCAATTCTGTAATACTGTTCTTGTCCAATAAAGATTAAAGTTTATAGTCTGATTTAAAATATAGTTCATTGTCTGATCTATAATTAAGTTCATAGTGATCAGTAATATGGTTCATTTTCTAGTCTATTCTATATCCAATACAGTATTGCAAGTTTTCAGTCTCTCTTAATTTTTCGAACTGTAGTACACTATCTGGTATAAAGTATAGTCTACATTATTGTCTGGACTTTAGTCAAGTTTGTTTCTGTAACTCCGGTTTTTAGTTTCGTTTATAAAAATTTTGATTTTGCATTAGTTTTAGTTCCAATTGGGTCGTTTGTTACTCCATTTCCGTTGTTACTGTAACAACAACAAGTTGCAAGTTTTCAGTTACAAAATTGAATTGTAACTGTGTTGTTGTTGCTATTTTTTTAACAAAGTAAAAAAAAAACAATTTACTAAAAGAATCTTATGCTCATGTCGATTCTGCCATTTGTTTTGTCTTTCTATTTAAAAATAGATTTCAAATAAAAACCGTTACACTTGAAGAAATATCATTATGTAAAGACAAGTGTTTGAAGTTTATATATAAAGAAAAAGATTTCATTCTTAAAGGTATTTTTTGTTCACTTTGGCACCTCAAGCGCAACGACCAGAACATTACGACACCTCAACTGCCTACAACAAATGACGATCATCATCGTCATCATCATTATCAAACGATCATTATAATAATGATAATTTTAATGTTTTATAAAGTTTTTTGATTCTAGTTGTTATTGTTGTTGTCGTGCTAATGGCAGATATTTATATTTAAGTATATAGAAAAATATCTAGATAGAAGAAATACTATACATTCACCGTTAAGTGCATAATAGTATTAAATATTTAGCTTATAGTTGTTGCTGGTATTATAGCATTTGCAAATTTCATAGTAAATATTACTTCCAGCAGTTGTATATTTTAAATAGTTTTTTTTTTCTGTAAAATATGCGGTATCTTTTGAATTTTCTTGAGGTTTAAATTTTAAGAAATTAGAAACAAAAATGTGGTCAAATAGTTACTTTCATGTTAACAACTTGTAGTTTATGCAAAACTATTTGTGATTGAAGTGTAAAATTTATTGTAGTTATTTTATTGTTGTTAATGTGTTTTTTTTTTTACTTTTGCTATAAATTGCAAATCGAGGTCAAGTTGTGGTTAAAGGAGGAGAATTTAAAGAAAATTTAATATTTAAAAAGAATTTTAGTATTTTAAAAGGAATTTGAGAAATATTTCAAATTATTAGTAAATAGCGTAGTTAAAAAGTCTTGTCTATAAGGTAAATAATAACTTGGAATATATTTTAA